>JAWWEQ010000027.1:22456909-22498337 GCA_035583055.1 Torymus tubicola
ATAACAGTTAACATTTTATTTACGAGTGAACATCGTGTAATAATTATAAAAAATTATCAAAATATGAATACAATAATTCTATTCACGAAATACTACTCAAAGAGAGCCCTTTTGTCAAACCATAACATATTCAATCAGTCCTCACTTACAATTTGAATTCAAATTGCCGCAAATATACAAATGTCTAATGAATAGAAATTGAAATTCCGGCATTAACGTTGAATTCACGAATATATACATGTACGTATATATATATACCAACAATACAACCTATTCACCTATACTACGAGTTGCTCCAGACACGTGTCAAAGCTAATTACAACGGCATTGTCCGCATACCGCCGTTCCAGCTTATATTGACTGACATTACCCGATATATATATACACGCACACGCGCACTCACACGTGTACACAATAAAACTCTTCATCGATTCGGTAGCCGACTCATCGAACCCACGCGAAAGATGAACTCGACTGTGCGGAATAGTCCAAATGACACAACTTCGATCTGTGTGTGTGTATATATATATACATACGTAATATAAAATTATATATAATATATATTACACGTTTACTTTCACAGCAGAACGCGATTAGCAAAACAGGGTCACTGGACAAGCACATCTCGCCGGTGGAAAGCACGTGGAACGAGGAATGCAAGAGGCAGCTGATCGACTTAACAGATCGGCTTAGTGAGAACCTCATCCATGATATCGACCAATTCTGCCGCAGGACCAAACTCGAGCTTGACGGCGAAGATGAGCATGCCGGCTTGCCCTCCGCACGGTATGATTTGATTTTTTTTTATAAAATATTTGATAGGTGAAATTACTGGTAATCGCGTATATAGTTGTAGGAGTGTAAACGGGTTTTTTTTGTAAGAGTTCAATTAAGGTTTCTAAGTAAACTTGCGAAATATTTAATATTTAAATTAATTAAGTATTCGATCTACGTGAAAATGGTAACATTTAAAAGTATAATTACCTACGTTTTCAACCATTTTTCTTGCAAACTTTCTAAAAATATAGTTCAAATGTCTTCATATAAAATATACATCATATATATATATATATATATTTTAAACAAAAAAAGTATGAGTTTGCAAAAAGGTCAAATCGATTATTTTAAGTGTTCTAATTTACCTGAGTACAGATAATTTTGAAAGAGGTAAAATATATACGTGACCTAGTTTTCTTTCTTACTGGCAATTCATATAAAAAAAAAGGTTAAAAGCCAAACCATAATATACAAAATGAAATATGAGAATAACATCAAATAAATGGAAGTATAAATAAAGGACGAGTCTCACACAGATATCATATTTTATCTTCTAAGATAATTCTATTTGAAAAAAAAAAAATTTTTATTCCTCAATAGCTAAAAGGAATGATATAAAAAATCAATACAATTATAAAACGCAATCTATTATATAAAAGAAAAGAAACCCTGCTTATATTCATACTCTCTAAAGTTGAATTAGTGAAAATTGCTCCACCATTTCAACTAGTGGAAAAAACTACTAATTTATTAGTGCATATTTACTATTTCATTCAGTAGTTTTTTAAAACTACTAATTTAATTTGTATTTTCTACTAATTTGATTAGTAGTTAAAAAAAAAATACTAATCAAATAGTGAATATTTACTAATAAATTATTAGTTTTTTCCACTAATTGAATTGGTGGAGCAATTTTCACTAATTCAACTTTAGAGAGTATATATTACCATCACGATCACTCAACGTTTATTCTTTCCACGACAGAACCACGGGCACCTGTAAATACGATAGCGGCCTGAAGCAATCCCAGCAGCAGGCGGCAACAACCGGCCCGACCTGCGACAACCTCGACAATAATCTCACTGACATACCACGTCGTGGCACCGATGGCGTCGACGCTATTCAACGTAGCTGCTCCGAAGACAGCGACGCGGGTAGCAGCACTGGCGGCGGTTTTGTCGTCGTCACCAACAGCGGCGAATTCCTCAGCGAGCGCGAGCTTCATCGGCAACAGCAGCAGCAGCAGCACAAGCAAACAGCAGCCACTACTACAAAAACGCCATGCATCGGTCAGCAGCGTTACAACAACAATTCAATCGAGTCTAGCGACATCGGGGATTCGATAAGCGAGAGCGCAAGCAGCAGCCAAGCCGAATCCTCGTCGTTCGCTGCGCGTCGTTTTTGCAGTGGCAGTACTGCATCCCTCGCTTCCTCTAGCCTCACAGCTGACCACGGAGCCACAAGGGTACGGCTTTGTGCTCAAAACCGCTCAGCATCCGAGGAGATACCTTCGCGTAATACAACCGCGAGTCTGTTACACCAGCAGCAGCAGCAGCAGCAACAGCGTCACCATCATCAGCTTCATCATCATCATCATGCGCATTCGTCAGCGAGGCGATCGGCAGCGACGAGTGCAAGTAATGGCACATTAAGCGGCTCTTCGTCACAAGAGTCCTTGCCATCCGATCAGATCACTTATCATCAATATTACCACGTGTTTCGCGAAGGCGAATTAGATGCCCTTATCAACAAGTACGTGGAGAATTTGCACATCATATCGTCTTATTACGACCACGCGAGCTGGTGCATCGTCGCCGAGAAGGTGCAGGTCTGGACTATATGACTCGGGCTGCGCTGCCTCTGTAATAATATGAACTTTCATCGTTGTTATCGCCATGATTATTATTATGATTATTATCATTGTCGCCTGACGAGAAAGGAAGTTACTCTTGAGCTAGACACTCTTCTCTTGGCTTATTAATTAATTATATATATATATACGTATACGGCACACATGTGTATGACACACACACACATTATTTTATGTATACCTTATTTGATGTGTAACGCCTCTTCCCGCGAACGGTAATATTTAGTACGTAATGATTTCGTTTGATAACATATTAGTTCTTTAGTTTTGTTAGATTTTCTTCGTGTTTTTTATACGGCTGTGGTTATCTACTTTTTGCGTGTTACATAAAAAAAATGTACCCTTGAGTTGTCGGATGAAAATTCCGTGTTTTTTTCGGTATATAAGTATCTGTGTCGAAAGAGAAAGAGGGAAAGAGTGAGAGAGAGAGAGAGAAAGAGATGACGTGCAATTGTGTGCCTAAATGCGGGAAGAGGTGAAACGAACGATATCTTAGACTCCCCTTAGTTCCGTTGTACATATTCTTTTTGTCGGGAGAAGTAACATCTACCGGCGAGTCGTTACATATTTATATATATATATATATGATCCATCATCACACATGCACACAGACATACGTTGGTTTTTTTGATATTACGTATACATATACATATATCTCGCACTTGTGATGTATATTATTATAAGTTATTTTCTCGTTACGTACTTTTCTTTGTAATACTTTTAAGGCGACTCGTAAGCAATTTTTCAAACTTTTATAAAACTCATAATTGTTTCGCGAGATAAGGTGAGAGGGTAAATAATGCCTGCGTATTAGGATCGTTATGCGAATAATTTCACGCCTCCAGTATAAGTATAGCGTCTGTGAAAAGAAGGTGGAAAGAACGATTATGCCTGCGAAAAAAAAAACAAGAATATTATTCACCTTCATGCCCGAAACAATATTTTCACTGTTCACTAGGTCTATCGGGTTCGTAGAGTTACTATACTTAACGAAAGAAAGCGGAAAGAAGAGAGAGAGGAAGGGAGAGAGAGAGAGAGAGAGAGAGTTATACAATACTATAATAGAAAAGGAGAATATATTTCTCATCGTACTGTTTATTACATTATCCGCGTCGACGACGTCTCGGTAAAACTCTCGTTCGTTAAAGCGATTTTCACTATATACATCGGGTTGAAGCTGTATGCGATAGTGGCTCTTTACGCGCGTACATACTTATAATATAAATAAATATATATACTATCTCGTGTACTATTTACGGATGCTCGAAACGTCGTCGACGCCTGTAAGCTCAGTTGTTGTTTTGTACTTATACTTACCTATTATAAAACTGACGACGAATTCTATCTGAGATGTACGAGAAACAATAAAAGAGTTATACAAGTAGGGACAAAGAGCAACATCGTATAAAAGAACGTGTCAACGTGTGTAACTATATACGCGAAAACTCTGCTATACCTATATATACATATACATATATACCGCGGGTTCACTTTCATAAACGCGACGACGAGGTATATATATATATATACAGTCGTTTAATTCTTATATAGCGATCGAGCGGAGCAAAAAAAAACAAGTGTCTATCTCGAGGTAACCCGACTTGGCTATGTATGCGTGTGACGCGTATGTGTGTGTGTGTGTGTGCGTATGCTTTTACAAACAAAAAAAGGGAAGAGGAGGGAGCGAGAAAAAGTAGAATCCGACGAAGAGCATATAAATCGTTTGTCTCTCGGTTTCTGTTTTTGTATACGAAGTGAGCGAGAGAGAGAAAGAGAGAGAGCGAGAGAGAAGATAGAGAAAGAGAAAGAAAAGAGTTACGAGTCACTCGATTTCTTCTTCAGTTTTCGTATATTAGGTCGTTATTGCATTTATAATAGCCGCGAGCGTGCGACAAAAAAGCCACTCTTGTAAATATGTAAAATAAACAGTTGACGAAGTTGGCGCGAGCGAGAGTGCGAAAGAGAGATAGAGAGAATGTGAGAGAGAGAGAGAGAGAGACAGGGTCGTCGCGAATGTAATATGTACGCAAGCGGCGACGACGACGACAACAGTGAGAGAGACAGTATAAAAAGAGAGGTAGGAAAAAAAAATACTAAAGTTATACAATGCCCTCGATGTAAGCGCACACAACCGCTAGGAGATTCGTTCTTTTTAATTCCTCGGCAGAGAATGTATTGCGAAAAAAAAAGGAAAGAAAAGCCAGCAAGCGCGGTAGGATGTACACAGAGCAACCAAAAAAGCTTTTTCGTAGGCGCAACTATATATATATAGCGAGTATATATATATATATACACACCACGTACACACACGAGAGCCCCGTGTTATAAATTATTATTATTATTATTATTATTATTATTATTATTTGAAAAAAAATAGAATTTCTTAACGAGAAGAAAAGTGCGCTCTATACATATATGACAAAAAGAAACAAAAATTAACGATCTTGTGAATTAAAGAGACAGAACGACGATGACGATGACGACGACGCAACTATAAATATATATACACCAGGCTTATATACATCCTCCGTTTTCCTTTCTATACATAGGAGATACGTACCGTATTAAATATTATATATAAAAAAATGATGATATACATACATTAGTGCCACTTATAGAATGTAGAGCCGCGTATGTAACTTGCGGGTGTCGTTGTGTGTGTGAAAGAGAGAGAGAGAGAGAGAGAGAGAGAACGTCGAGGATTTTTAGGCTCAACCGAATTTTCCTTGAAATTGTAAAAATTTATTCGATCAAACCCTCGATACATGACGATATATATACGTATATATATCTTTATAGAGCTAGCTCGACTGAGAGACAAATGAGTTTCTTTTCGTCTTTTTTACCTTAGTGAAATTATATAAATATATATATCCATGTATAATCTACATAACGAGCAGTGCTGTAAATTATCTTTATCTTAGATAAAAAGATACGATGACTCCTTTTTTGTTCTTTTTTTATAGCGTATATTAGCCATACGAAATTGTTTCGCGTCATTAGTAACGATGCTTAGATAGAGCGAGAATTGGCATAATTAACCCATCTTTTATAAGAAAACCAAATTTTTTGATCTTTTGATCTGATGGAGAAAAAAAAATAAAGTTGAAAAAATATGAAAAAAAGACTTTTTGTGTATAAATGAAAATAAAAAAATGTATAATCACGGGGGACAAAATAGATCATGGACAATATGTAAATAAGTTTATAAATATCGTAAGAATTACAGATGTAAGGTAAGTACTTTAAAGAATTGTCATACCTATTAAAGTATAAGATTAGAGATGAAAACAAATTTTTCCAAATTGTCTTAGAAGATAATCCTCACGTTTTGATCTTTTTATAAGATAAAGATAAAAACTGTCTTTCAATATAGTCTGAAATAATTTAAAGAATATAAAAAAAAATCTATATAAGAATTTTTTACAGCATTGCTGCTCGAAGTGATGCTTAGAATATTTTCCTATTTCCAGTTATATTAGCACTTGTTTCTATGATAGAACTTGTATATATATAAATTCCAGAGAGATTTTCTATCGAACGGTCCAAGTTTTATACAGGCATAAAATTTTACAATTTCCAAGTAAATTCTGTTTTTTTTTAAAAATCCTTTGACGAGGCGTCTTTTGGCATACACGTATATATATATAAAATAAAATAATTCAGCGAAATAGAATATAATCGAGTAAACTTCGTAGGATCGAAACAATGCTACAATGAAATTATACCGAGAGAATATAATTCAACAATCACCTCTATATAATTTTCTATAATACGCACTTTTCATTTCACGTATATATTATATTGCCTAAAGTGAACATTGATCATTTTTTCTGTCGGCATATTCCTAATAACGAAATATTTCAGTTCCTTGAATTCTCACGATGAAATACGTTTCAGTCCAAAGCAAAAAAAGAGAGGGAGAGAGAGAGAGAGAGAGAAGACGCCGAAGACAGAGAGCGCGAGAAACGAAACTATCTTATATAGTCAAGGCCTCTAATCGGAACGATTGCGACACAAAGGGTACAATATATAGATACAGGCGTCCCGATCACCCACGAATACACATTCACACACAGCATACATATACCATACGTATATATACAACGCGAGATTGTACTCGCTATGGTGCAACATTTATACACACAGACGTATATATACGTGACGCGTATAAATTAGCTGTATACAGCAAGAACAGATACAAAAAAATTAAGAGAACGCGACTTTTTATCGATACCTATATATATAAATAAACGCATATACATATAAAAAAAAATATACACACACGTATGTATAATATGTTATAGCAGCGCAGCGCGCGCGCGCGAGAGAGAGAGAGAGAGAGAAACGAGAAATACTCAAATACAAGAGCGTGCGAGCCCAACATTATATACGCATGCAGGGTGCGGGCGATTAAATGCGTGCGACGATTATCATAACCGCTCGTGTAATACTGTAATACACCTATTACTGTAGAAGCCCGAGGTATAACACATTAATAGTCACATATAGTCTGCTTGTTGCAAGGAAAGAGAGTGAGAGAGAGAGAGAGAGAGAAAGAGAGACTCGCCCCGTTGACATATAATACGCGCGTCGGCGGGACGACGAGAAAGACGAAAGAGAGTTATATACGGTTCCATTGTTCTATACGAAGGGATAGAGAAAGAGAGAGAGGCACTTGGAAAATTCGCTCCATTGTCGCGCGCGAGAAGGCATTTTCCATCGGAGCGAGTATACTTATAACGCGATCGTCGTGCCGGCGGCAAGACAATTAACCGCGTGCACGCGTGCGAGAGCTCGTTCGCGCAACAGGACGTTGTTGTTGTTGTTGTTGCTGCGGCCTGTCGAAAGACGCCGCGTATGCGAGAGTAAGTAGTGAGTGAAGTTCTTGAGACGAAAAAATTTCGTGTTGGTAAGGCGCTGGAGATTATTGTTATAAGGGGATGCGGGTTCGAGTTATATTGCGCGATATGTTATTTTGAAGAATCCCCCGCTGACGATCAATGGTAATGAGGAGAGTCTTGAATCGCGCGTCTGCATGAGAGAAGATATGAGAGTCGTTTCGTTGAGTTTGATTTTTCGAGCAGATTGTTATTTTAGATATATACGGGAGTTGTGGTTTAGAAAGGAAACAAATTCTGTTATATACGTTGTATAAAAGCTCGTTTTCTAAAAATAAGCTAATTACTATAAGATGATTGCGTTAATTGTTTTGGCCTAAATCCTAAATTTCGTTTTTGAGCATGAAGTATAATAGGTTTTTAAAAATTAAACTTTCCGTTATTCCAACCTTTTTTGCGATAAAGAATAATGAAAAATTTAAGAATACTAGAATACGTATATGAATTCATATAAAAACTCACGTTCATACGCAATTTCGGTAGCATACTAATACTTTTATGAAGAAATAAATCAATTAGATTTTACTCAACGACTCGCTTCTCATCTTTCCGAATGGTCTCTATAATTCTGTGGGCTTGCCGTGAAAAAAAAAAAATAAAATAGAATTCATACGAGCTTTCTGAAAAAAAAACAAACACGTATAAACAGTCCAAGAAAATAACAAGTTTAGCGTTTAAACATTATACACACATAAATATATCCCGCCATATCACTAAGTGAGAAAATTAAGCTGGACTGTTAGGAAGTTACGATATTAAAAAAATAAATAAATAAATACAACAGTCTCACACATGTTGAGGGCTGAGCTACACTCATTTACACGTAAACACATACACGTACACATAAACCAAGGCAAAAGGGTATATTATACACGTTCTGTAAAGCAAAGAGAGATTATATAGATATATATATATATAGAAAAGAGAAATTGCAGCACGACCGGTTCGAAGCGTAAAAAAAGAAGAGAAAAAATAAAAAATACACATTATACCGTATAAGCAAATAAATGAAATAATTATTAAAGTATAAATGACGATGAAGAAGATGATGATGATGATGATGATGATGAGAAAACAAAAAGAAAATAAAAATAAAATAAAAGCGAGGCTCTATCCTCGTGCTCGTTGCGAAGTTAAGTTTTATATCTAACGACCATGCGTATTATTAATATTATACAAGGGAGAAAAAATATATAAATATATACGACGATATATATAATACACGTACACACGAACAAGGGTTCCATGCTGAAATTGTGATATTTCTACGAGAGAATCTCAGCAACAGAAGCAGAAGCAGCATATATATACGCGTATATTATAGCCGCAGCAGCAAACGATTGTAAGGAACAAAACGTGTGGTGTAACAGTCTGATATGGCGAGAAAGAGAGTCGCTCTTATAGCAAAGGAAGACGATCGAGATTTATTCTAAGTTTCTCTAACTATCTCTAACTCTGCGCATTTCTCTGTCTATCTGCTCTCAGCCATGCAAAAAGAGATAAGATAAAAAAAAAATTCCTTCTGACTCCCACCTTCCGTATCACCTCCTTCCTACCTACTATAACTCCTCGACATACCTATCTCATTGTATACTTTCGTCCGCTACTCGATCCTGCGGAGGATTTTGAGACTTTGCTTCGAAAGTTTCGTCGACTTATACTATATAAAGAGCATAAGTGTATAACAGTTTCTGTACGTATATATATATATAAGAAGAGTTTGATTGATGGACAGAAACTATAACGCTTGTGCACAAACGTTCGCATTACTTTTATGTACGGTTAGGCCATGAAAAGAATATTATTATACAATGTTGTAAATAAAATTGTATGATTAATCTAGCTTGTCTGAATTAATCCAAAACTATACATTCAACCAGTATTATTCATATACGATGTATTCGTAAAGCGTAATTAGCGTTCGAGATTTTATATATATACTAACGAAATTATTCAAGGTTTATATTAGAATGGCTCCCCAATCTCTGTTAATTTCCATAATTTTTGTACGATAACGAAAGAAATAAGTATAATCTATCAAAAATTCCCGCGTACACAATCGATACCGCAGGCATTATATGCGAGCTCATAATGACTGCTCAAAATGATCCGATATCTATGCGTGTATAGTGGAGACGGAAATTTCGATGCAAATCGCCTCAGAATCGATCTATTTCCCTTTCCCTCATTTCCCTACCTTCCGGTTGTACCTCCGAATATACATATATTAACAAATATATGACGTATACACACACACACACATATATGATACACGTTAAATAAAAGAAAAAGCGAATAAATAATATTGTTGACGAGAACGATGAGAGAGAGAGAGAGAGAGAGAAAGAGAGCGTACGAAGAGCGTATAATATACATATATATGTACGAGCTATGCGAGCGAGCGTTGCATGGAAAAGGAAAAGAGACGACGAAATATATCCAGGCCCGAATCCTATAGCTTTAAACTAATGAATCTACTATGGCGAATAGAGAGAAACTAACTCCGATTGTACGATACTTGGGCATGATTGTTTCGCAGATGACATAATATAATTCAACATTTGACAAAGCTCAATGACGTATATATACTTTATTACACCTTCTTATAATCCTCTCGTCTATATCCTTACCTCTATTGGGGCTTTTCTATTTTATTTTTTAGAATCGAGAAAAAATTTGAAACTTATGGTTGATTGTAAACATTAATTTTTATTTATTCATATAGTTATTGTTCATAATGATTGCGTTAAATTAAGAATCATGATAAAATTTTATAAAGATTCAACGTTTCGTTCGTGAAAGGAAGTTTCTCGCTATCTTCGATCGAAAGTAAGTCTGAATTCAATCTTGTACTTTGTACAGGTATCCGTACGGTACTTTCGACCCGTACATACAACGTGGGAGCATAATTTTCAATAAATAACATTTTTATAAAATCCATTTAAGAAAAAAAAGGACCAGGCTGATACTTCAACTCTGTTCATTTTCAAACGAACCATCGTGTTTTTATGTTTATTTTACAGTATAATAGCAGTCGATTGTTTGTATAGTGTATTAAAAAGCGACTACGCTAAGTCTTAGCGTGTTAACATTTGAGTCACTGGTTTTGCTGCTGAATTGTGCTCACGAGCACAATTTTACATTGAAACAATTATTATATAAAACTTTCGAGAAATACTTAACAGAAGCGTAGAAATGTAGCGAACTGTAATAGCATCGGTCTCAAATAAACCCTGCAAGCTTTGCTCAACGTATCTCGTGCGTATGTATTAATCCAGTGACCCGTTGTTCATCAAATTTATATAACTCTACCTTTCTTTTAACATGCTGTTAATTATCGCGAACGACTGGACGTCATACATTCTGGGCCAAATATGCAATTTTTATATTATCAAACATATTCTCGTTGGAGCTGCATACCTGACCAACTTTAAGACATAGCGTGCACAATTTTTAACAGGTTTTATTTTAGGCCTGTGCATTAACTGTTTGTTGTTTTTTTTCTTGTTAAAAAAAGAATAAACCTTATGCTATAGATTTATCACAAGTATAGAGCGTTTTTATACATTATTTATACAAATTCCAAATTATCGAAATTACACTACCTACTTTACTCGCGACGTAAATTTTCTAGTCGCGCTTGCAAATCTGCATCGGCATCATTTACATTTCCGCCATCTTCGTTGGCTCCAGCTGCAGTGGCAACTGGTTGCTTTGAACCTGCTATGCTGAGAGATCCAGAGGCTTGTGGCAAGCCTGAAAGTTGATCATTAAGTTGAAGACCAAGTTCATCCAGAACTTGAGATACAATCGCATCACTGAAAAATATGCATGGTATAAAGACTTCTCCTTTTTTTAACTATTTTTATTTTATATTGCTGTAACTTAATCTGTTTATACCTTTCTTCTTCATCACCTTCATCTTCCATCGCATCATCAATTGCATCATTCATGATCTCTTCTTTCATGTCCATTATTTCAGATTGCTTCTCAAATTCTTGTAAAATCTTTTGAATTTGTGGCAAATTTAATTGTCTAAAATGATTGTAGTATTAAATTAATCACTCACAGTTTATTAGAATATAAAATAAATTAAAATATCATACTTGTTCATATTTTGCATAGCTTTTGTAACACCCTTCATTGCTTGAGCCATTGTATTTTGAGAACGTAAAGTTTGAATTTTCAAAGAAACTGCTTGAATATTAGCTTTCATCAACATAAACTTCTTGACATAACGCCTTGTTCTAACAAGATCTTTTGCCATAATTTTAACTGCATCCTAAAAAAGATTTTCATTTATGTATAGGTTGTAAAATCTATCAATACTTTGGAAGTTTTTGTTTAATTATTCATTATGTATAAAGTAAAACAAAAAATGTATTAGTATATTACTTGTACGTGTGCATACCATTTGTCCATCCTTTGCCATTTTCTTAATATCAGCAATAATCTTTTTTTCTTGTTGCTCCATCCTCATTCTTTCGCGATCCAAGTCCCGCATTGCTTTATTTAATGCTCTCTGATTTTTCCTGAGCATCTCCTCAGGAGTAACACGTTTGCCAAAAAGCCACTCCATCTTTCACTATTTAAAAAAAACTTATATTAATGCAAATGTGGAACTCAAGGTAAAATCATTTGAAAAATCAATGTGTAAAATATGCAATTCAAAGACCTAGTCGTATGTAATACTATTAGATTCTAATAAAAATTCACTATTTTTTCACACATAAAGCTACTTGAAACGTCTCAATCAGGTGAATGAATTATCAAAACTTTATCTGTAACTTAACAAAATATCTCAGTGAGTCATCAGGTGATTCTCACGCAGTACTTATATTTACCTTGAAGTTAAGACTTCCTAAAAATTTATCTACCCAACCCAACGACCGACGCAATACCGTCGCACAAAGAAACAGTTACGACGACTATTGTTAAAATAACAGCATTTAACGTGTGTACCTTATTTGTTGTTGACGCTCTCACACGGCTGTACGACCTGACGAAATCCTCGTCGATGCGTTCATACGTCAAAATCCTGGACAAATCTTTATCAGTCTCTCTATACTATACTATCTGCTTTATTCACTGAGCGTCACTAACGGCTGTTCGACTGGTGTCGGAATTCAAAGACTTCGTCACACTGGTCATGCTAGCACTAACCTTAACTAGCGGAAAAGAAGAAGGAAAGACTAAGTCAATATATCTTGTCCGTTCGAATGAGCCTGTGATTGGTGCTTTGGTGGCATTCACGCGTTGTATTGTTTCACAGTGTAGACTCTGCCCAAACTGCTGTCCTTTTCCCACGCGGCATTCCTGCAGTTGTGGAGTCCAGTAGACATGGTTGTGTTATACAGTCTCGTGTATTGTGGGCATCAATGGAAATAGAGCACAATACCTAGCTTCACCTCGACAAAACTAACCTCCAAAGTAATTCGGGGCGATTCTACGTTGATATTTTCAAACTAGCGACTAATTTGTTAGTTCTATTTGCCTAATACCAATTTTTTAAACACTACGCGTTAGCTCTTGGTCTTGCGCTCCTCATCGATTCGCAGCCCGGCAAGTGAATGAGCGCGTCGCATTCTTAGTGCGTGTGCGCGCGCGTACACACCCACAGTGACTATGATAATTTGATTGTTTATATTGACAGAGCTACTATTGCTGCATAATTTTTGGAAACATTAAACTGCAAAAATGTCGGGAAAGGGAAAGCAAAACTCCAAAAAGGCCATCGTCAAATCGGTCAGAGATAGTGGCAAATTGGCCCAAGCAGCATTGGCCAGCTCCGATACCAGTTCAGAGGGCTCCGAAATGACAGCACTTCCAGTTATAAAGATGATCGACAATAGTAAAGTCCTCCCTAGGTACTACAGTATATTACAGAGAAATGCAGATGATGGTATAACTATGGAAGATTTAGATATTCTGCAACTTGAATTAGAAATGTTACTTTCTTCAGTAGTTGTGCGCAGTAGGATATTGCAAGAGGAAATCTCGAGTTTATCTGCATCAGAAGAACGTAGAGATCGGAGATCAAAGAGTGGCAAGGGCTTAGCATTATTAGATAAAAAATTGAGAGAGGATAAACTGAAACCAAAAGAAATAGGACTGAAATCTCAGTCTCCCTTGCCAGCTAAATTGCTGAAACAGAGAGCATTGGGAAGTTCAGCAAATCAAGTGGTGCCAAATCCTCATGAAATTGTAAGGGTGGAAGGATCAAAGTCTGATAGCCATGCTAAATTGTTATTACCAAAAAATGATACATTAAACAAATTTTGGGCTTCCGTAGACCCTTACTGTGCAGATATTATGCCAGATGATATTAAACTTTTAGAGGAGCTTATAGCTAAACATGGTGATATTGGAGAATTTAAAAAAATACCCCCACTAGGTCGTCATTACAGTATAGCATGGGCACATAATGATTTAATGCAAGAAGAAGAAGCAGGAAATCCTAACAGAGAGAAAAAGAAAAGTAGAAATGATTTATCTCTTTTGATGACCAAAGGAGATAAAAAATCTAATGGTAAAACATTTGTTATTTAAATTAATTATTTTGATATGTTCATTGATTTAATCATCATTTTCATTTTTAGGTATTGCTGGCCCACTAACACAAAGGCTAGTTTCTGCTCTCCTAGAAGAAAATGTTTATGTAGCAAATAATAATACAGATAGTAAATTATTTCGCGATGGAGATCCACCAGTTTTAAGAGATCTATCAATTCAAAATTCAATGAATCTTGAAATGAGAATGCATAAAGAATTAGTAGAACAAGGAATTTTAGAACCAGATTGTCCAAAAAAGAATCAGGAAGATGATGAAATAGTAGCAGAAATAAAAAGGTGCCAGCGAGAATTGACTGCTCTCTCTAGTCATAATGAAATGCAATTGAAAAGACTGCTACATCTTGCACAAGAAGAAAGTAAAAGACAGGCACTAAAACGCAAAATTGCAGCAGTGGATAGTGAAGTTGTAGAACATTATCAAAAATTAATGTTATCAAAACAAAGAAAAGTGCCTCTTTCCAGAAAGGAACAAGACAAGGCATGGGCTTGTCTAAAAGAAAGAGAACAACTTTTGGACCAATTGAATATGCTGCCGTCCAATAGCATTGGTGAACCTGTTAAAGTTATGAATAATACCATAACGTAGTGCTAATTTGATTTGATTTGTGGGGAATTGAATTTTCCATAGTGGTATGAGAATAACTTCCTCATAACATACTGTACTGATTTTGAATTTAACATGAAATGATTTGTTCATGTGACATCATAGCATGCTTGAAATTAATATTTAAAATATCTAGAAAAAGAAACATTTTAATTGAAGTACCTTAATTCTTATTAATAATTCTTATTAATTTAAGGTCACAGAATTAGAAAGCGTTTTATGTAAGCTACATTACCTGTAAATGCAATTATTTTAAATTGTGCAGAAATATTTGCTGACACAATCATAAGGACTTGAAAACGCTTTAAATTAAAGTATCAATAATGTAAGTTGGATCGAGTGTGACATAATATTTGTGAAAACCATTCTCGGTTCTTTCAAGTCAAATGTATGTATTAAATAGGGACTGTTTAATTGTTCAACTTAAAATGTCGACGATACGATGTAAATTTAAAAATTGTAATTCGTACATTATTGTCAATAAGCATAAAAAATAAGTTAATTATTAATTATCGTTATTAATTTTGACTTTTTCTCAAAATATTTTGCATTTATAGACTATAAGTGCAGAAATTTAAATCTTTTATAAATAATAAGACAAATGTCTAAACGTTTCATAAACGCGCACTAAATTTTTATAGTTCGTGTTATACTCAATTTTTTTAATTTCAAAAGTATATGCAAAAGAAATTTTAAAACCATAAAACACTTCTTCAAAACTATTGTTCTTCAATATGTATAATTGTAAGTGAAAAATTTGCTATTAAATCTGTCACTCTTTCAAAACATTACACGCCATTTCAGTTTAAAACCTGTATTAGAAAATAAAGAAAAAATATTTTTAGACAATGATTTTTTTCTTCCTTTGTAAAACCTTTTTCACGGGTTTAACGCCTCGTGATCAACTTATAAACCGACAATATGATTGTCATTCAAAATTATTTTTTTCCGATCATTTTAAAATTAATAAATGAAAAAGTTGTAAATTTTTTTTAGATTATTTGCTTTAAGCCTGATGAATTATTTATAATATTTAACTAATTAATTTTCTAATAATTATTTGAAAACAATGAATAATAGTGTTACAATAGTAAACTTCATTTTGTCAAGTACTTGTATACCATCTAACTTTCATAATATATGAGAAATTCTTTAATTTTTTTTAAGGATATTATAACTTAGTTTACAAAAATTTATAGAATATTTACAAAAATAATTATTTTAGTTTCTACTAATCTTCACCAGTACTTGATTATTTAAATAATTTTTAAGATTTTTAAGTCCTGCAGACAATAAAAAAATATTTAACTTTTAAAAGAATTCAAATTACAATTAAAAAGAAAAAATAGTATATTACGCACCTAGGGAGGAAAAAACTTGAATCCATATCTCGTACAAATTGCTACCCGAGCCGAAGGCGAGGGTGGCAAACACCAGATCTAGGCTGTCCAATTTTACTCCCGTGGAGCGTATACTACTTTTCACCACACCCTGCCCGAAAGTACCAATTTCCCAACCGGCAACGAATCAGAAAAGTGATATTTTCGGCCTGGGTATGGTGAAAAATAGTATACGCACCACGGGAGGAAATTTGGAAACCCTACAGCTTGTGTTTGCTCAATTTACACGATCTGTGGACTTTCCAAGTTTTTTCCTCCCTAGATACGTAAGATACTATTTCCTCCCACCGAGGCCGTTTTTGTGCCGGAAGGGAATGTGGTACTTTCGGCCTGGCGGGAGGAAAAATATTACATTTTAAAAATTAAACTTTTATTATACTTAAGACATTTAAAAATGTTCTTATATGAGAAGGTTGATAAAAAATAAAGACAATTATCTCACGACAAAGATGTTTATTCGATATCACTGTACAGATTCCTCGCCAAGAGTTACCTCAACAACGTGCGTACACAACAGCACAACAATGATGAATCGCTCGGGTAACAAAAAAGTTTGAAAAGAATTTTGACTTTAATAATCGCATCGACACTAGGGCGTTTGAGTATGTACGTGCGTGCGCGTAATGGTGGGTATGCATGTGAGGCTGTCGGTCTCAATAATTTTCGGTAACCTCCTATTCGTTCATTAGACTGAAATTCATTACTTCATAACAATGTGAGATACGCTACACCGAACGGTAGACCATGAGATTATTGAGAACAAGTTATTGGCTGTATTGGAGGGATTTATTTTAACGGTTCGATTGCTTGATCTTAATTTCGTGTACGCCCCGTTCTTGTGATCGTTATCTATTGTCGCACCGTTGCTCTCCGTTGCAGCAAGTCGCTGGTTCCCGAAATGATATCATGGACTGAACCGCATACCAGAAACAGCTGCCTCTTCACCAAGGTCAGAGGATGCTGTCTTGGCAGTGACGCACTAGAACTATTGGTATTTTTTTTATGGAGGATTCGTGGCTTAGAAGGCGAAGAGGAGTAGGAAAGCCATCATAAGACAGAAAAGACCCATGGCCTCTGACAGGGCAAAGCCCAGAATGGCGTATGAGAAAAGCTGTTGCTTAAGAGATGGGTTCCTGGCGTAACCAATGATGAGCGATCCAAATACTGATCCGATACCAGCACCTAAAAAGTTTTAAAAATTACATTATTTTCATCACACCTAACATATTAACAAAATTCATGTAAAAATTAAATAAATTGGGATGAATATTCAATGTGTTATGTGAATGATGGATTTTGTTAATTACTTCTGGAATCTTCACATATGAAAGGGTTCGTGCAGCAAGCAGGAAATGGATGGGATCAAAAGGCAAATAATAAAATAAAAGCCATCATCAGGCAAAATAAGCCCATTGCTTCTGTTAAAGCAAAACCAAGGATTGCATAGGCAAAAAGTTGTTGTTTTAGGGAAGGATTTCTCGCATAGCCAATAATCAAACTTCCAAATACCAATCCAATACCAATACCTAAAAAAAGTTAATGAGGAAAATGATGAATGATTAGGAAAAAATGGATAATTATGGATATGTTATATGGACCAAAGCACATATTCAGGTTATATAAGAGTTGCATAATCTTCAAAAAATTATGAAGGAACCTTAATATATATGCTTTGAAATGAATGATAATGTATAAATAAATGATAAATCAAACCAATCCAATGATCATTAATTCAAAATAATTGATTCACACCACCATCCAGTCAGTTATCTTACCGGATCCTGCAACTCCAACGGTGGCAGCACCAGCACCAATGAATTTGGCAGCAGAGTCGATGTCCCGGCTGATCGAGGTGGTCTGGAAGCTACGAATAGCCGGCGACTGGAACAACACCAAACAAAACAATTTAGTAATTGTTCATCACTCACCTCTAACTGACAAAAATCTTAATCTCAAATTGTCCAAATATTTTCCTTACATAACGTCACTGCCGTTATGCAATTAAAAACTATCAGTCAATTAACTCAGATAAAAGTTGCGAGAAAAAATAACGAAAATAAAAAATAAAAAAAATAAAAAAAATAAATAAAAATCAATGATCCATCTTTCAACTCACCAAGCAGACTGGTGTCTGGTTCTGTTTCTGGAACGATTGACTCTGGTTCAGCACTGCGCTGCTGATCGGCCTGATGTAGGCCTTTGTACCAGAGACCAGCTAAAACGATAAAAAATTAAATATCCAACCATGAAAAAATCAACATCACGATTATCCTCGCCGCGGAACGTCGAAGCGAGAACTTTTAACTCATTACATAATAAGATAGCGCAAGGGAGAGCGTGACTCGCTGGCTGGCCACCGCCACCTCGCGCTATTTCAGAAAAAAAGTGCGAAAAATGTATTTCTGAATGATGAACTATACTCACGGTGGACCTGGCAACTGGGGCGATGAATCTGGTGCAGGCGAACATGTTGACACCTTAACTCGTCCTTCTCACGAACAAACCTGCGCAAAGATAGAGAAAAGATGTCAGTTTGTACGTCGTCTACGTCGTCTACGTCGTCGTCGTATGCTACGAGAGAAGCACACGTACGGCGCGCGGCGCTTAGGTATATATACGTGTGTATATGTATATGTGTCTAGCTCGAAACTCGCACTCGCGGAAACGGGCGTGTGTATATTACGAGCGAGAGAAAAGGGTTCGCGAATAATACTGCACGGACGGCGCGCGCGTTACTGTCGACGTGGCCTTTTCTATCATACGCTCACAACTCCACTTTAAATAACGGAGAAAATTGCTAAAAGTCGAACAACGAGGGAAAAATATATCACGAACGGCGGCTGCTCCATGGAGGTGGTTACGTAACGTCGCGACCGTCCCTCCGTGTGGCGGCCGCCCGCCGCCTGCCCACTACTACTTATTTGCTCTTATAACTTATTCGATTTAACGTGATAAAAAAGCTTCGCACCGGTCTTAAAACAAGCAACGAGGAATGTTCAGCGTCAGATGTTCACTAAGGAAAGCCTGCGTTTGAAACGTACGAGTATAGGCACCAACTTAAGAGCGCGGTCTACTTACACTTGGTCGATCTTCACAGAGAGCACACGCGCGCTAAAAGCCCCGGCGATGTGTCGTCTCTTTCGGTACCCGCGACTGCCGCAAGAGAAGAGAGAAAATGGCCGGCGCGCGACGTATTGGCCGTGCGCAGAGCCACCCGTCGCGAGCGCCACCGCACTTGCGAGCGCACGCGCGCACATTCACATCATCATCATCATCCCTCCTACCTCCCACCTTACTCTGCTTTCCTTCCTTCGTTCTCTTATACCCGAAGTCCAACTTACACATATACCCGAGACTCTCTGTCTTACATGCAACTTACCTTCCGGGAAAAAACAACATGCTCAAGAAATGCGAGTTTCTTCAAAATTCGCAGAGCTTTTTTTACCGAGCTTTTCAAGCCTGACAGTCAACGTCACGCACGAACAAATATATAAATCTATATACGTGACAAGAGCACAGCGTACGCTCTCACCCTAAACAGCGCGCATGTTGTATTATTAGATCGTTTTCAGCAGGGTGTTGTTGATATTTGGCGCGTTTCAAGAGAACACACATATATAAACCCCTGCCCCCCGCGTTTAAATGGACGGAAGTACGCGCGCTCGCAGTCATGCTATCCTCTTTCGCGGAAGCTGCAAGACAGTAGTAAAAGGGCAGGACTGCACAGACATCGATCGACCGCTTGAGAGAGAGCGAGCGAGCGAGCGATGCACTTGCACGAGGCATATATACCTATCCTATATAAGACACACTTATCGGTTTTGGGGTGTACGCGAAAAGACCGGATAACAGCTATTCTCCTGCGAGGTTTATGTAATGATTCGACTCGGATTCGAACGGAGAGGTACAATGTCGGATCCAATGGGCCATTTCGTGTTTGTAAACACTGTGCGAGGAACCAAGGGATATATAATTGCTAGACCAGACATAGTCCAAGTACACTGGTAGCGGTAGATAGCTGCCATTTAAACTTAATGACTTGACAATTAAATGACAATGTAAGGCCATATCTACCGCCGTTCCAGCCCTGCGCGTTCTCCAATTATCCATAAAGCGGGTAGCGGCAATGTTATTACGACAACCATACCTTTTCATTCAACAATATGTATATATATATATTAAACTACGAAGAATTGGATTACGGAGTCGCCCAGCGAGCGCGAGAACGTTATTGATCTACAGAACCACGGCGTTCGTGCTCGCCGTGGTGCGGACTCAAGTGCCAAAACTCGTATCCCGCGGCCGTTACGAAATCACGGCCGCCCTTAGGTATCGCGCAGACCCGACGAAAACCGTGACCCACTGAGAGAAAATTCGTGCGCGCGCGCGCACGAATATATAGGGGTACAGCACGCATTAGGTATACGGTGAGAGAGGGAGAAATAGGAAGTTCCAAGAGAATCTCTTTACGCACGCATGCACACTACGTACATACCTCGAGAGGCTATAGAATGATATATAGCTGTGCGCACGACTCTCTCGCGAAGGTCACCGACGACGACGATATGAGATGGCTCTATGTGTTCACACGCGTTTTATTAACTAATCAAGAATATATGCTTACGTACGACTGAAGAGCACACGGCTTTGAGGGCGAAAAGTCGAAATTAATCACGAGACAGATCGATGCCGTCCTATCTTCACTCCGTGCTTCTCTCTCGCTATATATATATAGATATGTCTATACGTATAGTTCGTGATCGCGGTCTCTCTCTCTCCCTCTCCCTCCTCGTTATCCAACGGAAGACGAGGAGACGACCGTATTCTAACCTCAACCCGTGTGCAAATTTTCACGCCTGCATTACGACCCGATTAATTGCCCATCTACTGCGAAATATTCGATAAAAACATGCAGCGCGTTACATTTATGACAATGAACTACTCACCAAAGAGCAGAAAAGTAGAAGGAGGCAAGGAGGGCTGCCGGCTTTTGGAATGTTGAGTTGCAGAGTGCGGAACTCTCAGCGAGTGAGGAGGGACAGAACGCAGCGACAGTGACTACTATCGTCGAACTCGCGGCGCGCGTGTGTGTGTCGGTAGGACAGAGAGCGCGCCCGCGCGTCTATCTGTCTCTCTCGCACTCACGGCGAAACACGCCCCGGCACGAGCGAGCGAGCTTTTATCGACCAACCGAATTTAGCCGAGCGTTTCTTCGACACCGCTGCGCTGGTCAATATAGCAACTATTTATCGTCTATATAATAACCCTCTTCTCAGCTCGTCTTACACAATGCAGTAGTAATATATACCTATTTTGCGTGTTCGGTAAATTCAAACGGGATAAGTGCAGGCATATATCGCGAGGATTTTATTTTTCAATTCCCAATCGCGATCGTCTTTCCGCGTATCAGCTATACATATATATAGGCCCCTCGTTCACCTTTTTTCGCTCGCATGACTCGAGCCGCCTTTCGCGCATGCTCTCTCTCTCTCTCTTTTTCTCTCGTCTGCTCGGCCTGTTCCGCTTATCGGCCCGTCCTTATCCCACGCGTTACCTCACCCGGCGCAAAGTCTCGCTCCGTCATTGTTCATCACATGCGCGAAGAGAGCGGCCCCGCGATAGAGAGTTTCACAGTCGTGCTGCGGCTGCAGAGGGGTCCCGAGGTCGTCGTGTATACGGTGTGTATAAGTTGTCGCGATCGTGGTTGTCGGTGCAGGCTAGGCCGCACCGCCGCTCTCTCCTCGCGCCCCTCTGCTGTAGCCACTTTATAGCAGCCGCCACCGTAGCCGCTATGGCCGTGTTCATGCTGAACGTCTGCAAATTCAACTCGTGCGGCCTAACGTTCAAGAGTCTGGGCCATTTAATTCAGCACATCGAGGAGACGCACATCGGTAACCCACGCGTGCAAGCGTGCGCTCAGTCGCCGGGTATGAAAGAGAGACGAGCGAGAGGTTATCTGGGACCTCGAGAGAGACAGAGCGCGAGCCGTCTCTATTCTGTCCTTCTCGCTCTCTCGTGCTAAAGCCCGATATGGTGACCGAGCGCACGCGTTTTTTTCATGGGGTTTTGTATGACCTGGAGGTGATGACAACTCGCGGTCGAGGTGGATTCGGACTCGCGGATGAGGAAGCTTCAAAGGGGTATATTTTTTTTTGCCGGTAGATTGTGAAATTATGTCATGCCGGAAGGGTTTCGAGATGCAGCAACGCTCTCGGTGACTCTCGGTTTTTTTTCTTTTTTTTTTTTTTTTTTTTTAATAGACGACTTTCATTCTTTTTCAATTGAGAGCCGATTTGTTCAGAATATGGAGGGGGAAATTTTGTTGCTATCGATTCTTGTAAATTAGGAAATAATTGTACAAGACACTGATAAGCTTTTTTCGCGTCTGCACTGATAGTTTTTTTTAGTGTGCTAGTTATTCAAGAGATTATGAATTAAAAGTTACGAAAAATGTCTATATTGTTATATAAAATCAAAGATCTTTTACTTTGAAATACTAATTTAACAAAAATTTTGACAAATGATAAATAAAAGCTTTAAAAATAATTTTTCTTGATATTTTTTTGTGACGGCAATCAATCTCAATGTTTTTTTTTTAAAAAATACAATTCTTTTAATAAGCAATTGAATGCATTCACTGCACCAAATTTTATTTAATATGAAACAGTAACATTACAAAAATTTGAATAACTTTGGCATATAGTATGGTACAAGTAATTGTTCTTTTCAGACTATGATCCCCATGTTGTGGAGAAAACGGAGCAGCAGCAGCCACCTTGTATACCATTGAGTTATGTTCTTCGTTTCTTGACGGATGCTGCCAGAAGGGAAAATGTCAAGCCTGCGCAGCCAACCAGGCCCAATCAGTCTTGCCTCCCCTCCTCGACACGAGTGAAAAGTCTCACTCCAACAGGTAAAACTCGTTCGATGCGGATGAAAGAAAGAGAAAAGAAGAGAGACTTATTATTTCGCGTTCTTCCGACCACCCGAGCGAGTAACGACGTTACATTAAGCACATTATAGGAAGTGAGGCAGAGGAGGGCGAGGATTTTGTTAGCGAACCTGATGACAGCAACGATTCTTGGACCACTTTGGAGGAGTTCTCGACTGATTTTATCCTTCGCTATGGAAGCAGGTATGCAACCACTCAATTATTATAGAACTGCTTTATTATCTTTTTCAGGCTAGTCATTATTGCTATTGATGATCAACGTCAATCTTAGTTTGGGAGGATAGTGGCACTAGTTATTGTAAAATTTTTAAAATTAGTTGATCGAAGGTGAAATAATAGCCAATTAATTGATAACCTCTCCTTTAAATCATTAATTTGTTTGTCAATTTTACAATTCCATAGCTGCACTATGATCCCTTGGAAGAGTAGAAAATAACTAATTATAAGAATTTCATTTTAGGAGTACAAACCAGACTGTTATAAGTCAAAGCAACAAAGATGACAAGCCCTTTGCTTGTCCAGTCCCAGGCTGTAAAAAGCGCTACAAGAACGTCAATGGCATAAAGTACCACTCCAAGAATGGCCATAAAAATGACGGCAAGTATGTATACATCCATGCCTGGTTTAATTTCTTGTCTCCTCTCGACCCCCTGGACTGACATTTGCCTTGAGTAAACGTCG
The DNA here is from genome assembly GCA_035583055.1 of Torymus tubicola. Lineage (NCBI taxonomy): Eukaryota > Metazoa > Arthropoda > Insecta > Hymenoptera > Torymidae > Torymus > Torymus tubicola. The sequence goes on from JAWWEQ010000027.1 coordinate 22,480,668, forward strand.
TCACATGTGTCACGCATCTCCCGCACATACCACATCAACACATACAGATTCCCGTACCCCACTGACAATAAACATTTGGTTAAAGGGTGCGGAAGGCCTTTAAATGTCCATGTGGCAAGAGCTATAAGACCCCCTATGGCCTGAAGAACCATACGACACTCCGGCATCACAACAGCAGCGTAGTCGCACCTCTGCATTTGAAGCTTCCTTCGCACCAGCATCACACGAACAGGCACAGCAGTAGCAAGCTGGATGGTCTGGAGGAGCACTCGAGGTCGAACTATGCAGCAAGGGTCCCAAAGATCAAAGTGGCGGCGATGCAGGATCACGGCTACATGAAGCCAGAACACTCGGCGGCCTTTGACTCGGCCGAGACGGAGAGTGAGTGCGAGATGAGTAGCAGCCTCGGCATCCTCACGCCGGCTGCTTCTCCCCCGCTGCCAAGTCCGGTACAGCAGCAGCAAACGACGTGCCACAAGTACCTCGTGAACTCTAGTCAAGCGCAACAAAGCACAGTAGTGTGCGACAACTAGTCGTCCATGTAACAAAGTAACCCAGACTCTGGAGTCGAGTCGGTAATGAACAAAAACAAGAGAAACGCTCTCGTTGTTCAAAGCGAGATCAGACACGCGCTGTATCGTTTTTTTTCTAATGCATTTCTTGAGATGCCTGTCTCTATATCTGTCAGAAACAAATTGTGTACATTCGCTAGTCCGCGGGATATTATGCGTTGCGTGTCATAAGTAACTTCCACGATACGAGCCACGAAAATCTCGATAATGTTATATTTGTTGTTAAAAATGTGAGAAAAAAGAAATTCTATATATATATATATACACATGTGGCTTTCACGACTTCCAAGTCTTACTGTTACTAAATTTTCACGGAAGCCATTGATATTGACGCGTGAAGTCTATCTCTACTGGCGTATTGTTGATTAATTGATCGTTATTACTATTATATTCGTAAAAGTTGGAAAAATGTAGAAAAGAATTTTATTATAAATAAAGAGAAAAATCAACATAAGAGTTTATTTCTAAAAAAAGATGTTAATTGTTCTTGTGAAATGCTTTTAAAAAAGAGGGTTCTTACATGATATATACTTGTTTTTTTAGTAAATTTATTCAGGGTGATGAATCTGTATTTTTGTTTTTCATTTTCTTGTTTTAATATACATAAATATAGTTGCTATGATTATAAACGTTTGAAAATCGTATGTAGAGCATTCATCAAAGTGGATTAGGATAAAGAATATAGGAAAAAGAGACGAGATGGAATTTTTTTTGGAAATTTGCAAAGAGTTAACGTGTAAATTTACGTTAAGGTTTTTCATTTTTTTCAAAATTTTTTTCGCGTTATTTATAAGAGAGTGAACCTAAAGACTTATATTTCGATTTAAAGGATAGTAATCATATCATATAATATATTAAAGTTGATGTTACTTTTAATCGCTTAAACATACTAATATCAATTTTAATAATTACAAGCATCGTTACGTCCTTATGTAGTCAGCCGAGTACAAACGTCACTTGATAATTCTTGCAGCTTCAATGTAATACTCTGTTTTCTTTTAGTGTATTTATTTATTTATATATATATATATTTCATCTGAATTCATATCATGTCACCGTCGACGTGTATTTCGTTCATCAAATGCATATACATTGAAGCTTTTTATTTTCGGACAATCACTCATCGCATTTGCATCTTTTAAACTCGTTCGCTCTCTATCGTACGGTCGCTCTCGCTAGGCAAGATTATTTCAATATTGCGATATACGTTAGAAAAATATGCTATGCCTAAAATAGGATAAAGGCCTGAAGGCAACCTCTCGTCGATATTACCGATTATACCGGTGCGGTTTATTTTCTTTACTCTCGCTCACACGCAAACTTTTGTCTCTCTTTTTCCACTTGTTTTTTTAGTTTCCTCATCAATTTTGCAATTTTTTTTGTTGTGATTTGTTTTGTTAAATTTTAATTATTGCGGAGGCGCACAAAATCAAAGGTATATTGGACGACATTAACAAAGTACAAATACATGGCTATATAAACGACAGATCTAAGCACTTCCCGCAAAAGGCTTTCCGCTCAGCTTTGGGCGAAACAATGACGTTCAGACGCCGTTTCTGAACTAAATAAATTTATCAGATTAACAATGTAATTTTAATGTTTAATAATTCATTTTTATACAAATATACGTCACTAATTTGTTATTTAAGTAGGTGATTAACAATGGAGAGAAAAAAATTATAAATTTGTTTTGTATAGTTCAGTTTATTTACAGGAAGACTTAGTCTGTCGTGCGCTCTACAATGAAAAGATAAAGAAAAAACAATGTTGATTTACTTTCCATTAATGACAGTTTAGCACAAGAATTTGCGATAAATAAGGAATTACGAGTGTTCATCTGAAATAATCGTACGCATTTTGAAATAATTAAAAAGAAAATTTCCACTTAAAATAAAACAAGTTTGTAATAATCATAAATTAATACATAAAAATTAATGATGAACGCGTACAAATTTCAAATTCCATTTTGAAAAATTAATGCGGTAGTTAAAAAATATAAAAACCGTAAAACTATTTAACATGAACACTCATCCTCGGGAATTAGCATACAGTTATTCGCTTGAGAAAAAAAACAATATTTTTCATTTGTACTAAAAGTATTTATCGATCAGTGAAAAAGATGAATCGTTGGTTACAATTATACGCACGAAATGCGAACCTAAAACTTAAAAAAAAAAGCGGTAATGTATCGAACACCTTGTCTCCATTAAGCTTAAGATATATCCGATGAGACAGACTTTTTCTTGGCTAATTGGAGTCTGCGTCTCATTGTTACGATAACGACGATTCATATTTCTCAACCAATTCTTTCGGCGCATTCGAAAAAAAAATGTTTTCTTCAAACACAATAACAAGCAATCCAGTGTCCGGTTCTTCGTTACTTGGGTTCACAAGGCTTTACACTCGTGGGCGTGTCTTCGTGTGTGTGTGTGTGTGTGTGCATGTGTGTGTGTGCATGTGTGTGTATGTGTGTGTGTGTGTGTATGTAAATAGTATTTGTGTATTTATCTGAATTTATGTATATGTACGTGTACGAATGTACGTGTTCTTAAGCGGGAGAAGAAACTCGGCGCATCGAATGCGAAAATATTGTGTCCTCCTCCGTTCGTGGTACGTGTCGGGCGGGAAGGGCCAAAAGTTCGCTTTTTACGCGCACGCTCGCGACCGCAAAAAAGTCCTCAGCTATAACATCCCTAAAGAGCCACGAAACAACAAGTCTACGTTAGAGTATCATAGGTGCGTTTGGCCTTTTTTGCGTTTGTCGCGTTTAAAATTTTTTTCTCACACCTAATGCCCGGCCTCTAGATTTTTTTCTACTAACCATTATTTAGATTTATTAATATATACCTAAAAATTGCAGCGCTGCGACGCAGCACCGGAATACCTCGCGCAGCATTTTTCTTTTCATATTTTTTTTTATCTAATATAATATAACTCACAAAAAGGAAATAAAACAAGCGAAAAATGAAGAATAAAGAGAAGAAAACGAGAAATACCGACACTCGACTCCAGTCGTCGCAACAACACGCAGTTTATAATATATGTATATATTTATGTATAAGACACACACCGATCCACACAAGAAGATCGGAGAACGAGGAACGGACGCGCCATCATCGGAAGGATCTGTCGTCGGATGCTTAGCAGCAAAGAAAGTCACACGGACGTATACGTGTAGCGATTTCTTTTGTTATATTTTTCTCATTTTTTTTTTTTTTTTTTAAGAATAACGATTTGTAACGTAATTTCAAACAGTATTTAATGAGTAATAATGCTCGTTATATTCTCGTGAGATTGGACATAAACACACAGTACTACTTATATTCCATTGCATTATTTATGAATCAATCAGCTAATATACTTAATAATTATTAGACTAATCGTTAAACCTAGAATTGTGATCACCCATCAACGTCAGTCATCGTCGTCTCAATATAACATCCTTTTCTCACATTGGCCTTAACTAATTATTGAGCTATGAAAAACAAAAAACAATTACGAGTTTCGAATTCACTCTTCATTTTCAATACATATTCGATGGACTCGTCCTTCGTTAACAAGAGATATACCGCTTCATCACTTTGGACTGACTGACTGCACCAGGAATTCATTCATCTACTTAAAATAGAAACGTCTTTCCCGCTCCTAAATTTCTTTCGTTTTTCATTTCTCGTGTTTTCATTTTAAGTAAATTAATAAACATAATATAGAATGATAATTATAATAAACCGTAATAATCATAATGATAATAATAGATAATAGTAGTAAGCTGGCAGCAGTTAGTAACCAGATATTTTGTTTATATGAATCTCTCGCTAGATGACAATCTGACAATGGCACTGGCAACCAAAACGATTTATTTTTTGTTCAAACTCACTCAGACACGTACGCGCATACATGCTATCGGTATCTTTCTTTCCTGCTTTTTAATCAGGTCTCCTTCTTTAATATTTGTTTAGCCTACGCCCGAAGCCCCGTTCCTCCCATTGTCATCTTTCGCTTGACAAATTTTGTTCTCTTTCATTCGGTTAGTTTCGCTCGCGCTCATTTACACATTCTCTCGATCTATCTCACATATGTCCATCTGCTTTGTTCCTCGATGTGCAATCAGCTGCCAGATAATTTATCTCGTTTTCTTCGTGTTTTTTTTTTATATTTTGTTTATATAGTTATATAACCATTTTCCCAACGACTACACACTAAATAGTTCAAATTTTTTGCACTTTTTCACCAACAACAACTGGATTGTTGCGCCGAATCTCTTGAGCGCCCATTTCTCTGTAATCAAACTTGCAGTCGTGCTTGTCACTGTATCGGTGCACAGAGCAGAAGAGTCCACCACATCGACATTCAAAACCTATAACAAAGACATATGTAATTAGCATGAGTCATGCATGAAATGTGATATCTTTTAGAATTTAATTGTACACTAGATAACTTACCAGTTAAACCCACTTTCTTGCGACAAAGAGCACAACGATTTTTCTTCTTTTTGAAGTCCTTGTCAGTCTCTTTTCCTTCAAAGCAGTCATCAGCATCTCCACTACTAACAGAGCCCTCTGCTCCTACACTGCTATTTCCGACTTCACTTTCTTGTTCGTCCCTGCTCACCTGTAAATGGTAAAAATGCATTTTTATAGTCCAACCATTTTAAGGTTATAATGTTTAAATAGCTTCCTGAACTATATACCATCATAAATTTTCAGTTTATGTAAAATTGAAGTGAAATAAAGCAGAATATCTTTGATTTTGACAGTTAAATTTAATAAATGTACATTTTCTGAACCAAAACATAGTAATTTTGAAAGATAATATTCTTATATAAATAATTTGCTTGTCACCATGGAAACTGACAATTCATAAGGAAACTAAGTACTATCATTAAAATTTGACATATTGATGATGATAACATGAAAAATATTATTAATTTACATAAAATATTGAAAAAAATCTGTATTTAATGAAAGCAAAACTTACATCTTTTGGACTGGACAGATCTGTCGATGGTTGTGGTATGGTAGGTATGGTAGGCTGGGCAGTTGTTCCTGTGGAGGCAGGGCTGCTGAAACCACTCTGCAACGTTCCAGCGTTACCAGAGCCGGTCTGTGAGGCTGGCACGGATGGAGCCGATACGGGGGGTTGCTGTTTCTTTTTCAGGTTCTCCTTGTAGCAAAGAGAACAGAGGCCATCAGTGGCTGGTGAACCGTAGAAGCCACAGCCGCTTCTACACAGCGCTTGCATGGGATTGGACTCGCGTTCCATTTTGTCTTGTGTCTTGGTCAGTGCTTCCTCTTTATCTGAGAATGAAGCTCCCTGGGTACAAGTTCACTTGTGAAGGGGAAGTGAAGAGTAGATTTGTAGGGTATCGAGAAAGCAAATTCACTCGATGAGTCCTACCAAGTGGTCAGCGGATCCTCTGCGAAGCAGGTTTCTGCTAGTCTCACAGCCGTCTTCTTCCGCTTCTCACCAAGCGCTAAGTTGCGTTTGGCTGTCACCACGTATTCACCTGCAATAATAAGAACAGAAACACAAACTTTAGCACACTCCTGTAGATACAGTACGAACAATAGAAAATATGTGCTCGCGCGCGCGCGGCAATTGAACGATAAAAGGGAAATTCACAACGCGCGCGCAAGAGAGGTGGTATTAATATTCAAGGCACTTGCTTGCGCTCGCTCTCTGGCTGGCTCGCTCTCTCTCGGCAACGAGCCTCGAACTGTCAAGAGTGCGAGCGAGAAAGAGAGAGAGAGCCAGTCATCCGCTGATAAGGGACTCCATTACGCACCAGCACACCAGGGGGAGAACCAACGCAGGCCACGGCACACACAGCGCGCAATAGAAAGAGAGGGAGAGAGAGAGAGGAGGAAAACTCCGCGCACTACCTACTCGTCATCATCGTACCCACCTCATGACCACCACCACCACCTCTCTCTCACTCACTCCCCGTCGCGAAAATTAACTTTACGCAGCGAATAACAGCAGCAGCAGCAGGCGGGACGAGGTCGACGCCGTCGTCGTCGTAGTACCCAGGGCGCGCGCGAACACACACCCAAAGTCAAAGGAGACAGAGACGGCGCGCGCTCGCTCGCCTGGCTTGCTTGAGTTGCTGCTATATACTCGCGCTCGCTATAAGCGCGAGTTAGACAGAGACGGAGCAGACAAAGTCAGAGCGAGAGAGAGGGAGATAGAGAGTCGAGCACGTAAGGAGCACGACAGAGACGGAACGACGAGAGGGAGACACGCACGCACACGAGCAACGCGACCGCGCGCAGACACACGGGGGGAGAGAGAGAGAGAAAGAGAGACAGAGCGAGAGAGATCGAGCCAGCCAGCCAGCCAACCAAGCACCCACAGCTATATAGAATGGGAGAGCTGTGTTCGAGAGCGCTAGCTCGTCGGCCTCGAAAGTCGCCTCGTCCTCCTACACCCTCCTCTGGAGCACTCACGCGCTCACTATTTCACACGCACGCATACACATTGATATGAGCACAAGCCACGGCGGCAGTATTATCAACTATACGAACGCGCACTCACTTTCCAGCAGGAGCAGCAGCAGCGGTAACAGCAGCAGCAGTGTCGCAAGAGTAGCAGCAGCAACATGGAGTATACAGGACGGCTGCGCCTTCAGGCAGTGTGAGCGAGCAAAAGAGATAGAGAGAGAGAGAGAGCGCAAGTAGTATAGTAGTGAAAAAGAGAGAGAGAGAGAGCGCGTCCGTTCGTCCACTTTGTATATAATATATATATATATTTATAATGTAACCACCAGTAGCACTAAAATTCTCTCCTTCGGACTCCGCCACTAGCACCAGTTCCTGGGATAGTCGAGAGCAAGCAGCAGCAGCAGCAGTCGAGCCGTCACACGCCCGCGCGCGCGCGCACTATGTGTCGACGAAAACGAGAGAGAGAGAGAGAGCTATATGTATACAATACACACGACGACGACGACTGTACAATGCCTCTTCTTCTCTTCTCTTATGTGCGCTGCTCATGCACACTGTATACGTGCGCACTACACTCTCTCTCTCCTCTTCTCTCTCTCTCGCGCGCGCCAGGCGTCTCGCACCACCACTCTCCCCGCGACTACTGCTCGCCTCGACTCGACTCGCTCGAGTGCCAGCCAGCGACGTAACTGTGTGTGCGCGCGCTGCCTGCCGCCGCTCTGGCGCTGCCTGCCTGTCCCTGCTGCTGCTGCTGCTGCCTGCTGCTGCTGGCTTCCTCGTATAGAACATGAGCATGAAGCGAGCTTAATGCCCGACGACGACGACGTCGTTGTCGTTATTCTCGCGGCGAAAGAGAGTGGGAGAGAGAGAGAGAGAGAGAGAGAGCGAGTCAGCATAGTGCGATAATGTATATATGCGTGAACGAGTATGTGTAGAGGGGGGCCTACATACGAGTATATACGACAAACGAAAATACGGCTGCCTCGCAGCACGACGCATGCATATATATATACGTCAAAACACGCGTGAGTGAGAGAGAGCTTTCTCTCTCTCTCTCTCTCGTTCTCTTTATGTGCGCGCTCTTCTCCCACCCCCACCGTGCTTATCGCGCACCTACATACGAAAGCGCAAGAGAGAGAGAGGAATTAAAATCACCGCTCCGCTCTTACACTACTCTCCTTTCCCTTTAAACCCTACGGAGAAAGCCCATCGCATATACGACGTATCATCCGCACGCGTCGTTGTCCCCTTTTAAATCGAACTCCTCTCTTTCTTTCTCTTTCTCCCTCGAGACCGTGTCTAGGCGGTGCCGCCGTCGCCTCCCTGCGTGAGCAATATAAGTACGCACGTCGTGTACAAACTCTCTCGTGCACACAGTGCACGGCGTAGTATATATGCCTTACGTAAGAGTAAGTCTCCTCAGCCGCCCCCCTCCCTCCCTGCTTGCTTCGTTCGCACGCACGTATAGCGAAAGAAACGCAACATACAGCAGCAGCAGCAGCGTGTCTATTCTATACGCTCTCGTGACGAAAGAGAGCGCGGGTAAGTAAGTGTAAAAAGTGAAAAGGAGCGAGCGAGCGCGCGCTCGCGCACGGGACGTACGGCCTTGATTCGAGCGACGGAGAGGACGCTGCTCGTGGAGGGCGGAGGAGGAGGTGGAGAGGCACGCCACAACGAGTAAGAGGGCGCCACTGTTGTTTCTGCCTCGATATCTGCTGCGTGAGCGTTCCCGCGTACGCCGCGTGCTACGTTGCTGCTGCTGCTGCTGCTGCCTGCTGCTGTTCTTAATAATATGTGCTATTGTAACGCGTATACGTATATGTAAGTGCTTGTGGGGGCTTGTAATATATCGGATATATATATATATATATATATATATGTGTGTGTGTACTCGAAAAATAACGAGGGGACGATATCACGTTTTTCTTTTTCTTTCTTTTTGCAAAGTTTGCAGAAATAAAAGATAGTTTTTCGGAGGATGACCATGTATATAACAGATGGTGGTGGTGGTGGTGGTTAGCTATAGTGTGTGCATAATGTAATGAAGACGCGTGACATTCGTAGGTAATAACGACGATGGTAACCGGATAATCTGGAGAGAATTCGAGGCGACTCGCCTCGTGATAATGCCATTGTAGAGCTTTGTTCTGCGCTATACGCGCGACTTTATAACCCGGGAACACAATCGTCGGGGTTATATATCGGGTACCGAGCTTCCCGCGCGTGTGCAAAGGCAACGTCAAAAGTCATTTGTAGACACAAATTGGAGCTGCTACTGCTGCTGTCGCTGCTACTGTGGCGCAAAGGTTCCGAAATTACAGAAACCGTCTGTAGTTTTTGGGAAATTGGGTATTATACACTTGCTCCGAAAAAAATTACCAAAAAAATAAAGACACAGTTTGTATACACAGAAAGCGCAACACACACACACACACACACCGACAAAGCATTGTATAAGCAATTAAGACAAAATTACGCCAAGCTAAATCCATTGCGTCAGGACCGGGCTTACGAATAAATTTCACACTCGAAATCCGCCGGACAAGGCGAGAGAGAGGCGCAGCACCCGAAACGAAACGCATCATCCTTCTAATTACTCTCTTTCTTCCGTGACAAACAATCATCATTATCCACGTCTATATATGGTCCAACAATAAATTTCAATTTACGCGACCTCGATTTCGGGGGGGCAGAAGGGATTTAACTTTCTTCGTCGCGACCTTGGCATTACTTTTCAGCCCCCGCACGTGGCTCGTGCACGAGCAAAGTTATTTATATATCCGTCGGAGTTGCACTCTGTTGCTTTTCTTCTTCTTCTTCCTTCTCTTCTTCTCTCATCTCGATTCAACGTAATTTCAAGTAATTAGAGAATAAAGGATATAATTCGGCGACAAAGAAGAACATCTCACAGCTGGCAGATATCCAGATCGACAAGCGTATATGCGTATATATAATATATTAAAACGCGCGTTGGATACAATCCTAAAGGATTTTTTCGGGCTAACGACTTTTTCTCGACAAAGGAAACACGCACACGCACAAAACGAGGCACGTGCTAAATTATTGTTCATTGTCCGCGTTGTGTGTTAAATACTGCGCTTGGCTTTTCCTCGCGCGCCCAAGAATATAAGAAACACAGGCGCCGCATCGCTTGGCATGCGCGTGACATACATATACACACGCGCGCACGAGAAGGAAAGAATGGATTTCACTCAGGGAACGAGAAGATCGTGTTTTTTTTTTCTTCCTCCTCCTCCTCCGTTGCCACCTTCTTTCTCTTTTTCTCATATACGAGCGTGCGGCCTTACGTGGCGCTTTCTTTAGTCGATCAGAAGACCCTTGGATTTTTTTAAAGAGAGAGAGAGAGACCGACTGTGTGCATTCGCTTTTTACGGGCTTCGGACAACAGCACCCCTTCGATGTATTATACACATGTGCAAGAGAGGAAACAACCCTCGCCGGACGATCGAGTTTCGTGGTTTTGCTTTTCAGAAAGGAGTGGAGTAGTGTGTATATGTATATAATGTGTAGATTAAAAACTTTTAATTTTATAACTATAATAAAAAGATTCTTTTTTTTTTCTTCCTTTTCCATACGCACGTACAGGCCGCCTTGTATATAATACACTTGCATGCAGTAAAAGTATATACAGTCGGGCGTATATAGAGAACCGCCCGATGACACAACCATAATGATTGTTGCGCGTACATATGAGCAGCGCGCATCGTCTAGTACAGTGTATTACGCAAAGCTCCTTCACGAACGCGCGAGCATAAGAACCTTAATTTTGTTTTTTCTTTTCGTATACGTATATCTTTATTACCATCCGTGCTGCGTTAGCCTCCTCCTTTTTATACTCCCCGGCAATTTGAAATTTCAAAACTATTGTCCCGACGATAAGATATATATACCTAAACCATCGTCTACACACTATAACGCAATTATACATACGTATACGCGAGAAAACCTTCGACCAAAAAAATCACACCTAATCGGCCTATTTCCAGCAATCTAATCTACTTCTCCCTCTCTCTCCCTCTAAATCCCTCGTACACTCACCATCCCTAACCCAAAAAAAAACCTATGCCTTCTTCCCCTCTTCTCTCTTATCGCAAACACGTGCATCCAAGAAAAGAGAGAGAGAGAACCTCTCCTCCGCGCGTGAGAACTAAACGGGGGCGCGAGAGAGTATATAACACTTGAGTGCACCTCCTCGCGCGTCAGGGGGTCGACGCATTATAGTCCTCGTCGTAGAGCCGCAGCAGCTGTTGAATGCGAGCCGACAAGTCCGCACGGAAAACACGTGCATGTATGTATATATATATATATGTACGCGACTGCTGCTGTTGCTGGCCGAGCGGCCAAAAATCCAAGCCGCGTGAAAGGCGTCGGTGGCAGCAAGTAACGCGCGCGACCTATTTTTTTCTCTCCTGCGAATGTGTGTATAAAGCTTATCGTTGTAGAGAGGGAAAGAGAGAGAGAGAGAGAGAGGCGAGTGGGTCGACGATAAGAGAACGAGAGGCTTTTTGGTATGGTTCCTTTCTTTGATTTGTGTATTGGGATGTGCCAGAGGGATTGGTATGGATATGAGTATATAGGAGGATAATACGATACGAGTGTGCAGCACAAGACGTTGGTGAGAAGTTGGCAACCTTGGCGGCTGAGAGCTCGTAATGTAAGTATACGTTGCAGACTGACAAAACGGATTCATTAAAAATTATTGTGTTCTTCGCGGGCGAAATCTTCGAGGTGCCAAAATTGTTATGCTATGTATCTGGGTTTTATTTGATATTTACTAAAAATATACAGAAGTTTAGGAGCAGTGAGTTAAGTGCTACATTTATATATATATATAAACTCTTAAGGCAGTGGAAAGTCGACGTTAAGTGACTCATTCGGTACGAAATATTGTTTTAAAAAATAATACTTCGAATGTACATTTTACCGTTTCTTGTAATTGTTTTGATTTATCATCTTTAAAATTAAAACTTTTTCCTTGTGCTGCGAATCTCCTCGAGAAAAAGGCGCACACACACGTAAAAGTATAAATATCGTATACGATCCTCTTTGACCTCTATCAAAAGTTCATCTTCTTTTGCTTATCACTCAAGAACACAACAATTTTTCAACAAAAAGCAATTGTTCACTAGCAAACAAACAACAATTAAACTACATCTATCACTATCTACCATTCAAAACACTTGTCGCGAATCTCCACTGTACACTATATAGTTATACACCTATATAAATCTCGAAAATGAGTCACACCGAGCGCGAAGATCGACCTATACGCTGACTAAATATTCGGTGAAATCGACTACTATACGTCGCGCACGAAAGCGGATTTACGCAGCGTATATTATATATATATATATATATGTTTTCAAAACATTCTCTTACTCTCTCGCAGGCGTCTGATTAATTTGTTTTTCATCATCAAGCTCGATCGCATGACCGATATATATATATACATATATATACACACACACACACACACATACATTCGCGCGATGGTGCACACGAAGTTCACATGTATTATGTATGTATAATATTATAATCGAGTCTACAGCATGCGTTGCGAGATATTTCGGTTGACGAAATTATCCCTCCAAAAATGTTTACATAAAACTCGCAATTGCGATATTATATATACATATATATACACACGTATTATCAGCAATGACCAAAAAAAAAAAGAAAAAAAGAAAAGAGAACCTTATTAACGCGACCTACTTGCAAAGCGGATGAAAACAACTGTTCATTGCATTTCATGAATTTACGAACGAATCCCTGCGTGTATCTGTGTATATACATGTAAACGTATAATACGCTCTCTAAAGTTATAGATAATAATACAGCCACAGTCGTACGGGATTCCCTCGAATCAACAACCGCGCCATTCCGTTGCCGCCGCCGCCGCCATCATCGTCGCGGTCGTCGTCGCTATATCCTCTATATACGCGATGACTAATTCCACTCACTACTGCACCATCACACCACCACCGTGTCGGCGTCCCCGCGCGTGAACAAAAAGCCGGAAATCACAGAGAACACGCATCTTTGTTCCCCGAAACTTCGCACGCGTAAAACTATCTCATATATATATAATACACTCTCAGACAGGCGCGCATGAACGATCAATTATTTCGCCGTTCCCGTTCATCTCCTGACGTCACTCAATAACCCAAGTGTCTACCTATACCCGATCTCACTTATATAGCAGCAAAAAAGGTGATGCGGAATCGACGCAACTATATATCGTGCACGCGTTCTGTATATATATATATATAAGTGGCGGGGATGTAGTGTATGTGTGTGTGAAGGCGAGCGCGATTCGCTTTCTTCTGCGGCGCTGCTGGTGCTGCTGCTGCTGTGGCTGCGGCATACGATGACTAAACGGAATCGAGGAACGTCAAACGCGTCAGGTGTCGAAAGTGCGTCAGACCGTGCGCACGCACGTGTATGTGTGAGTCGCCGCTGCGCGTTGTGTTGTATAAGGTGAGCGAGTGTACGATTCAGACCACGCGCTTTGTTTCGTATGTGTGCGGGTGTGCTCGTGGAGGGGGTGTATATATATATATATTGTATTTGGAGGTGAGAGATAAGGACACAGATGATAATGATGATAAAAAAGCTAGTGATGGTGATATTGCTCAGGTGTTGGTTAATTCTCATAGGTACAATGATTCGTATATTTGTACCTCCTTTTCTGTTATCGGTGGTGTTATGAGTAAGCGAGGAACGGACTATTTCGCGGATGTCCGGTTGCGGCTGATGTCATTTCAGTGGTAATCGGATAACGATTGTATATTTTATATATAAGTACGTGGTGAATATTCGGCGAGCATGAAAAGAAGAACCGTCTTGGTATTGGTTTCGTGAGATAAGAGATGTCGTGTATAGATTGAAGAAACCCTAAACCAAATAAGTATAGAACTGGTTGATATAATGTATAATATACAAATACACTGCAGGAAGAAAATTACTCCGAATCGAAAGCCCGAATAATTGTATAATGTGGCGCGACTTATTTTTAGCCAATTAATCAAATTCAAATATAATAATAATAGCATCTTCATTCTTGCTCACTGCCATAGAAAATACAGAATATAACAGTTTCCATCCGCATCGCAATCCTGTCAGTATATTTCGGACGAAATTTCCGAACATATTTAAACTTCATTATAACGTACTGCGCATACACTCCACCAGTCCACTCTCTCTTTCTCCCTCACACACACACATACACATGAACACACACCCTCTCTCTCTCTCTCTCTCATTGTCCTCGCATACACAATAACGAAGGACCACATCATCAGCGAAAATAAACCACGAAATTAGCCACATTATATATACACGGAAATTAATTTGATCGAACGTCCGCCATGCACACGCGTATACGCGCGTCGTAATCACTTCTTTATGCGTAATCACGCATACTCTCTTGTCAGCATTGCTGTACGAATGCAGCATTCTGCGAATGACGTTACACACACACACATACGCGCGCGCGCACCATAAACTCCTTTCGTACAGTAGTAGTATAGGTATCGGACGAAAAGTCATCAAAGCCAGAACCCGCGAGTTTACGCGTAGTATATACGTATAATATATACAACGTGTGTTCCCTCCCCTCCACATGATCACCACATAGTCTCTCTGTATATGACGTATCTTTCTTTCTCTGCCCCCCCCCCAGCGAGGAAGAGAGAGAGAGAAAATTATCGAGTACTCGCGCGCAGAGAGCCGATGTGTCACGACGACGAGCGCACACGCGTCTACATAACAGCACATGTGTACATATAAAAGGAAAAACAGCACGTGGGGTGTATATATATATATATATATATACATACATACACGAGCCTGTTTGCATGAATCGTATTTCCCGTAGGCTGCAAACTACGTCGATCTTGAATTTTTGCACAAATATATATGTATATACTACTGCGTTGCTCGAGAATCGCACGTATGCATGATGTGGGTATAAGTATTAGTATGACGATGAGATATGTGTAAGTATATCACTATATGGCATGACGCAACTATATACGCGTCTTTTTTACCGCGTGTCGTCGCGATTCGATTCTTCTTCGAGTATATAGTTTACAAGCGGGAATAGTAATAATAATGGGAGGTGCTTGATTGATCAGCTGATCGGTGTTTCGATCGCAACGCGACGCGCGAGGATGTTTGAACAGTTTTTCCTCGGCATCGTGTACGCACATCACACACAGACACACGTACGTATAACACACGTATATGTATGTATGTGAGTATCCATAACATAGAGCTCCATTTTCGCTTTATTGCTCCGAAAATTGAGTTTCCTATTGACAGCGATGCGACGCACTCGTGCTAAATAAAGTTTTCTCCCTTCCTCTCGGCCACACGGAAAACTCGTACGATACGTATATGTACACATACACCCATAATATATCTATATATACACAAGAGCAGAGGACGTTATCATCGGACGAGAGCGCACGCAACTTGATTACGACGAAATATTTATTCCTCGGCGCGTGTTATCGGAGCAAACTCACTCTTACTTCTCCTCTCTCTCGCTCTTCTTTCATTCCTCCCGTCGTCGCTCATTACAAAAATAATCTTAATCCGCACGAGATAAGTAATATTTACCCAGCGAGATAGTAATAGAGAGCGCAGAGAAGGGGAGGAAATGAAATTTCGCGAGTTCGCGGTTCTTTGTCCTCTCTCTCTCTCACTTTAACTTCGGTATAAGGTGCAGGAAGATTTACTTTGGCGAGTTGAGTTCCGCATGTAGGTGTGTGTATATATATATAACGAGAGAGCGAAATTCAATTTCCTTGCGCGCGCGCGTTGTTTCCTTATATATATATATAACGATACACCTATCTCGTTCTCGTTAGTCGCGAGTGCGGAATTGAGCCACTGCCGCTTATTAGTGTACACACGCGTTATGCTCTACGAGTGTGGTAATTGCATCTTTAAGATGTAACGAGAAGAAGATGGTACAGTCGCTGATTCTTAAAGTTGGAACATTTTTTTGAATGAGACTTTAAATTTCTGAATGGATATATATATAGTGACAATGGTACGTCGTCTTTAAGCCTGTGACTCTCTCTCGTCTTGGACTTCTAAAGTGAATTTCGGCGTTGGAGTGTGCAACGTGTGAAAGTTTCTACGAGAGAACAAAGAGAGGAGAGGACGTCAACGATGATATACACTTTTACGATAATCGAGTGTGTATTTACAGGAAGAGGAGTCGATATACGTATTTGTGTTACTTTGAGAACCGGAATAAATATTGGAAAAGAAACACACATACAGTATGCAAGCAAGTCGTGTCAAAAAAGAAGCGCTTTTGGTGTATGTGTGTGTGTGTGTCTGTGTGTAATTATACTTCCTCGGACAGTTGTATCAATGTTTTGCCGAAACAAACGTTTTCGGACAAGAACCCTCGCGAGGCGAATTCGGAATTTCCAACAGGCACTTGTGAACTCCCAAGACGACACCTCGCCTTTAAACCCGCTAGAAACCCAATTCTATCCCACCTACTTTCTCACCACTCGGAACACACACACACACACATACATACAGTCCTTCTGACTCCACCTCCGCGCCCCATCTATGCACGTACATGTACATACATGCACACACACACATACGACAACAGCAAAGTAAAAAAGAATGTAAGCTAGTCTGCAACTCGAATTCCCTCCTTACGCACTCGAGGCATATATATATAAAACACTAACCTCCCGTCGGGCTCTTTCTCTTTCGCCGCGTGTATATACGGATCGATTTTTCATGTACACCACTATATATATACGCTACATAGCTATAACACAACTATACACAACGCGAAGAAAGCGCACACGGGTAGGATAGATAAATACGCTAGAGAATAGAAAGAGAGGGAGAGGGGCGAGAACGCGGGCCGCTTTGTAAAAGGAAAAGGGGTCGCAAGTAAGAGCGAGAGAGAGAGAGAGAGGAGAACTTGCGCCTGCGCGCGTGCCCGGGGAGTGTTTCCCCTTTTGGCTCGACGGCGTCTCGGCGCGTTATGTATATATATATGTACGGCTGCGATGACGACGACGGTGCTTGCAGCTGCTGCTGCTACTCTCTCCTAGCTGTGCCGACAGTCGCGCATAGATTCGCGAGTGCGAGTTGTCGTTTGTTTTGTACAAGGGAATATATATTGAGTCTACACGCGATATGGCGATATTACGAGAGAGAGAGCTTTTCTCGTAGTAAACAGTGGATAAGGATTTTTTTTTTTAAGTTTAAGGTGTCATCGTATGACGTGCGTGATTTTTGTGATTATACGAAGATACGTGGTTTAAACAGCGCGGCGAATGAAAACGTAGTAAACATAAAAATCACACGAGCGCGCGTGGTCGCGAGTTGAGAGATAACGATAGAATGTAATTGCGTAATAAAAATAAATAAATATATACGTATGTAGGTAAAAAAGAAAACGAAGAAGCACGCTATATCGTTCGACAGAAAGAGAAGCGCACGAGAAACATAAAGAAAAAATTTGTAAAAAGACACACGAATACGGAGTTTTGTACATGTAATATATTCGTGTATATATATATATGGGCAGTTCTCTGGTGAATCGAGAGGTCAAAAATTTTTTTCTTTTAAAATCACCTAAATCGCTTCGT
>JAWWEQ010000027.1:22498437-22572116 GCA_035583055.1 Torymus tubicola
CAGACCTGTATAAGAGATTTTTTTGAAAATCAAAACCTTAATGAATTTTTTTAGGTTATAAAATGATCTTTGCCCATGCTGGGATTTATACAGATACTTTGTACGATAAAAAGGTATCTCCATGAATTTGCGGGTGGCTATACCTTTGATCGGTTTTTTTTCTGTGTGAATTTTAATGTTTTAGGTGATTTTAAAAGAAAAAAAATTTTTGACCTCTCGATTCACCTGAGAACTGTCTATATATATGTGTGTGTGTGTGTGTGTGTTCAACGTGATACGAGCGAGTGCGCGCACTAATTTACTTTTTAAATTGTGGCACGTGGAAAAAGCCTTGGAAACGTTTTTATCATCAATCGAGTGTAAAATTGGCTACGTCGTACACGCTCGTATCATAGATAAGACAACATATTCAGAAATTGACGAGAGAAGGAGAGAAAGAGAAACGATTACGAAGTCGAATAACGTATATAGTATAGCTGTCTAAGCTCGACGACTCTCGAGACTTGTTATGATTTTGAATTGCTGATGAAATAGCTGAAGAATAATGGCAAAGATACTTCTGCTACTCTCTCTCTCTCGTTCGTTCGAGCGATCAATTCGCGTGTAGAGTCGTCGCAACTATATGCAATTGACGCGTAAATCAGGTTTAATTTCTGGTAAACATTTGATAGAAAGAAAGATGATGTGTATGTTCTTTTTTGCGTATGATGTGCACGTGTATATTTTGCGCATGCGAGTGATTTACGAGATGAGGAATGCTGCGATTAGTTGGTACGTGTACAAGGCGTTTTAACTGTTGCAGTGTCATTCTTTTTTTTCACTATATATATATATTTCAATGTGTCTGCTATATAGTTATATGCAAAAGTACGCGTGTATATAGCATATAACGTGACTCGTGAAGCGAGGTTAATTAATCGGCGCCGTTGAAATAGTATCAGTGGCCACGACAGTTTGCGTGGTGAAATCAATATGTATATACATACACACGTATACGTTGAAATTCCGTTATTACATATAACAGCACGAGGAAAGAAGTAGGAAAAAAACAGTCATATCTCACTTATACTGTGTTTTATATGCAAAACTCTGAGTTTTATGACGCAAACTAAAAACCATACTACAATAACCAGTGTAACAAACGTCTATTTCTTGACTCAACTGCATCCTGCATTTTTCTCTTTTTTTTTGGCAATCCCTCCGCAACACCTCGTCTTCTCAAAAATCCCTGCAATTCACTCGAAAGCCTGGGTTTTTTTTCTCGTTTCAGCATCCACGTATATAATCCTTTGCACGGTACTCTGTTCGCGTGCGCGACCGAGCCAGCATACACATATATGTATAGTCACCACTCATACACAGAGCATCTAACATAACCTATACCTACTCCTCCTCCTCCTCCTCCTTCTTCTTCACCTCCTCGTAATCGGCTTCAATTTTCCGCGAGAGCGAGCGCGCGCGCGCACGCACGCGGCATTGAGCAAGCAACTGACTGCTGCTGACTACTGTACGTTATATACGCGGCCTCGAAACAAAGCATCACACATCGTTGTTTCACTCGCCACTATATAATCGCTCCTCCCTCTCGAATTTTCACATTGCCCGCGCGCGGCATGCATATGTGACACAAAGGTGAAGCGCCTACGATGCTGCTACTCTTCCTGGGTATATATATACGGAACGATGGTAGGGGTAAGAAGGCGGAGGTGAATGTTTTAAAAATAAAAGCATCTGCATGCGCGTCGCTGCCAATTAACAAGACACACGTGCGCTCGAGTGATATGTGTTACTGCGCACTTGGTGAGCCGATCAGCGCCGAATAGGACGTTGTCTAGACTACTGCGGTGGTGAAGAGAAAGAGAAATAGTCATGTGCAGTTGCTGCGTGCGTGAATCATGGTGTTATTAGAAAGATAAAGAAAGGAAGAAGCTCGTACCGAATATTGTGATGACAATTCGCTTTGGAACGGAATATATACTTGAAAATTAAGTTTTAAGAGTTAAGTACTTTGTTTTTGGTATATCGCGCGTGCAACGACGGAGGCTTTTGGTGATAATGAATTTGCTTTGTGTGCTTCGCGCGCACGCGCATATATATATATATATATAATGTGCAATCTGAGAAACACGAGAGTTATACGCGCTAAAAACAAAACGAATCTGTCCGATTTTTTTTTTCGTACGAAAGATATGATGAATGTATCGTGGTTGTTGCAACGTTTCTTCGCACTGAATCATAAGTAAATGCGCACGGTTTTACGGGAAAATTTATTAAAGCACGAGCGGACAGGCGCTACTCGTGCTCGAGTGCCTGTTTACAATATTTAAACGCGCATACACGCGCGTTCCTTCGAATAGATAAATTCCGCTGTTAGATTTGTAACAACTCATATATATATTGATAGCACAAATAATATATATATAATTATATATACCAGTTCGATAAATCAGGTAATTAAATTGCTGTATATATATATATATATACTTATATGCTTACGGAGAGAGAATTACGAAAAAGTAATCTAAAATCTATTAAAACCCTGGCAAATAGCAATAGATATTATTCGCAGATGATATTAGCAAACTATCCTCATCATTCGCAACGTGCAAACCAATCCTTTCGCACTTTTATATATATATATATACATACACACACACATACACACATACGGGTAGGTATATACCTACGCAACACACGCCGCCGCTCGCACATCGAACAGCATACATACATATATATATACCCAAGGACCAGAGAGAGAAAGACACAACGCGCAAGCCAAGTGGCGACGGCCGCCGAAGAAGTATCGGGCATAAAAGAAGAAGTCACATGGCCATCTGTGTAGAGGAGAGTAAAAGAGAGAAAGAGAAAGAGGAAGAATCTGGTCAACGAATCCTCTCCTTCACTTCTCCTCTTTCCTCCCATTCTGTGTATAGCTCCCGCGTAAATAAACAAAAGAGGCACGCTCGCTCGCTCGCGAACGCGTGTGCAGGTGCATCGGCGGAAAGAGAGAATGAAAAAAAGACATTGACGCACGCACACACACACGTATACGTATAGAGGTGTAGTGTGTGTGTGTGTATATATATATGAACAGACATACATACATACGACGAGAGTACAAGTGAACTGCTCGGCGGAGCGCGAGAGAAAGGGGCGCTCGCGCAGTTCTCTCGTCGACATCTGCGCGCATGAAACGGTGTAAACGGTCATTTGCTCTCTCTTTCTCTCTCTTTCTTTCTCCCTCTCTCGTGTTTACAGGGCGATCTGCGCGCGAGGGTCAGAGACTCCTCTCGCACGCGGGGAGAGCACGTTGCCCCTCTTTTTCTCTCTCTCTCTCTCTCTCGTTTCGATTTAATAACTCCGCGCGAGCGTGTACGGAATTTTCGGCTGCTTGAGAATCCGCGATGCGAAAGAAAGATGTATAAAATATATACGTTTTTCGCGAGAACCAATTATAATGGAGGTTTTGAAACTGGCTGCGGCGGTTGTTGTAAAATATGAGGTTGATTGCCAAGCGTGGATCTGGACGATTACGACTATATAGTGATTGTAACGTTGCTTATAGAAGAAGGCGCGTGACGTTGATCTAGATTAGTAAAACGAGCGAGTGGTCATTATGCGTGTAGAGATATGTATATAACGAGTACGTGAGGGGACATTATATAAATCGATATAGAATGACGATAAACTACTATACGGAGAACAATGAAAAGTTATAAAGCACTCGTAAATCGACAGAAGAATAACAGTCCCCAGATAGTTTTGCTTCTGGCACGTATAGTCGTAGAGAGATAAGAGAGTATTACTTCTTTTTTTTTTTTTTTATCAACTGCAATGGTTTGTTGCACAACGAGGCTGATGAGAAAACGCGGGAGCTTACGAGCACGACGATGAGTGGACAGCTGTTAGACTTTCCTATATTATATGTATTAATGCTTCGATATTACCCGCATTGACGTATATGGTCTAGTAAGTTTTTGTTTCTATTTTCGTATATTATACAAGCGCAGCTGTTTCCAAGTAAAAACGATACCGTATAATTCTCGTATTAATCCTAGATAAAGAAAAAACATACTACAGATCTTTCGAGAACACATCAAATTCAATATCTACCTATACCAATATATACAGCAAGCGTATATATAATCATACGCGTTTTCGCTAGCAATGTATACCTACTCAACACGATTCGTCGATAAAAAAGAAAAAAAAAAGAAAAATAAAAGCTCTTATAGTCCGGGTATTTAAAGCCGCTCTACTGGTCAGTTGCCGAGCGGATAACAGTAAAACCACGCACGCGTGTGTTCGCATATACGCGCTTTTCTCCCACCACCACTCCCATCATACTCCGCTGCGCATGCAGACACAACTGCGCGGTTGTCACCGTCGTTGCCTGTCTCTCTCTCTCGCTATTACTATACGAGTTTTCCCGCGATAGTTTCGCGAGAGGAAATGAAAGAGAGCAAAAAAGGAACGATAGCGTCACTCTGCGATCCGCGTCACTTTTCCCAACTGCGCGCGTGCGCGCATGCTTTGTGCAATGTTTCGTGTGTATATAATATATATGTATATTACATGTATAAAGATAGACAACGTCATGGCTACCGCACGCGTCAATGAATTCGTAACGGAGGAAAGAATGAAAAGCGCTTTATGACTGGCGTTTGACTCGGGAAACGATTAGTTAAGTATTACTCGTTAAGAGGTGCAGGTATAGTTGAAAATGGAAAACCATTGAGTATAGCTTTCTAGAATAGAACCACGCGCCACGTAGGCAGCAGGTATGAAAATAAAAGGGAGACCATCCCTTGCGCAGGTATGTTGTTCCAAACTAGCGATGGATATATATATATATGTATATACATATATACATATATAACCTACAATTGAGATGGCTACTGTTCAGCCATTGCTACCAAGCCGCGTGGGTTTCCCTCAAAGTAAACAAAACTGCACCGTTGTTAGCACCTTTTGCGAAAACTTGACCCTAACCACCAGTCCAATTTTCCGTACCTGCCGACTCCATTAGTGCGTCTTTCCCTCTCCCCCATACACCACACACCTTAACCCCGAAATTCCTCTCTCTCTCTCTCCTACCTTTCGTACTCAGGTGTATACAACACCCGGCAGTAATGTGTGCTTCTCCTCCTTCTCCTCCTCCTCCCCTACCTCCCCACTCCAAACGTTCACCCGAAACCCGTCGCACAACGGCCTCCTCCTCTCTCTCTCTTTCTCTCTCTCACTCGCTCCCTCCGCCTAGTATAGAACGAGAGTCGCGTCTCTGCACGGCTCGCACAGGGCAGCAACCCACACGCTCGGCGCTCTGTCAACGACCTCGACCTTCCAGATGTGCGCGAGCGAGCGAGCGAGCGATGAAAATGGCGCGCGAATGCGCTGCGCAGCAACGTTTTGGCGGTGCTGCCAAGAGAGAGAGAGAGAGAGAGATTTTATTTCTCGCGTTAGTAGCACGTGCTCATATACCAGCAACAGTAGTATATATAGTCGAGAGTTTGTTGAAGAGGACGAAGGAGAAGCTACACAGCTCCGTGTCTTTCTCTCAAGTGGCGTTAACCTTCCGCCTTTGTTTCCCGTTGTCTCTCTCTCTCGCTGTATATATATATATATATACAAGACATCCGCCGTTGCGGGAGACGCTGATATACCTTAAGCATACTGCGGGTGGCTGAGCTACTGCACCACTGGCTTTGTGGAAAGAAAAGTAACACCAGTAAATTATATTGCACCGGTGGTAATGATGAGGGTTGTATAGTTTTCGGAGCACAACGTTTTGAAAGCTGTTGTCGGTATGTGTCCGCGTTCGTTCTGCTAGAAAGAAAGAGAAGACAGAGAGAGAGAGAGAGAAAAGGCAAGAGCCAGGGAAATATATACAACAACAGGGGGTCAATGGCTGGATGTATAAACAAAGAAGGGGACAAGCGTTTGAATGTATACGAATACGTAGCCAACGTTTCTCCGTTTTCTTAAAAATACAAACTTTTCGTGCGAGTATATATAATTGTTGTTGGATGAAAAGAGTAAACGAACGACGCGTTGACGAGAGTTTAGGTGTCGTTGACACTCTCGTATTATACCAAAAAAGAGTTGGCTCTCTATTATAAAGAGAGAAAAATTCATTCACTTCGCAAAACCCTTATATATATTATACATCACGCGCACCAGCAGTAGCAGCAGCAGCAGCAGCCATACCACTTGACTATCTTATCAGTTCTCGTTATCGTACCTCGGTCCACTACTTCCATCTCCCTCTCTCGCCAAAACACGTCCGTATAGTATTATATATACGCTCTCTCGCGTACACAGGTGAACGACCCTCGCACGTCGTCGACCCCTAATCCGATTTTTCGAGGTAAACGTACGAGTAAGCGAGGGAGGTAAGTACGGTGAGGAGAGGGGGGGGGGGAGAACATCACAAGGCGACACAATGACCGCGACGCTGCTCTGTGTATGTGCGGCGACGGTGAATGAATCATCGAGCCACAGGAAAACCTCGAGGAGTAAGAGAGAGAGAAGGGGAGAGAGAGGGAGAAGCCGTTGCATTATCGTAGTTGCGTGCACAGCGCTCAGTATATATATAGAGGCTTTGGAAATCGATGTCTATCGTGGAGATGGAGGGGGGGTACGACGATTCAGATGAGACTTTATAGTATTCGATTGTTGTTGTTTTTTTTTGTTCTTCTTGTCGCAATCGACAAGAAAAAGTAAAATTCGGATGATAGGTGCGTGGACTCTAGGAGACAAAAAACAATGACGATCGCGCGTAATATTGAGTAGTTTGAGTTTACGCTTTGTTTGCTGTTCCGATTGAGAAATTCGTTTGCGCGAGCTATATCTTTTAACGTCCAACGCTCGATGCGTAGAGTTTACTACTGTATATTCTTCGTTATACGACTCTCTCTCTCTCTCTCTCTCTCTCTCTCTCTCTCTCTCTCTCGCATTATACACACAAAGAGATATGAATCGCGAGGAAATGCAAGTACATATATCCGGATAAGGATCACACGCGCGGGTTCTCTAGACGCGCGACCTTTGCATCGAGCAATAACAGGATCGGCAATTATATATATGCTGTGACGGCGGTGTAATGCAGAATGTTAGATTTTACCGTTTTACGTATATGTATATATGTGTTCAATGCGCGCAAGAGCTGCAGTTAATCGTTCGCTGATGATGATGATGCCATGTAAATTGGGAACGCGTTCTTTGTTATAAGCGCGAGCGCCGGATGCTACTGTTGAATGCGTAGAACGTCTTCTTTTGTTGTCGGCATGTATGTGTATATACGTCGAAGTGCAAGAATAAGAAGAAAGACAAGAGTCATCGGTTCGAATATGATATTTTTAGGGAATGATGAAAATGCAATTTTTTCGGACGGTAGTGAAAACTCCTTTGATCTGTACAGAACAAGGAGCTTTGGTAATTTTTAGACTTGCTTAAATACACTCGGATTTTCACTTCGAGCAAAGAGAATTTATTCACACAATTGGCCGAGCGCGACAATTCACAAACGGCCAAAATCACTGTCCCGTGGTTATATACCCAGCTAAAACCACACGGTATGTGTGTGTGTGTGTGTGTGTGTGTGTGTGTGTGGGGTATGTCGGCATACACTGAGGCGTAAGCGACCCAAAAAGTAACCTTGACCCACTTAACGCTTCGCAGGATTTTCCTTGAAAGCTCGCTCGCTCACTCACGTTTATCTATATATACGAAAAAAGTGCACAGAAAAGAGACACACACATATATATATATACGGAAACCACATACACAACACTTGAAAAAAGAGAGTGAAAATGTGAAAAATCGCGTGACGCGCGCGTTGTTCGATTACGCGCGAGTATAAAAGGTGCTTAAACTTTCCGTTGTGTTCGCATGATACGTTTTATTTTTAGCAGAAGAAAGATAAAGAGAGCACTGACTCGTGAGATTTTTATACATGTGCACGCGGGCGCGCGGTGTTCGCAAAATATCGCAAAGGCTGCGACTTTTTACTGTCTCTCGTTTAGTAGTATAGAAAAGGCCTATATGGCACATATACGCACGCGCGCGCGCGCATACACAAAGCAGCATAGCGTTGTTTGCCAATTGGTGTGTGCTGCGGGTGCTGAAATAGTCTCTATATCAAGGCAACCTGCACATGTAACTCGAAATTTCTCTTTCTTTGTATATACATTTGTATTTCGGAGTAATGAGAAGAACAGAGCGAGAGAAAGAGACACGACACACGTATCACGTTTTGTGGACTACATTTGGAAAAAGAACGTGACAGATAGGTTAGTCTGTGGGAGAAAGGGCATCGATTCGTGGCGTGACACAAAGAGATCCGCGACGATTCGAAGACACACACGACGTGAACGCACGCTGCTCGTCGACCCTGATACGAATCCGGACGGTCGTCGCGTGTATATTGTCGGGACGACCCAACATCACATACATATACACACACAACGACACGATGCGGATCGAAATTTCTTTTTCGAGTACTTGCGTCAACGCTGCTGCCGCTGCCGCTGTTCTCTGCAAGCTGAATGTTTCAATGTGGACCGTCGCTGTATCGGATAACGGAAATAGTCTCGGAGTGTTAGGTATACGTTGAGGAGAGAAATTTCTAGGGGAGATAATGAGATAAGGGATGGATCTCTTGACGCTTGTTTTACGCTAAACTGGAGCGCGCGATAAAATTGTATTTTGAACGTAGGGCGTATATTTGAAGTGGGTTAAAGCAATCAAGCGATGCACCGGGCTAAACATGGAAGCGTAACACACTAACACATTAAAATCGAACAAGAAGATGTCTGCATATATATATATAGAGATAATTGTTTCATTTAAAAAGCTTCCAATTGTCGCTGAAAACATTCGGTAAAATTCTCTATATACAAACACCTACCACGTCTATACAACGCGAAATGTTATTTCAAACCAATTCAACCTAAGTTCGTAGTTACGCCCAAACGTTTTTTGCACGTGCTATGCAGAACCACACATATACACAGACACACACACACACATAATAGTCTATACCTACCGCCGTCTGGCAATCGATCAAAAGAACACAGGCCGCGAAAGAAAAAGAGCAATGGCGCAACTCACCTACGCGCGCGGTCTCTCTTCTCCCTTCGCTTATAAGTTCGAGCACGCGAGAGCTATACATACGAAAATTCGAGTCCCGCTATATAGAGAGAAGAGGAGGCGCGCGCGCGCGCGAGAGAGGACACATCAGTATGTGTGCGCAGGCAGACTCACTATATACATAATACATATACAGGCGCACGCACGCGTCTGGCGGCCTTGGGCGCGGACGTCTCTCCCTCTCTCGCCGCGCGCATAGCGCGAATTTCCGACCTTCGCTATATAGCGATGCGAGCGAGCGAGAGAAGATATCGAGGTCGCTTGTGCGTGTGTATATGAGAGACCACGAGAGAAAGAGTGAGAGAGAGAGAGAAAGAGAGATTCTTATAAAAGGATACGCGGCGTGCGATGGGATGGATGCCTTTCTACCTCTACATCGCGATAATGATTTCACGGGCTTTTTCATTTGGCCCGAGAAGAGCGCTATAGGTATATAGGTAGGTAATTATTGTGCTGAGAAAGAGAGAGATGCCGTGTTTGAATATCTCTGCGTAGGTATGTTGTTGAATGGATGCGTTTTTAGAAGTGTGTGTGTGTGTGTGTGTGAGGTGGTACCTAAGGTGGTTGTTAACGACGACTGGAGAATATCTGACAGAGAAGAAGGTCATGCGTGTGGAATTGGATTCGTTTGGAAGATTGACAACAATACTATATGCATTGACTCGCAAGGAATGTGAAAAATATTTCTTTGTGCTATATATCTAACATGTATATATTCTTTATCGTTGGGTCTCAATTTTGTTTAATGATAATTTAATGGAAAAAGAAATATATGCCACGGAGAGCTCAATTTAGCTATGATGGTGTACGGAAGCTTGCGCTATAAGAAGCATAAATTTTTGTTTTACTTGAGTAGCATGAAGTCCATGTCAGACTTTAAGAGTATAAGTTGGTATTAGTACTACGGTGGCATAACACGAACTTCTATGTTCCGAAAGCAGTGAGTCCATACCACGAGAGCATGGATTTCGTGCAATGGTTCCGCAGTCGATCCGTCCGCGGGTTTAAAACGTGAACGAAACGCAACTCTTCGATTGCAAGAATCTCATACCACCGTGGGTATGAAACTTTTGCTATTGACGCGTGACAGCTTCTAAGCTACACTAGTACGATGGCGCTACTCTCCGCTCACATATTGTTTACTCATGTAGCAGCGAGAAGTATCATACTACGCGTGACAAAATTTATACGCTATTAGTATCAATAAACAATGCTGTATTAGCGTGCAGTAACTTTATGTTGCTGTAGCTAAAATGAGCGCTCCGTGCATGCCTTTGTGATTTTATATCATAACCTCAAAATAATGTACGTTTTAATGTAAATGATGATGATATATCAGAATCTCGTGCTGCCGTGTACAAATCTAATGAGGCTAGTTGTAGATTAGAATTTTTAAGTACTACTTATTGTTGTAGCCTGAATAATGAATGAATATGAGCGGATAAATTTTAATTTGTAATAATGTTTTTAAGTTTTTTTTTCTCTATGAAGGTGTTTTATAATTTATCGGATTCTGAAGAAAAAAAAAATTGAGAGAAAAAATGTTACGTGATTCAGCTACAAATCGGACTCTGTGCTATACACAAAAGTATATTTTGTATACAGCTGCTAGTAGTTATATAGTAATTCAATAACTTTACGGCTATAAATAGAAAATGAGTACATCAAAACTTTTGTAGGTTATAATGAAGTGTCATATTCATCGTTATTTTTTCGTATTTAACAACAAATTAGCAGACTTGCTGAAAGAATCCAATTCCCTTTGCGCGCGAACGCGCGTGAAGTGAAATTCAATCCTATATGAAACTGAACTAATCGATAAATGGTGGGAGAGACCAAAACGTGCACACAAAAATATTCGTGCAGAGGCGATAGATTGTACTGCAAATTCGAAACAAAAAGATTTGTGAGATGTCGGATATTCTCTCTCTTGCTCTGTACACTGCAATGCGTATACAACTGGAACCTCGAAATTTATTTCTTAACACATTTTTTTAAAATAAATAATTGATGTATTCACACACCGCGTCTCTCTTAATTTATGCGATTACAGCCTTGAGTTTAAATTTCAACCGAAAAGAATGAGCAATTAAATTGGGCAAAAGGTTATATTGCCAATGCTTGTAACAAAGACTTGCGAGCACTAGCAATACCATGACGGTCAGTTGCTTTGAGTGATAAAAAAGAAAAAAAAAAAGAAAAACCTCTATACGTAATCCTTAAGGTCTTTTTTAACAACGCATTAAATATCTTGTAACGTTTCAATACAAAGGCTTTTCCATTTCACGCTTTAAATCTCGAGAACACACAACGGCTATATACACTACACTGAAGTTTAAACTAGAAATAGCACGACAGAAACTAGGAAAATGTCGCGGCTGATATTCGCCGCAGATAAGTCGATAAACTATATATGTGCGTGTGTGTGTGTGTGTGTGTGTTGGTTTCTCAACACGTATAGTAGTAAAAAGCGAGCCGTGCTAACCGCGGATGCGTCGTCGCCACGTCCGAGCACTTCCTGTTGGCACTGTCTCGTCGTTGTTACCGCGTATGAAAATATATAGATGTTTTTTTTTCGCGTACACGATTCTACTCGCTCGCGGCAATTTATTTTTTATCTTTTTTTTCGATTCACCAAAAACAAATATGATACAGCAATTCATTCGTATAAAAACTCGTGTAAATCACATTGTCTTACATGACGCAAAAACCCAAATATACATATATACACAACGTTTTGATGAAAACCAAACAAGAAAAAAAAAATAAAATAAAATAAACAAAACTATATTTCCAACCAGCTGGGGCGTGTGTAACATCACGCGCGATAGCAATAATAATTTCCTCATACACAAAAGAAACGCCGCGGTGCTTATGTACTTACTAGAGCAAACCAAAACGAATTTCAAAACTATTTCGCGCTATATGACCGTTCGTTGATTAACCGCACGCGCGTACTATGCAAACCAACTATATGTGTATATATATATATCACACGCATGGTGGACAAGAGATCCTTGCCAAACGCCCTCTGTCCCTCTCCCCCTATATATATATATATATATATAATACCCGCATGACGCGAATTCTCTCTCTTTCATACAGATGCGCTCGACGTGGGTTCATACTATATAATACACCCTACATCACCGGCTGGTTGCACCGTTACGCAAAGCAAACCGCGTTTTTCCTCGCCCGCGCGCGGGAAATCGCGAGCACAAACGATGCGTAGCGTGTATAGTGCGGCAGGTCAACCATAGCGAAGAAAGTACGCGTGTATATAGGTATATATATATATATATATATTAGTGTTGATGCGCATAAGTAGCCATGGACTACACCATGAGTTTCGCATAATATACACATACACACACAGGCATGTGCGTAACGAGGCGATTTGAGGTAATTGTCGTGAAAAAAGACTTTCTCGCGTACGCGTGAGTACGTTCTTGCTTATAAGTAGGAACGTATATACGCTCGATTTTTCTTCTTCTACGTTAATCGTGCGTTTATAATACGCATATAATAAACGATGAAAATTCGGTTAAGTACGCGTTGAGTTTTCTTTGTATAATAAGAGTGTTTCATTGAGTGATGAATCGCGACTGAACAATAGCCGATTAAAATGTCATCGAAAGGTCGGAAGAGAGAAAGATATATTTATGAGAGAGAGAGAGAGAAAGAACAGGTGATGCACGCGAGTACGACCTTGACCGCTTAGTCGTCGAAGAGGCAACAAACACAAATATTTATAAGCTCGTGGCGTGTGCGCAGCAACGCCACGAAAAATCAGCTGTGCCACGGCTATAGTATATATATATATATATATATACACATACACACACACATATATATACATAATGTATATATACTACCGTCTCGAGTCTCTTTTATTTTCCAGATTGCTCGGGAGATTTGGCACGACGCTGAGGTGTACCCCACTCTTCTTTCTCTCCTCTTTTGTCGTGTGCGCCTTTGCTCGATGATAAGAGACGTTATCGCGAATTTGTACATGTGACGTTTTAGGAATAGTTCAACGTTACTGCTACGTAAAATTATATTGCGATGAATAGAATTTGTATTGTAAGCGACACTGCTGACCATCGGGATAATATATGCTCGATAGATTTACAGTGTTCGTTTTTCATTTTGTGGGGGGGGAAGTATGTTTACGTCGTATAGGCGCAGACGTACGTTGTTTTCATCAACTTTTTTTTGCGTATAAAGGGGAATCTCGTATAATTATAACTGTGACAATTTGGAAAGTTCCACTGCGTGTATAATACGTCGCATCGTGGTGAAAATGCGAATTCGAGAAGAACGATGTGGATTTAATTTATATAGTTTGAACGGATAGAACAGCTAAAAATATGATTTAGCTTTTACGTTATACAAACGTTTACGAATTCTGTTGAAAAACGAATTTCTGTATCAGAAAGAAAAAAAAAACGAAAATCGATGACTCAACGGCACAGTCAATTTTCATATATACTCATTTCAAATTTTAAATAATTTACATACTAATGCGTCATTCATCATCGTGGTTTGTTATTTTCCTCACCAAACAAGTACATTAATTCAATTCAAATAAACATAGTCAACGACGATTGATTTCATGTTTAGCATAAAGGAAAGGTATACGCAAGCACCAAAAGACCACTCGTATCTAGCTTTCGAATAATCATCAAAAACACACCAACCTTCTACGGGTGATATCAACGTAATAATATATATATATACACACTAAAATTTACACGAAATTCAAAGCTCGAATAGCACTGTCCATACCTTCAACACGTGGGTATCTCTCGATAACCTTTCTCTCTCTCTCTCTCTCTATCATCCTGCTCGCATATAGCACGCTTTCGATCTCGAGCGTCAGATAAAATCGAGAGGAGAAAGAGCGCTCTCGGCTCTGCGTATGCTCCCAACTAAGTTTCCACATTTTTACTTTCGACCGAGACATCTAGCACTTTCCAATGCGCTCTCGTCATATGGGTTCCCCCTCATGCTTTTTGATTTCAGAACTTTTTTATTTTTTATTTTTCGAGTGTATCTGCATATCTGGGTCGTAATAGATAATTCGTCGGTGTGCGGTTGAGAAAGTGGTCCGTGCTGACGTTTGTTTTCTCGATTACACGTCTATACTGACGTAAGAAATAAGGACGTTGCGACGACAGAAGTACCATACGATATATATACGTATATACCTTTAGAAACTTTCGTTCTTCTCGGACTACAGAAACAGATAGATAAAAAAGGGGATTACGAAGGAATGGGAGAAAAGTGCACATTTTACTCACATATAGAAAAATTTCACGTATGCAAAATTACAACGACACAACGGTTATGATAAGAATCTGAAGCGGAGACATATACCGAGAGAAGCAACAAAATTTCGGGATTGCGCAAGCCACGGAAACTTGGCGAGTATACGCGGGGATCCCTAGTTATACGAACGTGCAATCGTGATCCGTTTTTGCAAGTCAACTCAGCACGTGTCTGCGTGTGAGTGCACATAGCATTGATCTCGTGGACTTGACACGCATCGCGTATAGAGAGAAAACCGTAAGCGGAATAATGATGTAACTCTGCGCGTGTGACGCGAGCGAACGCTCACGTCGAATCTATATATACATACACACAAATGTCTCCTCATTCGAGAAAGAAGGAGAAGAAGAAGAAAACAAACAAGAAAAAACGGACTCTCTCTCTTCGAAAACTACGCCCGGCGTGTGACGTCACACGTGCTTCAAACAACAAGTCGCCGGAGATCCGTTTTATTCCGCTCTTATACGTTAAATTTTAATGATAGAAACAGTGTACCTATATAGAAATATAGTACAGACGACGAAAACTTCGAAAAGATGAGAGACGCACCTGACCAAGCGCATCTACATTTCTACCTGGATCTGTTAGATTCAAGAGAAGTGAAGTTCGTGACGCCACACAAAAACACGTGGCCAGCTGCATCGTCGAAGACGCGTTCGTCCTTTCTCTCTCTCTCCCTTGCTTCGAAATTCTTTTACCCGTCCGGTCGCTTGGGGTTCGACGAACCCTCATACAATAAAGCAGTCTTCGAAAAATCTATGAAAAAAAAGACTACAACGACACGATCACACTATATACGGTCGCTTTATCTTCTACACACACACACACAAACGGTGCATTAGGACATACACGCAAGAAGACGAGGGGGAGAGCGTTTGAGAAACATATATATAGAATAAAAGAATGAAAAGGCAGAGAAACTGGCAGAGAGAAACACACACGCTGGCGCTGTCATCGTCGTACAATGCAGTCAGCAATGTACAGTGCGAATTACGCGTTATGTCGCAAGCCCCTGCCCTGGCTACATCACGAATATGCTGCACTTGCCCCGCGGATATGTATGTTACTTTATGTATCGTCGTAGCGACTGTTGCTGTATAAGATACGATGAGTTTGTATAGTTGTAGTACTAGTAAAGCCAATCCTTATGTTCTTGCTTTCTCTCTCTCTCTCTCTCTCTCTATATCTTGAATTAAAAATACTCAAGGATTAAAAATAGAGAGTGTCTAGGCTAGAGAAAGGGCAAGAAAGAGAGCGCGAGAGGAACGCATATAGGATAGGTATTATATAGCTAAGGGAGGGTAGGTAGAGCAACAGCAATAGCAACAGCAGGCAGTGCTACACAAAGGAATATACGTATACTAGGTATACATGGATCAGGCGCTCTCAGACGAACGTATACATACTCACATATAGGTACGAAAGGAAAGAGTAAGTGGTGTGATTAAAAAAAAAAAAAAAAAACTAGAGATAGTAAATAAAAAATGTTGTTAAAATAGAAACTTACCGAAGGTTGTTGCTGCTGTGGTGTAGCAGAGCGCAATATGTCAGCTGACTTGACGTTGGGCCGATCGCTGTCCCCCGGTGGCAGTATCCCACATAATTATCCGACTGCGACGCCCAGCGACGAGTCTCTCGTCGTCGTTGTTGTTGTTGTTTTACTCGTTCTGCTTGATATCTCTTACGATGCACGTTATGTCGTCCTTATCCTCCCAAATTCTTCCTTCCCTTACTCTTGTCTCCTTTACTCACTCACTCGCACGCTGCTCGCTCAAGTTTTGAAAAAAAAGCTCGCGTCAAAAAGCTTCTCTCTCTCTCTCGGGTCGTCCTTGTTTATAATCAGCGTTGCTGCTGAAAAAGTATTGCCATACAGCCCCTCTTCGTCCACGTCGTCCTTACTGTCGACATGAACTCTCTTTCCTCTACTCAAGCTACTTTCTCACGCACGTCGTCGTCGTCGGCAATGCTACTCTGCTCGTGTTAATAACACACTCGCGCACCAGCACCACGATGAAGAGGTTGTGTATACGCCTCTTGTATACCACGGGAGAAAGCCCCCACGGACAGATATATACACACGCGCACGAAACGCGCACACACATACACAGACACGCGGCGTGCGCACTGAATATCTGCACGTCAGCGGGAACGCGCACGAGAAAACAAGGGCGAAGCTCGTGCTCTCTCACTCTCTCTCTCCCGTCTCTCGTGAAAGAAAAAAGGGAGAGAAAAACAACAAAACGATGCGCGCCGCGCTATGCGACGTATGTATATATAGATATATATATGTGTACGTGTGTATGTATATATGTATGTATATACGTGTACGGAGAACTACTGCTCGCTTGCTACTTCGAGGCGGAAGAACGCGTATTACACGCACTCTCGAGTTGTTGTACTGTATGCGTGAGCGCTGGATGCGTCGAAGTAGGTATATTGGCCCAGCGGACGATTATATTCCGACGAAATGCGTATCGAGTAGTATAGGTTACACTATACACAATATATATACTGCTATTGATGACTATTGTTCTGCTGCTGGGGGAAGGGGACGGGCGGCGGCGGCGGCGGCGACGGCGTGGGATGTGGAACGCAACTGAATATGTGGCCGGACTCTCGGCCCCGATGACGACTACTGGCAAGAGAGAGCGCTCCCCGAAATCGAGAGAGCCTCAGGTTCTCCCACTCTCGGTACACGAGCGCTGCTTGTCTATCTGTCTGCCTGGCTAGCTATCCCCTCTCTGCTATTCGCTTGGGACCCTATTAAAATGTTTTATGAGTATACCTGTATATGCATGTCTTTTCATCGGTCAGTACATTTTTTCTGCAAGCACACACATCGCTAGGGGAAGCTTTATTTTGGAGCTGGGCTTTAGATGGAGCTAGACAATTATTTTTTCTTCTGCGGGCGTTCTCGAAATCCGATGAAAATGCGGAAGAGAGAGTGAGTAGCTATAGTAGGGGAATGAAGGAACAAAGGAGAGGCAAGCTATTGGGGGCTTGAGACGTGTACGCAGCGAGGAATGAATGGAATTATTTTATTCTTATTGGCATTGTAGGTATAAAAGTTAAGTTACGGACATGAATGTAAAATGGGGAAGGATTTAGCAATATTTATAATAATGTTAATTTGAGCGCCTTTGTAACTTTGGAGTTAAATTATTTATTAATGCGCGTGTCCAGTCTTATATACAAGGGACAATAATGTACATAAGGCTGTGTCTACAATAGAGTAACAAGCGTGATCATACTGACACGGACGTTTGTGACGGCCTGTGATATCACACGAACTGTAGGGTGAGGGTAATTGCCAACTGTAAAAATGTACACTTCTGACTTTTTTCGTGAAAAATTTTACATTTTTACATTTTTACAGTTGGTAATTACCCTCAAGTTCCGGTTCGTAACTATGATATCACAGACCGTCACAAACGTCCGTGTCATGTGTGACATCACGTTTGTCACTCTATTGTAGACACAGCCTAAGTACCGTTCTATGTTGTTCCGTTCTGCTGAAGTTCTGCACCACTTTGCTCAGTTTCGTTTTAGTATTCCAACTTCAATGTAACCGCGTTCATACGATTGGCTAATTCTGTTGTACTGCCTATTGGAACAAAACGGAACAGAGACAGAGTACAATATATAGTGTGGAGCGATGATTATTGTCCCTATATTGCCTGTATAGCAGTGACATTATAATTATTATTATTATTATTTAATGACCTTTAATGTTCATGGTTCTCACCTGAAACATCCATATGTAATATGTAGACTACTCCCTAAATGTATGCTTAAATATTGAAATTGGACAGATGAATTTAAAAAAATAAACATCGAATTGCGAGAACAAATAAAGACTGATCCACAATGTACCATAAAAGAGAGCGCAATTCAAATATTTGTGACGTTTTTTTAAATTAAATTTTACATTGTAAAGTAGTTTTATCATTTAATCACTTCATTGTCCTAATTAATCATAATATTTTAGTTAAAAAATTATAATTTTTAGACTACGCAAAAGTTGCTTCAAAATCTTAAATAATACAAGGTCAAAATAGTTATTTTATACGATGATTCACGTAAAAATTACATAAAAAAAATCAGAAGAGAACTCAGCTGATTAAAGACATTTTAAAACATTAGATGAATATTCAGATAAAATTTAGGTGATTCATAATTTTGTTCAGTTTAAAATCATGTTTAAGATTTTCGAAAGAATTAATTTTGTTTAATTATATACGTTATCTTATAATAGTATGCTGTACACCTAGGACGTGAATGGGCTTTTTTAGATCGAGTGTGGAGATTAAATAAATAAAAATGAATTCAATGTCGTTGTTGATATTTTTGTTAATTGAATTCATATTTAAATTAAGAAAGCCATAAAAAACATGTAGGGGAAGGTGGGGCATGCTGAACTTGGCGGGTTAGTTGAACACCCAAAGTTTTAAATCTAAGATAAATAAAATAATTATAAATCGTTATGGAAATATCATATAAATATATTCTGTTTTTCGCTCTTTAACCATGCAATACAAAAAACTTAATTTAAATAGTTGCGTTGAGTTTGAAAATCGGAGCAAAAATCTGTACTAAATTTGATTTTTTACAGCTTAAATAGAAAAAAGAAAATATAAAAAATTAAAAATGAACTGAAGTGCATTTGATAGCTTATTAAATTAACTTCAAATCTATATTTCTACTTTTCTTTTTTAAATTCTTATGAAATTAATGAAATCAAAATAAAGAAAGCATATTATGGGGCACGTGGAACTTTTCCCAATGTTGTCTTTCTTCAATTTTTTTTATAAAAATATATTAATTTATAATTTTTCTCATTGATATATTTTAATTCGTCTTGGATTTATCTACAAATTGCATATTTTCAATTCGTTGTTAAATGTGAATTCACTTTTTTATAAAATGATAAAGTTAGAGTGTCCGTGGTGCCTCACCTACCCCTACGCACAAAGTTATGGAGAGTTATCCTCACCATTATTTAGATTATAGCCCAAAAGTAAAACAGCCATATGCTTATATTTATCAACAAAAAAATAAAGTCATCAACATAAATCTTATAAGTAAAACTAAAAATATTGTACTTGTATCCCTGCATTGGTCTAATATTCTTAATAAATAACGAAATAATTTTCGTGTTAATTAAAACAATATTATTATATAACTGCAAATCACAAATTCAAATTTGGCGCTCCAAATATAATTAGAATTAAGAGGGCATAATTTTCGGAACGCCATGTGAATGATGGAAATATGGGATCGCAACTCGCAAGACACGCAAGGCCACCATGATGAAAACAGTAACGTAATACCAACATTGCAGCGTTAACTCTTATATATATGCTGGTCAAAGAACCGTACTACATAGGTATATATATATATGCATAGATAGATCTACGATGTGTGTATAAGACCTTTATTTTTTGTTTGATAAATTAATTACGATCGTTCGTTAAAATTCAGGGAATCATCATAAATTTAAACTTATACAATTAATTGTTACAGTTTATTATTTAAGAAAGGGATACAGAAAACTTCCGATTAAATTAATTTAAAATTTAGGTTATGTTTTTTTAGTAACCCCTAAGTATGTATTAACTATTTTTATTTAATACGTAAGAAAATGAATGATATTTATTAAATTTCTTACAATAATGTATGTATTTCAGAAAAATTAATTAAAATCAGAATCATGGCATCAGCAAGATCAAAGCGTGCCAATGCTGGTAATCGAATGGCAAAACTTCTTAATGAAGAAGAAGAAGATGACTTTTATAAAACCACCTATGGAGGTTTTGAAGAAGCTGAGCAAGATAATGACTATAAGTACGTTTTTGTATTAGTCAATAAATATGAAAAAAAATTTTACAAATGCTTAAATTTTTCAGGGAAGAGGTTGAAGCTGAGGATGAGGTAGACTCAGATTTCAGTATAGATGAAAATGATGAGCCAGTATCGGATCATGAAGTGGAAGAAAAGAAAAGGAAAAAGGGAGTCTTTACAAAAGCTTACAAAGAACCAATCAAACCTTCATCATCGAAACAAAAAGAAGCACCAAAGAAAAAAAAACCAAGGACTCAAAAAGTTGCTAGAATATTTATTGACAATATTGGTACTTAAGATAAATCATAAAAGCAATTTAGTGCTATAAAATGTATTAAATTTATTTATTTGATTTATATCTGTGTTCGTTTAGAAAGGAAATCAATCAGACGATCTACTGCTGCAAAATCTGCAGCAACATTAAAAAGAATGAAAGAAAGGAATGAAGATCAAAGAAAAAAAGTTAAAATTGTAAAACATGACGACTACAAACCTACACAAGAGGAGCTCTTGGAAGAAGCCCTTGTCACTGAAGAAATTAATTTGAAATCTTTAGGTATATAGGTTCACTTTTTTATTTAGTTCATTTTTTTCTTATTTCTTTCAATATTCAATGTTTAACACTCATATTCACAAAATAATTCAATGTTTCTAATATTACAGAAAAGTATCAGAGGCTAGAAAATGAAAAAAAGAATACTCGAACAGTTCATAAAAGAAATGTAGGTCCTATGATTAGATATCAATCTCTTTCTATGCCAGTTATGGTGTTAACAAATTCTCATAAAGAAAAGGATAAAGAGAAAGAAATAAAAATGCTAACTGATCAAGCTGAAAATGAAAATGCAGAAGAATCAGCAAGAAAATCTAATGATACAGAAAATAAAAGGTAAATTCATTTAACATTTTTAATTATAGTATATAATAAAATGACATTTTTACATTTTGCTTATTTCCTTAGTAATGAAAATAACATTAGTGAAGATAAAGCAAAGGATACGAGTGTAATAACAAAGGAGAACAGTGACTTTGATTGCATAGAAACAAATAGCTATTATGAAAGAACATTTGTTACGTTTGAAAATGTTCAACAATTTAATGATATTTTCAAAAAAAAGACAAACTTGAGGCCAACGCTAAGATCTCTCTGTGCAATCACTAGGTAATTAAAAATAAACATTAAATTACAAACTTTCTTTTTTATAACACCATAATTTTAATTTTGTAGATTACCGGCAAAATACCGTGATCCTATGACCCAACTACCTTACAGAAACGTACAAACATTTCGTCTTTTAAGAGATGCTTATTATCAACAGCTAGATGCTCAATCAGATGCTAACGATCCAATGATAAGTCCAGAATTGGCACGCTGGTTAGAGTGGAGGCAAAAAAATAATCAAAATTCTCAGAGAAGCACAGTACGTCTCGAACCCGCTTCAGCGTCTTCCACTCCTTAAATTCATTTTCGTCGATTAATTGAATTCATTCTTGTATAATATAATCATTCAAAACCCATTAACTTATATAGGAAAAAACTTAAGTTTGTAAATAATATGCTGTATATTGCAATACTTGCCTTGTGATAGGCAACATCGTTCATAATGTATTTTTACTTTTATAATGCGTTAATGTTTCGAAAAAAAGAATAATAAAAATATGAAAAATATTTCAGTATTAAAAGATGAAACTTAAAACTTCTTCTACATTTACATATTCATATCAAAATATCTATACTTAAAATAATATTCGTTAATCTTTTATTTCCATCAATGTGTATAAGATCAACGAAATAAAATTACTCATATGAAGGCTCATT
Source organism: Torymus tubicola (assembly GCA_035583055.1). NCBI lineage: Eukaryota > Metazoa > Arthropoda > Insecta > Hymenoptera > Torymidae > Torymus > Torymus tubicola. The sequence goes on from JAWWEQ010000027.1 coordinate 22,520,579, forward strand.
AAAAAAGAAACGATTAAATAATATAAATGTCGATTAACAATAAAGGTTAGAGAATTACGCATGTCGTAGTGTTTTCGTAACGGTGAGTTTAATTCATTCCAGTGGCATTTCTCTCTTCTAAAGCATTACGATAAGTACTTACTTAAAATTTTTTTTTTTTAATCTCGTGTAGGTGCACAAAAGCGCTGGGACATCTCGATTTATACAATATGCTTTCTTTCTCGCTTTCGAATATCAATATCAATTACTTTTCTTTTTTATTATATCAGCTTCACATAAATGTTTGCCCCTTTCAATTTAAATATTTATTCGCCTCTACAATTTTGCTCGGATCGAAGTAAACGCGGATAATATATATCTATTAGCGGCACGCGGGCGAAAGATACATGCGCGGAAGCCTTCCCGTGGTGACGAATCTTAATAGCTGCGAGCGCACGCAGTATTGCGTGCACACGTCATGGTTGCGCGAGTGGAAAGGACATTTTTAGACAGCAAGTACTCAAAATAACGTTATACAATCGTCCTATCGTCTCATATCATCGTTGTTCCGTCATCTTCGTCTTGAATCTCTCTGGGCCCTCGTCAACACACTTCAAGGCAATAATAAGAACTACGCTCTAGGATACTCTTAATCTTTTTCTCTTCCTCCCCTGGCTCCCTCAATTTTCGTATGTCTTTTCTTGCGCTCATAATTATTTATTACTATAGTATTATTACTTTGCGCTACTCGAAAGGTCGATTAAAGCCTCTTGTAAAAAATAATGCAATTTCAATAAGCACGATAAAACTCCCATGTAACCGACCATCACTGCCAACTCCATCGTTCCTCTCACATTTAAATCTTGAAAATGTAATTTTCCCTCGCAATTTATCGTGAATCGATCAATCAGTTTCGACCACGAGCGTTTCTATTATATTGTGACCGTAATCAAGGGAGATCGCGCAAAATTGACGTTTAGTATCTTTACAAAAAAGTTCTCCGTCTCGAAGCCAACCTTTAACGCATCGTGTAAAAAAAGTATTTAAAATTCCTTGTTAAAAGTTAATAAATGAAAAATTCAGTAAAACATTTCGCGTCGTTTCAGTTTGTTTTTTTTATCCGTTTTATTACGAAGTACAACGTAATTTTATATATTGTATTCCAGCCACTCATAATGTATCACAAAAGAAAAGAAATTACTTTCAAGATTTACAGAACGCGACATTTTTGCCCCATTCATATAACAATTACGTGAGAGCGAGACGATACAAGCACAATTTGGGTGGAGATCTGAGGATGACATCTATCTGGCTGTTGTTAGCAATTCTCTTGTTTTCTTTCATTTTCTCTTTCTCGCTTTCTCTCTCTCCCTCACATTCGAACACATCCCTCGGATTCTCTCTCACTTCATCCATTAACATAGAATTTGATGTGCACGGCTTGGCGGCCAACAGCCGCGTGTTTGCTTTTTCATCATAAATATATTACATATTACAAATTGTTTATATATTCATGATCACATTATGCGTTAAGAAGAAGAATTATTATATGTATTACAAAGAAGCGGTAATACAACATTTAATTATCAATAACATAATATATGTATATCTTTCTGCCCTCGCATCCTCTTATTTTTTTTTAAACCTTACTTTTGTCGTGTGTGACGCGAATGTGATTCATGTGTGTTTACCGCATGTGTCCGCTTCACATACGCATCGAAGGCAAATGCTTTAGTGTACATTTTATTTTACGTATGCGTACATGAGCGAAAGGAATAAAAGGACAGAGAAAGAGTCGAAGAGAGGCGGATAAATTATAATTATAAATTGAGTAAACAAGATGAATTTCGTTTTTACGGGCGTGGAGGGCTCGTGTATAGGTCGAACAGAGTGCGTGGGCCTTTTTCGTTTAGCGTAGTCATCATCTGGCAAATCCGTATGTAACTGCGTGTATATAATCTGTGTAGTGTGTTCGTATCAATTAATTCTTATATCGTCGGGCATTCTGAGAGAGCCGCATTCGACCGGTACGATTTTTTTTTAGGCAAACCAAAAAACTTGCGCTTCGTACGCATTTGTTTCGTTTATTAATTTTTTTTTATTTCATCTTTCTGTGGATAATCCGTAGTATCCTCTCGCTTTGGTGGGGGGCTGACAAACCCTTCTAGCATACGAGATTGTAGGCCCGTACACATAGTCTTGGCTCTCGTGCGCTCACGCACCTGCTACATCTACTAACGGCCGCCACTCCTCTCGTCCCTCTCTCTGTGTTCTCTCGCTGCATCTACAATGCCAGGTGATAAAGGATTTAAAAACAATCGTATTATTGTCAAAAATATTATATTTTATTATAAAAAGCAGCTAAGGCTACCTAAATTAATGGTTTACAAAATTAAGTTTTACAATGATAATAATGTTTTTACTTTTTTTTTACTTTTCACTATATAAATTATTTATTCTTCATAATTAACATGTAAAATTACAATGAAAAAACTCACTCGTAAAGCAAATCATTCATTAAACAAACACCACGTCACTGGCAGCACTGTTTACGCATTCCTTCGGAACTCATTGTTGGCTTAACATCAATTGGTTCTACATTCTGTGGTCGAATTGTATCTCCTTCAGGAGGATCTCTTATTTGTTTCTGCGAAACGATTCTGTAAATCTCTGCAAAATATCCCATAGATAAATAAAGAAATATCATTAACTGAAGTTGATAAAATAAACATTGATATGTCTACTACATACCTGTTAAAATATTTTGAAATGCTGTTTCAACATTAGTTGAATCTAAAGCTGAAGTCTCTATGAATGAAAGACCATTTTTTTCAGCAAATGTTTTAGCTTCATCTGTCGGCACAGCTCGCAAATGCCTCAAGTCTGATTTGTTACCAACCAGCATAATAACAATATTCTGATCAGCATGATCACGAAGTTCTCTTAACCATCTTTCTACATTTTCATAGGTTAAATGTTTTGCAATGTCATAAACCAATAATGCCCCTACAGCACCCCGATAGTATCTATATTATAAAAAAAAAGAAGTATGTTAATTTTAAGTCTAAAATTAATTTTTGATAATTATTGCTAATATGGAAAATAATCTTACGCAGATGTGATAGCACGGTAACGTTCTTGACCAGCAGTATCCCATATCTGCGCTTTGATTGTTTTGCCATCTACTTGTATACTTCGGGTTGCAAATTCAACACCAATAGTAGACTTAGATTCGAGGTTAAATTCATTTCTTGTGAAGCGTGATAGAAGATTACTCTTTCCTACACCAGAGTCTCCAATAAGAACCACTAAAACAAAAAGATAAATTTTTGAAATATGTATTTAATTTCCTTTCCTATTGTATAATCTCTCACATTTTAGTAGTTTTATCATATAACTAAAACCATAATTTCAGTTGTCATGAAATTGAATATTCAAATTAGTCAATTACTGATGATCAATGAGATTAAACTAGTGACACTGAGCATCAATCTAACGTATATTGACAGCCACAAAATGGCAGTGAATTTCAAGAGCATCTAAACTTTGTCATCTGTTTCATTCTATAGATATAGTGACATATTAGGACAGTATTAAGAAATCAAATGAACTAAATTTAAAATGGTCATAGCTTGTGCATATACTTTGCACTCGGCATTATCAACAAAGAGATTACAAGCAACTATTCTTTCATTTACTGATTTTTCACCACTGAATCATCATCCTTGATTCGCTATCAACCAGTTTAACACAAAGGAGCTACAAAGCGGCTGACAGACCTCAAGCAAACAATAATACAGTTTCTGTATGTATGATCAAACAGATTTAGCATAAATAAAAACAAAATCGTTTAAAGCTTTGCTCATTGCTCCAAAAATTATGTCAAAATCAATCTTATGAAATTCACGGGCATTCATGTATTCGTGAACCAGTAATGTATGACAACATTTATCAACATCACAATGAATCTATAATGCTATGGGTCTAAAAAAGGAGAAGCATAAAAATTTCGTAGGAATCAAGCGCCAACGACGACGGCGACGTCGTTGACACGAGGCAGTCCCACAAACACGCACACGCTCATGACACTCTTTCTCTCTCTCTCGCACATACATCGTGACATCATCGCCGTCAACGGTGTCGGAGGAGGCGTATTCTCTCTCTTTCTCTCTCTCTCTTTCTCATACACACAGACACACACATACACACACTCATACTCTCTCTTTCTCACTCGCTCGTCCGCCAAAGGGTTTTCTCGATGCCAGCTGCCATGGTAAAAGCGTATGAGATAAGTACTTAAAGACCAAGAGAGAGAAAAGACGGCCGAGCAACGGCGCGCATCATCGAAGTCGAAATATTAATTGAGCGTCGTCATCGCTGTGCGATGAGCGAGCAAGCGAGCGAGAAAGACCGACCGGACGTTGACAAGTTTGCGCGTGTGACGTGCCTCCTCCTCCTGCTCTCTTTCTCTTCCTCTCGCTCCCTCTTCAATGTCAAACGATATTGTTTGCAGGCCAGAGAAGTAGAAAGAGAGAGAGAGAGAGAGAGACAGAGAGCGCAACGATAAGGGACTTTTAATTTTTTAAAGCGGACGGCGGCCTAGACGCTCATTTGCTCACTAGCTCAGGGTTTTCTCTCCTCTTTCTCTCTCTCTCTCTCTTTCTCTACAGCTAGAGACAGTAGCTAGTAAGCTTCGTCCGAAGGGAAAAATAAGCACGATTTCGCGAGCGATCGATCGGCCCCTTACGCGCGCGCGCTCGTTCGTTCGTTTTGCTAGCTCGCTCGTCCGCGATTGACACGCACGAGCAATATAAAGAGGAGGACACAGTGGATCGCACCGTGGCGCGCGCGGTCGCGCACACACAAAACACAAACACGACGGCTACGACGACGACGACGACGACGACAAGATAGCCACGTACCCCAAGTGGTACGATATATATTAATGAAGCAGTAGGGAGTAACGAGAAAGCTTTTCTTTATTGTGTATAGGCCCCTTACCTTTGAACAGATAATCGTACTCGTCGTCCCGAGTGCCCATCTCGATGCCGCCTCTCGCTGCTCTGACGGTGTGCTGTGCGCTGCTACTCTTCTCTCTCTTCTCCTCGCCTCTTGGACGGACGACGACGGCGCGCGCTCTCACGCACACCCGCGCGACCGTGTATAATACTCTCTCTTACACACACACACAGACACGCACAGACACAGTTGTACGCGGGCGCACGAGTAGCAGTAGCAGCAGCAGCTCCTCCTGACTTTCTGTGTCTTTCTCTCTTTCTCTCTCTTTCTCCTCTGCAGGAAAAGAGAGACGGTAGGTCCGCGCGTATATATATATATGTGTGCAGCGAGTATACCGCGAAAGATCGCGCACCCTCTCTTTCTCTCCGTGTATTTATACACAAAAAAGCGGAGCAACGGAGCAGCGCACGACTACTACTACTACTGCGGGAGAGCCTGCGATTGTATGTGTATAGATATATATATATATATGTATGCGCGCGCGCTGCGTATACGAAGGGGCTCTCTATCTGTCTCTCTCCTTCCTGTATGTATACCGTATACTTCCTCGGTGTGTGCTGTCCCTACGACGACGAGACGAGACGACTCGTGTTATTATAATAGTCTGTCCGTCCGTCTCTCGTTGTCTGCGTGATGCACACAAACACAGGCAACACGCACTTGCTTGTGCAGAAAGCACAGAGCAGCAGATAAATCGTAAAGAGAGAGAGAAAGAGAGAGAGAGAGAGAGCGAGAAAGACAATAGTATATTATATATATACACACACGATTCCGATCGCGATCAACGACGACGCACGCAGCACTAGAGCGGGACGCGAATAGAGTATTTTCCTTTCTTTCAATTTAACTGTACAATATGGCCTCCTTTCTACACGCCCCTCTCCCCAAGCGCGGCGCAGCAGCAGCAGCAGGCTGATCAACTGGCTGGCGCTGGCTTATACGGGCCCCTGGTGGCTCTTCTTACGCGCCGCCGCTGTAGTGGTGGTGCTGCTGCTGATGCTCGCGGTGTTGCTGCTGGCTGATACGACGACGTAGACGACGACGACGGTGTATATAATTATGATGATCGTATACAGAGAGGCTAGGCCGCGGTACGCATGCGCGATCCACGGAAGAAAGAGATAGCGCAGCTGGTACTATACTATATGGTATATATATATATATATACATATGGCTTTGTGCCTGCGGTGCGGCTTGTGTACGTTGTATTTGCGCGCGCAGGCGCACTTATCGTATAAGTGCGCGGCGGCGCGGCAGCAGCAGCAGCAGCAGCTGAGAATCGCGTCAGCGAATTCTTTATCGGCGCGAAATTCGCAAGTCGACGACTATAAGTATAGGCTACTTGGCCATATATATAAGAATCTTATGTACTTATGTATATTTGTGAGACTTGCCAGTATATAATGCGCCTAGTTTAGAATTTTTTTATATCATTGTGCGCATTTCCGTAAATTATTACATGAGTCATTTGCAGACGACACAAAGATAATAAGATATCTGTAGAAAGTCTCGTGTATTTATGCGACTACACTTATACCTTCTTATAAAATTGATAGAAGATAATCTAAAAAAAGATATCGTAGTACATAGTTGTGAGGTAGAGCGAAAATCTTTCCTTTGTACATTCGCTATTTTCTCTCTTTTTCTCATTTCATTTGCTCTGTTTTATCGCGCGTGCAATGTATACATATATATATACACATCTATAACATCACCCATAGGCGCGCTTGCATCAGCGATATCGAACTTGAACTTACGCAGAATGCCAAAGGTCGCTACTACAACTACTACCGCCGCCGAAGCCGCTCGCGTGAAAAATGCGCTGCTTCCACGGTGCAGGCGAACGACGTCGACGACGATGATGACTTCCCCGCGGCGCGATCTTTCCGCGCCATCTTGAGCATCGCGCAGCGCGCTTGCGACGACGCGTGTGTTTCGCGTTTTTGCCCCACGCGGCAGTCTGGCGGCGGACGGCCAGCCAGCCAGCCAGCCGAAGCCATCATCCGCGAGAACAGCCATAGCTTATACTTAGTACTTGTCGGTCGCTCGTGGTGTGCGCGCTTGTGTGTCTCTCTCTATACGGGGATACCACACACCGCGCGTTTACACCTGTACAATAACACTCAAGAACAGTGCGACTACGACAGGTGAGTTGAATGGTATGACATTTTTTTTTTATTTTTTTTTTGGGGGGAGTAGTAGTGGCTTGTGTGCTTATGTATGTATATAAGCTAGCGGACGAAAAACGAGGAGAGGGTAAGACAATGCGAATGCACATACGATGCGAATGTTGTTCTTTCATATTGGTGCAATTTCATACGGAGCAGCTCAACAAAAGAACCAATGCATTCTGCAGCGTCTTATCTATACTTATGCCATAATGATATTTACGTATATATGAGAGTCAGATATTGTATTTTAGGGTTAGCCCGGGATTAACCTTTTTATAAAAATATTTTTTTTCTTTTGCTGCGCACATTATCCCTTTTGTTGTAATCTGCAGCGCATCGTCGCATTTAATCCGCTTCGACTATGTTATATACATATATACATATATGTGTGTGTGTATCGGCGATGCAGCTGATTTTTTTTGCGATAATGCAGGAAGCACGCGCGTGCGGCTTGCACGCGGCCGCTCCAATGTCACTCTAGCTGGTTATTTTTTTTTCCTCTTTTTTTTGCTATGCTAGCCTACGTTCATTCTTTTGTTTGAAAACATAATCTTGTATAAAGTAGATAAGACGGGAAAAATTTACAGATAAGCGATTGTCGTGTAAATGTAACATCGTCGTAATTGTCGCTGTCTGCAATCATGGTCTTCTGCGTGTATACTGGCTGCTAATGCTGGTACAGAAGTAGTTTATCAGTTTGTTCTCTTTCCTTTTCTTTCTTTCTCTCTTTCTTTCTGTCTCACTGTCTATATAGTTATTGAGATTATTGATGTGTGACTCAAATCGTAATTATGGCTCTAATGATAGCAAGTAGTTTTTTTTTAGAGAGCCTAGATTTGGATATAGAAAATGTAAATAAATCGTTAAAAAAAAAAATTTAAGTTTGTTGTTATTTTGATATTATGTTCTATTTTTTTTTTTTATTTTAGTTTGGAAAAATTCAATTTTTTTTAAATAAGCATGTGTATTAAATAATTAATTTATTTTTACTATATTATTTTGTTTTGCAGGATTAAGAGCAAAAATTAAAGAGAGTTCATGTTTGAATTTACATGTCTGGCATGGGATGAGTACTTAAGATTTTCTGCTGTCTTCACTGGTGAATGCAAGTTATTTAATGTGCTGATAAAAATTTTGGTATTCAAAATTATGTTAATGAATTTTGTATATATGTTACAGGTGGAGAAGGAAACATTTCTTTTATTGGTGAGCTGTATTTAACATCACATAGAACAGTGTAGTATTTTTTATTGAAAGTACTTATATTAGAATTATGGCAGCAAAGGTTCAACATTATGATCCACCAAGTTCTGCAAGTTCAGAAAGTGAAGATGGTGAACCATGTTTAGACGATAAAGAAATATTCTTTTCCGACGATCTCGCTGAAGACTATCGAAGAGACATGGGTACCCCAACTCCAGCTCCTCCATCTCCAAGACCTGCATCTGCCACTGGATCTCAAAAGTCACCTCATTCACGCAGACAACGAACAACTAGCTGTTCTCAATCTAACAAAAAGACTGCTGCAGAGTCAATACTCCAAAGTAAAACAAGAACTATTTATACAGCAGGTAGACCACCTTGGTATAACTCAGCTGGGCAACAGGTGGAGCCTTTTGTTATAGGCATATGTGGTGGTAGTGCATCTGGAAAAACCACTGTAGCTACTAAAATTATAGAATCTCTCGATGTGCCATGGGTGACATTACTCAGCATGGACTCCTTTTACAAAGTCTTAAATGAAAAGCAACATGAAATGGCAGCCCATAATGAATATAATTTTGATCACCCAGATGCCTTTGACTTTGAATTACTCAAACAAACATTACAACGTCTTAAAGAAGGAAGAAAAGTTGAAGTACCTATTTATAACTTTGTCACACATAGCAGAGAAAATAGAACAAAAATGATGTATGGTGCTAATGTTATTATATTTGAAGGAATATTAACTTTTTACAATGCAGATGTGTTAAAATTGTGTGACATGAAAGTTTTTGTTGATACTGATGCTGATGTGAGATTGGCTCGTCGTTTAAAGAGGGATATATCACAAAGGGGTAGAGATCTGGAAGGAGTATTAAAACAATATAGTACTATGGTGAAGCCTTCATTTTATTATTATATTGCACCTTCAATGGTTCATGCAGATATAATTGTTCCTCGAGGAGGTGACAATGAAGTTGCAATAGAATTAATTGTCCAACACGTCCATACCCAACTTCAATTAAGAGGATTTAAATTAAGAGAAAAACTTGCGCATTCATATATTGGCCAGCCACTTCCTAACTCACTGTACTTACTTCCAGATACACCACAGATTAAAGGCTTACACACTTTTATACGCAACAGAAACACACACAGAGATGAATTTATATTTTACTCTAAACGTTTGATACGTCTGGTTATAGAATATGCTTTATCATTATTACCATTCAAAGAAATCACAGTTGAAACTCCTCAAGGAGTTTTATATAATGGAAAACGAAGTGCTACAGATAAAATTTGTGGTGTTTCTATCTTAAGAGCTGGTGAAACCATGGAGCAGGCTGTAAGAGATGTTTGTAAAGATATAAGGATAGGTAAAATTTTAATACAAACAAATCTGCAGACTGGAGAACCTGAATTGTATTATCTACGTTTACCTAAAGACATTAAGGATTATAGAGTAATTTTAATGGATGCTACAGTTGCCACTGGTGCTGCAGCTATGATGGCTATAAGAGTACTTCTTGATCATGATGTTATGGAGGACAACATCATGCTTGTTTCCCTGTTAATGGCTGACTCAGGAGTACACTCAATAGCCTATGCCTTTCCAAATGTAAAAATAGTGACTTCTGCACTCGATCCAGAAATAAATGAAAAGTTCTATGTACTGCCAGGTATTGGTAACTTTGGTGATAGGTACTTTGGAACTGAGCCATCATCAATCTCTGATTAGTTTTTTGAAGACTTAGTTTTTTTAAGATCTGCCTACCCTACAGAGGTGCAAATATTTAAAATTATGTTAATTTACACAAAAGAACTGTGATTGTTTCAATTTGAATCATTTATTCATGATTGTTGTAAATAAATTAAAATGATTTATCAAAATCAAAACTTGTTTATTATTCACAATTTTAATAAAAATTAACCTTCTACTACAACAGCAATCAATATTATTAAAAAATGTGTAGAAAATCGTGATATATTTATTTCGGAAAGTTCTTTGTAAAGCTTGAAAAATAAAAGTTAAAATTAGGCCAAAGTAAATGACGTTAATATTAATGGTTAATGCAAGGCTGTTTGGCTAAAAAGATAATTAAATGAAAAATAAAATTCTCCCGGATCTTTATCACTTCCCCTTGAAGTATATAACTATTTTTAAAGTAACATAAAATTTTCTGTTTTATTAAACTATTATATATTTCGATTATTTTCTTTCACTTTTCTCTATTTATAAATTTTATGATCGATAGATAGTTTGCATGTAAAAGTAAATCACGAAATATTTCGGAGCATTCTACTCCAAAGTGTTTTTTTGTCATAAGTTGACTTTATAAATTAACTAAATATACAACTCATTGAGCACGCAAACATCTACATTGAAAAATAAAAAAAAATAAAAACATTTCAGGGTATCCACGTGCTCCGAAATGTTTTTATCCCTTCCAGTATTTTTAATTCACAAACGAGCTGGCGCCAAGTATGCGATTAATGAAGCGAACAAAAGTGAAGAAAAAAACTCGTACATATAAACGGAAGAGAAGAACACGCAATGCATTATCTAATATCATTTCCAAGTTCATTCCGCGTCGGGTTACGTTTATAGTCTTGCGCGTAAGACATCATTTCCTCATTCGATCGCGACATCGCCGTCGTCGTGGCGGCTGCAAAAAAACTCCAATAAATCAATTATAAGAAAGATTCATCGTCGAACGAAAGTATTAGTGAAACGCGTCGTGCGCTAGTAGGCTTTTACATCATCGTGCAATAAGGAGCAACCTTGCTGTCTCTCTCTCTCTCCCACATAACATACACATGCATCATCATCACACGGCGCGCCGTGAGATGGCGATAGCCAGTCGGAACGTAGCGCTTTTCGGCGGCTCTCTCTCTCTCTCTCGCTCGCGTCGTCGCTGCCGCCGCGCCTCGGCAGCTGCTCTGCTTTGCTCTCGAGCGCCTGCAGTGCACACGGTCCCGTCGTTGCACTGCGCGCGTTAGCGTTTGTCTTCCCTGTGGCCCTCCTCTCACCTTCTTCGGCCTGCGAATGGAAGAGCCGTGTCCGTGTGTCATCGGAGCGCCGAGACTCCTGCTGTCACTGCTTTCATCCTACTCCTGAAGGACTCACGTCGTCCTCTCGCCTCTAGGTTAGGGGCACCTCCTGAGCTGCGCGAGGTCGCACGCGTTTACGGGAGAGAGAGGGACGACACAGACGCATATACACACACACACACACGCAACACGCGCCTGCGCGCCCGCCAGACGCATCGTATAATAAGCACGATGGGCAACCATGTATCGAAGAAGGCCGGCAAGCGCGCGCTGCAGGACGTCAAGAACTCGGCCAATGCGCAGCAGAAGCTCGAGAAGCAGAAGCAGCAGCAGCTGAAGAAGGAGCAGGATAAGGAGCAGAAGGCTGCCTCGCGCAGGGCATCGGCGGATGCTGCCGGGGCAGCGACAGCGGCGCCCACTCAATTTGTGCCCGTCGAGAGGCTCGCTAAGGTGATTTTTCACGTTCTCGCGCTGACGACGACGACGACGATAATCATTGATGATTCCTCTAGCTTTCTTACCTGTGACTCTGCTTCGCCAAACACTCGTTTCATTGTCGCGATAAGAAACGCTTTTAGTTAGCGTCCTTATGGTTCTTTTTGAGTATTGCTTAATAGCTGATATTTTCGTTAATTTGCCCTTATTATTTATTGAATATATTTTGTTAAATAAGCATCTGATTTATGTAAGAAGGTGTTGAAGTTTTATGAATCTTAAAGTATTATCTTAGATTGCCATACCTTATTGTTGCCTATCATCTTATCAGTTCAATAACTTAAGTCTTATTAATACGATGTTATCAAATTTGAAATATCAAAGTGATTATAAACATACTTTGTTTTTATTAACTTATAGTCACCGGATATTTTCTACCATGATTTCAAAAGCTGTCATCGCTAAATAAATTTAAGATTTTTAAATAAAAATTTTTTGAATAATTTTTTATTTTGTTTGATGTAGTTACAAAATTAAAATTATATTAAAAATTTGTATTATTTAATTTCTTTTGCAGATATTAACAGATATTACTCATCGGGAAGAAGGAGTAAATGGTGTAACTAGAACATCTTTTATAAAATATTTATTCCCTCACTATGCTGAACTTGGTGGAGGATTGTACGAACTGTTATTGTCTGGATCAAAATCAACTGCTAATTACATGGGACAGTCAGAATTTAAACAGCAGGCTGAAAAGTTTCTTTCTATCATGAATGATCAATCAATTTTAGAAAATTATGTTAAAATTTTTTCGCCAAATAAAGAAGAGAATGAAATATTTCCTGATGGCCTTAGAGAACTACTTATGGTTTCTTATAGACTGGCTATGACTGGTACTGGAGGTGGCACATGTTTACAGTTACTTAATACAGTGCAAGCTGTTGTTACTTCCTGTGTTAGTATAATCAAACAGTAAAAAAAAATAAATAATAAAGTGAAAGCATACAATAAAACAATTATTTTTGAAATTTCAGTTTCATGGCAAAGATAGCTTATCAATTAGTTTTGTTAGTAATTGGCTTGGACAACATTGTCCACGTATTGTACAAGGAATGCACAGATATGTTGTACATGTGTTGACTATAGCATACCGTCATGAGAAGTCTTTAATGGCAGACTCTGAACCCCATTTGGTGCCTTCAACACCCGTTTTAGATCAGCCAGACAGTCCTGATGCTTCAGAAGCTCTTCTTCCTCTCAGTCATGTATGGCTTTTAGCTGCTACTTTACCATCCTGTTATATAAAGGTAAATTTTTTAAATTATTCAAAATGTATAGTTACTCTATTGAGTTTTATTTTTTTCTTTAGTTCTAATTATCTGTTTGTATATGTTGATTTGTAGTCGTAACTTTAAAGTTTTTAACTGGATTAACATCAGTTACTAATTGTTAATAATTATAGACTAATTAATGTTAATCTAATAAAATAGTACTACTTTAAATGGGTTATAATACTACATGTATAAATAATTGCAAAAGAAAGATGACCTATGGCTTATCAAAGTATATCAAAGCTTATAAACAATCCATATAAAGTACAGGGAGCTGCTAAGCCGATTGGTCATCTGTCAGGGCCATTAGTAACTTGATACTTAACTGCCTGGGGACAAGGAGACATTTGGATTTTTTTGGGTTTGTTGTAAAGAATTTAACTGCATGTTATACTTGCTCTGTTAGTCCCTCCAAAACTAATCAGCAGTTAACAACTTTTTAATGTGAATTTGTAACTAATAATCTATATTTATATAGACATTATAAAAGCATGTACATAAAATACTTTCTATAAAAAGCATTAAAAAACCAAGTTAATAAAAAAAAAAGAAAATTATTAGTCATTAAAATGTTTAAATTAACTAATTCTATTTATAGAGTAAAAAATATTACTTTTGCAATATGATTATAAAAAAAAATTAATATTATTAAGAATTTCTGAATTAATTTGATTTTGAATTTGCTTTTTACGTGTTTAGATCTTTGCATACTTACCCGCAAATCACAAAAAATATATAATTGCCTCTAATTATTCAAGTTAATGAATGTGCATTAGTACATTTACTTGATATGAGTCACATGTGGTTTGTTCTATATTGTACATACATTTAGTAAACAATAGCTCTGATGTATTCAAATATTTCTGTATGTTATCAAAGTCTTGTACAAAATGTTTTCTTAAATTTTAAAGTTTAACATAAATATAATAATCTTTATAATAATAACTTACTGTGTCATAAATTTTCAAAATATTTAACGAATTGTAGCCACTTTTTAAAAATCGTAATTTTGAACGTAACTTTAGTCTTACCAAATATTAACGTTTTTTTTATTATTTATAGCATTATAAAAACGTCGATTAGGTGTACTATATATATATACTACATTACTTTTTGATCTGACCTTATATGAAACTCCTCATTTACTTTTTGCTAAGTATCGAAAATTAACGTATTCGGAGTCTTACAGGAGCGCGACTTGGCATTTATGATTTTATAATATATAACTACACCACGTAATATAGCCTTTCCACTTAAAGGCTCAAGGTGGAAAAACGACGAAGGTCTTGAGTAGATTTCGAATTGTAAACCTATGGTCGTCTAAAGTAACGTGGATCCTAAGCAAACCGATAGCACGTCGTAAAAGAGTCATAATTTTTCTTTGCTTAGCGTTTATATCTCAATGAACTACCTACGTATTTGTAACAAGAGAAAAGATTTAATAGTTTAGCATTTTTAAATAAATTTCATTTGAAAAAAAAGGAGCTTAGTTACAATCTTGAATATAACTGTAATTTATCGTTGTGAAAGTTTTGGCCTATTTTCGAACAAGTTTGCTCGGTACTACCTTCGGTTTAGTTAATTATACAAACAGATTTAAAAAAAATGCTATTAAAAAATAAAAATTATAATGTCTTAATAACCATACTTCGATTACAAGTTTTTCACCGATTTCGTCTAATCATAATAGTTTCGAAATTGTTTTAAAAGCTAAAGTGAATGCACGTCTTGTGTTACGGTAACACCTTAAGTGTTTTACTTTATATAATTCGACAACAATTTTGAAACACAATCGATATATTTCGTAACGTGAAAATTGAAAATTTGTTGGCACAGCCTAATGCATGGCATATGAAGTCCTAGTTTTGAACGAATGAGCCATCACGTACTTCACACGTGACATCACGACTGACAATCATACACACACACACATATACGTACACGTACACAGAATTAAACAACGTTGCCGCGCTGCGGCACAAATTTAACTTCGCTTCCTCCACTAAAAGAAAAGAAAAAACAATTTAATAAAACATACTAAAATATGCCGTTTATGAATAACAGCTGGAAGAGGACACACCAAACAAGGACACGAGTATGCAGGCGCTGATTACAAAGATGTCAGGTACAATCTGTCCGCGCCATTGGACCCTCCTCTACAACAGCAATCAGCACGGTTCTGGTTCGAATCGTTACCTTCACCACGTGCTTGGCTATAAAGGTCCAACCCTTATCTTTATACGCGGTGTCGGCGAAGCAGCCGATCGTAGTCTCTATCCCACCTACTGCATATGCTCGGCTGTCGAATGGCGTGAATCCCATCTTTACTGGGGCAACGAGGACTCGATGGTTATTGAATTGCTGCCCAATTTCCGCGTGGTCGAGAAGGGCTCAAAATTGCTATATTTGAATACCAGTATCAGAGGATATCCGCAAGGACTAAGGGCAGGTGCCGAGCCGCGCAATCCTTGCGTTATCGTGGATCAATCCTTTCATGAAGTTACCCTCGCCGGTGTGCCCTATAGAATATCCAGCCTCGAAGTTTGGGGCTGCGGTGATACCAAGTCAAGGTAACGATTCTTTTTCTTTTTTCAAGCTCGTTTATTGTCGTTTAAGTATGTAGCCGTATTAAGTATAGATCGGTTAGTACTAGTTTTAAAAAGAGCATATTACGTGGACCTAAGAAACTACAAATTAAATTTATGAATTCAGATATCCTATCAATGTAATTATTTTGTAAATATAAAGAGGTCATTATTTTTTAACAGAATTCTGTGGAAAAAAATGACTATGAAAACCTTTTCGAGGGTGTTTACTTTGTAATTTGTAGAAATCTTAACAAGAGATATCGTGATATATGCTTCAATTTTATCTTTTAACGCTTTTAAGTGTAACACTTAATATGTACATACACGTAATACGCCGATTTGATGGAAAATATTGAAAAAGATAGACGAACATATACAAACCCTAAACTCAAATAAGATTAGGTCTAACATGTGATAAGACTTTTAACCTATCCCTATGTTTGAAATATCGAAAATAACTACTGGGCGAACGTATTTCAAAACATGTAAATGAAAAGTATAGCACTCAATTTTTATATAATAAAAATTCTTTGACGTTTTGAATTTAATTTGAAAGTATAAAAATATGTTAATATAAAAAAACTAAAGTATAATTGTAAAAGGATATTCGAAAACATGTGAATTTTACCGACCTACTTTTTACAGAGAACGACAGTTGGAGATAAAAAAATGGCAGGTGAAGGAGGCGGAAAAACAGCGAGTTGTTAAATTGAGCGCCACCGAATGGCTGGATCATCCTGATAGATACTTACTGGAGTTGGCGGGAAGGCCTTCTTACAATGCTAAAAATAACTAAGGCTGGTTTAACCTTTTGTTGAATTTTGTACATATGTATATAATTAACGACCGCACAGTGTGTCAAAAGTAAATGCTAAATATTTAGTAGAACTTTTGAACGGATTGACTTTTTAACTTCTACTATTGCGCATCGGCATTTATTTATCTTCAATTTGTTTTAAAGTTAAAATTAACACTAAAATTTTAAAAAGATTCGCTAACAGTTAAAATACAAAGTATATAACGCTCAAGTGTTAAATGCCTTTTCTGTGTAATTTAAATAAACCTTAAAATTTTTCTTAAATCGTCTGTTCATTTATTTTTGTTAAGTATACGTACCTTAGAAACTGCCATGAAGACTTATGAATATATCTAAAGAAAGATTTTAATAATGAATTAATATTTGTGCTACTTGTCATTAATAGCAGTTTATACGAATTTCTATTTAAACAGTTTATGGACTTGTACTCTAGTTTTTTAAAATTGTTAAAATAGTTCTATGTAAGAAATATTTGTTTTAACTGAATACCGCTATTAATAAAAATATATATTTTTAAAAAGTAAATATAAAAGTTGTACATTTTCTTACGAAATTAGTATCACTGTAAAGAAAATATTAGTATTTATAGTTAAAATACTAATATATAAAATAATCTATTACTTATAAAGTTAAAAAATATAAAATTAAAAATTTATTCAACTATTAAATTATTCAAGATAAACTTTTATGATTTCATGTATGTTTAAGATATTTATTATTTGTGCAAAATATACAGATATTAAATTATCATTTCACATACGTAATATAATTATACAATTACTTTTTATATATTTACTAGGTAATGATCATACCTAGTTCTTTCAAGTGCGCGTAATTTCTCTCATTGTTTGGACTCATTATAAAAACTATAATTGCTCCATTATTTTGTTTAATCACAAATATTTAGACTCTCAAAATTTTTAGAATCATTATTCAATGGAATCACAAGATAGAGTAAATCTAATTATAAAAAGTTTAAAGAAAAATTTTTACAATTTATAACATAGGCACTAATGTCTTTCAGTAATTAAGAAAAAATATCCACCAGAAGTATGGTCACGTAGAATGTAGTAGGGTATCGCGTTGTCTTAAAAATTTTAAATATGAAATATTTGTACACAATTATGGAATTATATTTAATATTATTATACTTATACAGAACGATCTTCAAAGAATTAATGAATTCTGCTGCCTTGAACTGCGGTCCTCCATAGACAACTTTCGCTTTATCTTTAGTGTCACGTTTATATAATAATCTTACATTATTATTACAACACATGTTTTATATTACAACGAAGTTTATAGCCTAAAGTTTCAGGTAAAAAATTAAGGCCTTTCACTTTTTGCTTTTATTTATAATATATATATATATACTTAAAACAAAATAATATTAAGCTTCTTTTTCGAGTTAACGTAAATAGTCTTCAAAAACTTGGGGCGCGTTGCACCTCTCTTGCCTTTAAATATAAAATATGTATACAATCAGTACCGCTATGCGCAAAAAGTAAAAGAATCTTTATGTAAAATTTTTTAATGAACAACTTATATCAACAAATCCAGCGTAACGAAGTGCTACTTAATTTATTATAATATAAACAAAGTGATGCTGTGTTTTTTTTCTACATACTAAAATTTTCTGTTTATCCATACAAATAACAAAAACTTCATTTTTACACACTTCCATCATCGTGATTTTTCTATTCTCTCATCGGTAATAAAAAATGCACTTAACAAAAGAAACTTGATTCAACGGGATTATTTATTCAACATAAAAGATAAGCACATAATCTAATCGCCGAGCGATATGCATCGACAAAATGCTAAATAGCAGAAAGTGAGCTCGTATACGATCCTTTATTTTCGTTTCTGTCGGTAAGATAAATCTTCGAATAAAATCAATCGCCGCGCGAAATATAAATCTCTTTAGAAAAATATTACACTAGTAAACGGCCCTCGCGCGATCGAGCGGCGATACCTTCTGTCTATTTACAGTATATAAAATCTATCACGTTCACATATGACTCGGCTTAATTATACTTATGGATTACGCATACAAATATATAGATTGTCGATGCATTCGCGCGAGCGACACGTTTTTCTCACGATAAATCATCTCCGCATTCATCGCATTCTTCTTACAACCTATTGCAACTCAAGTGTTCTCCTCTGCATAATGTATTATTTATCTATATTAATCGTTAAGGTAAACGTAATCATCATCATCATCCTCATCAAAAGCACAAGATTCGAACGGTAAAGACTGTTCTTGGATTACAGCTATCATTATCTATATCTATACCAACGAGGTTCATCTTTGTACATAAAATACAGCATCGCTACAGCCTGCTATCCCGGACGGTACAGAGCGTTCACGACGAATAATAAAAAAAGAAAGAGAAGAAACGAAGAACGCAGAGGACTGCTTGCTAGCATTAGTGTCCGACTTGACTATTGTTATCCTTCGTCTGCGTTTGATGCGACTGTGACTGCTGCTGCTGCTGCGGATCGACTGACTGCTGCAGTCGATCGACGCAATAGCGATTGTACTGTCTATAAGGTGTGCGCGTCAGGTCGTTGTCGGTGACAAGACGCGTCCTATGAGGCACGAGGTTCTCATAGCGACCCATTAGCCAGTCTTGGCACAACCGATGTTGCGCGTCCACTACGTTCTTGCCGACCCACTTGAAGTGCCACTCCTGGAACTTGGCGCTCCGGCTTTTGGTAACTATTGGATGACTCTGCGCAAAATTGTTGAGATAGAAATAGTAAGATCGGACCGCGAGAATGTATAAAGTTATAGAAGAGAGATGAAGTTAGTTAAAAAAAAAAAAAGACGCACCTGCTTGGCTCGGGTAAAGCAGCCCCGCTTGTACAGGGTGCTGTGCTGATTGACGACAAAGACGACGCGATAGTTGCTAGGATTGAAAGTACATTGAGTCTCGTCAGATGCGACCATGTCGGATCCATCGGCTGCCTCGGCACCAGTGCCACTTCCACCGTTGTTACCATCAAATGGCTTTTTATTACCTGGACTGCAATGGAAATTTCAATCCGATTTTATTAGATAAATAATCATACACACACATGCGCAAATGAAGGAAAAACGTGAGTCTGCACAATTGATTAATGTTTTTTTTTCTTTTTTTTTGAGGAGGGAGTGAAAGTGTATTGATAATACATACTCAGACATCTTTTCCGAATTCACGGCATCGGGTGAATAGGCTCTCATCTTGCGGGCCGCGTGTTTACGGTATTGGCGCACGTTGCGGTAAAGATACACCCGCTTTCGGCCTGCCAATACCTTGCCTAAAGAGTTCCAGCCATTTCCATCAATCTACAACAAGTTATCAGTTTCTTCGTCAGACTTTCTTAAGCTGTGCACTTTGAATTTATATTGAAATGACAGAATGAGAAAATGAATTTCTTTTTTGTTTTAATTTCCGCTCTCTCACTTGTGTATGTATGTATGTATATTCATCGAACGAAAAATCAGTGTCTATTTACAGGCTATCTTTGATCAGTTATGCACGCGAAAACGTCGTCATATGATAAAAAAAAATAATAATTCTAAAGCAATAATGTTCGTATCTATGTGAATCAATGTAATGACAATATCATACTGTACTGCAAAAGAAAAAAGCAAACATTCTATTCATATTAATAGAGAGAGCAACGACTCTTCTGACTTTTCCAGGATAAAACGTACACGTGTACGGCAGCATTGCAACGGTCAAAGAAAAAAAAATTGAAAAATTTATTCTATATCAATAATTCAACACTTGTAAGAGCTCGCAACAAGCAGCAATGAGGCATTATTACTTCTGAATTGACTAGTGATATATGTTATTTAGAGGAAAACGGCGTAGCAAAATCGATACAAAATATTAATAAATTAATTAATCATTAAAAAACAAGAGAGAATTCGCAACAAAAAAAAAGGAAAGCTCGCTCGCGACATAGTTTTAAGTGTGTCCATCGTCGTTACCAGGATATAGGAAGAGGAGAATCGGAGGTCTTTCATAGGTCAAAGGAGTAGCTTGTGCGGGAACGGGATGCGGTCTGGCTGGACGAAGAGTCGCGGTCGTGGCGGTCTCGTGCGAATCTCTGCCTCCCCAATTAGTCTCATGATGTGGCTCTACGACGTACAAAGTAATACGTTAGGAGATGGATTGTCTATTATATACTGTTGCTGTGTTGCTGTTTAACGTTACAAAAGTATCATCGAGCGCAACCAAACAATCTTTATTGTAAACACGCGCGCGCGCACTTTTACATGTCTTTTTTTTATCTCGCCATCCTTATCCTAGTTTTTCGTTTTTCCTATAAAAAAAATGAGAGAATCTCGGGCGCTTGCAGCTTAAAATCTGTGGACATTTTAAAAAACTGTCGAGCTTACGATCATCGTGTTTTATGTTTTTTTGGAAGAGTGAACAGTATATATTCAATAACAAGTGAACTTAGCCATCATTTGTCACTACAATTATTTCCTTATTCGTTTGTTAGGTAAAAAGTTGATAAGGTAATAATTGTGTTTATTCAAATGATTCGAGAGATAATCACTGTCTATTGAATCAACATTGATAAAGTTTGGAATTCAAAAATAGGTTCTGAAATAAAATTAGACCTTTGAACTTATTATTAAATAGTTCAAGTTTATTGAATGTTTATAACAACTTAAGAACTTAATTTAAATTAAAAAAGCATATAGATATTTCATATAATTATGTATATATATTTATATATCACGCGAAAAAAAAGTAAATTAGCCTTCAATTATATTTTCACGTATTCATCACAGAACGTAGAAAAAAAAAATTAATCCAGACACTTGAAGCTAATAACAGTTATTTAAAACGCTTACATTGTAATAGGCTGTCGGATGAAAATGATAAATGATTGCAGAGAATTTGCAAGAGCTGAAAGAGAGAACATAAAAAACAGAAAGAAAAAACATTTTTTTTTTCTAATACAGAAACAAATTTCGAACGTTTAAGCCGCAGACAATAGCAACAAATTCGTTGATATTTTTTTTTGGAAACAAAAATTAACAAAGGCACGCAGAGCAGTAGATAGGAGAACCATAAAAAAAAATAAAGTCAAGGTAAAAAGGAGGAGAAAAATTAACTATAAAAAATAAGGTAAACGAGCAATAATAGAAATAACAATAATTAAAAAAGTAGCAATAATAATTGTTTAACGACAACATCTATTAACAATAATAATAATAATAATAATAAAAAAGAAACTAACAAAGAAAATTGTTTTTGTTCTTTTTTTTCTAAATTATTTAAAAAGTGGTACAAAAATGATGTTAGACAATAATGTTTAAAAGCATCGTCATGTATTTCAATATCTCTCTATACAATATTGTTGCCATTTATATCATTATATGCATATTCACTTCATATACAAGTTAAAGATACAAAATATATTTATATTTATCATATATATATAGATCTATCTAATATACGGTTGAAGGTTAAAATTCATCGCGTTTTGAAGGGCATTTTTTCTTTTTAAAGGGGATGTGGGGGGGTCTTGAAAGAATGGGGGCATCAGGGGTTAAGGGGAGGAGTAGAGTTACGGGTATCTCGGAGAGTCGTTATTTAACATTTACAAATTGAACGTAGTTTTTTTTTCTCGTCTTCTCCTCCCTTTACACGGACCATTATCTTTTTCGTACATATTCTCTCTATCGTTCTGCTCTTTATTTTTCACCTTCGAAACGAGTATATATATATTACAAATTGTCGCGCGAGTGCGAACTGTCAACGATTTTTTTGTTTGCTTTCTTTCGTTTTTTTATTTTATTTTTTACGCGGTTTTCAGAAGCCTTCGCGCAATTATTGCGGCCGCTGCACGCCGGGCCGCGCTGGAAGACTCCTGAAAACATTCTCTTTCATTCTCTCTCTCTCTCACTCTCACCGCAGAACGCGAAGGCGCACTTCACTCGTTTCCGGAAAGAAAAACGGTACTGTATAATTAATATAGGATTGCCTAGATCTAATATCCTCATATGT
The DNA here is from genome assembly GCA_035583055.1 of Torymus tubicola. Lineage (NCBI taxonomy): Eukaryota > Metazoa > Arthropoda > Insecta > Hymenoptera > Torymidae > Torymus > Torymus tubicola. The sequence goes on from JAWWEQ010000027.1 coordinate 22,543,196, forward strand.
ACAACATTGATTTTTTTTTTTACTTATTTTCATCGATTTTATCGATCGTTCGATGCCACCTCAAGATCACTTCTCACGGCGGATAGCACAACGTTGCTTAGCAGTCATGTTCATTCTCCTTCGGAGCTCCTTTTTTTGCGACTATATGCATATATAAATGTCGTCGTCGTCGCTCTTTCCAACTTCGCGTTTTCAGCTTCGCACAGATTTTTTTCTCTTCTCGGTTCTCTTCAATTTCGTCGCCTGTTCGTACTCGAGTAAGGGAATATCGAGTCGAACAGAAAGATGTTTATATGTTTATTGGCGACATTTTCTCCCTTTTTAACATTAACAATTATTTTCTGCTTCTCTATGTAGTTGTGTGTGTACTCTTGCTGCATCGAAAGGAATATTCTGTGACGGTTTTTCTCTCCCTTTTATTCTTATAAATTATCTTCCACTTCTGCGCTGAGAGCAATGTACGTCGAACGGGGGGAAAACAGATTTTACACGATGATAAAAGGGGGAAGAGCTTGGAATTTTTTTCGTATCTTTTTCGATTGTTATCAGTTTAAAAAATGCAAAAGAGCGAGACTTTGAGAAATACTGTAAAAACTGGCGCAATATTGGAAAAGTGAGACGAAGACCCCTTGACTTTTTTCGTCGACGCGCTAACAATCAGGGACTTTCAAACTCTTTTCATATATATTTCTATAATTATCTTTATTTCAAGTTTTTTTTTCAAATTACGTTATTTACTGGACGTTCTAGTTTCAATTCGTTTGTAAAATCTCTTAAGTTTCTTTATAATTAATTTTTCATTTTCTCTCATTGCTTTTACTGAAATAGTGCATCGCGCGGAGTGCATTATGCATATTTATGTACAAGTTGCTATTTATTCGAGAAAAACTGAGTGGTACCAGGTCGAGTGCAAAAGTCAAATTGTCTTATGTCTGTGTGCGTCTTGCGAATTTCTGCTGATCGGCGAAATTTAATCCGAGATACTGATATAGCGAGTTTCATTATCGTCGTTATCTCTTCCTTCCTCATTTTATTTCATTTTACACTTTATTATTAACACGACTGCCGTTTTTTTTAATCTTTGCCACCGTGACTCTATATCCTATCGTACGTATAAAAATTCTATTCAACTATTTACAACCTCTAATCTATGGAATATTTACAATGTTAAAGAGAACTTGGAGGATTTACAATTATAGTCAAGTGTCTGCATATATATAATGTTCATATATACATATGCACGGATTTTCGATACGATTTCCTCAACATTTTGTCTGATATAGTTTGAACATGGTTTTCTTAGACGCGAGGTCGAATGAGAATTACAAGGCCCGTGCTGCTTCCTCGCTCTCGTTTGCTCTCTTTCTCTCTCTCTATCCCACTCTCACCCTTTTCGAGTTTTCAATGCGGCATTGTTGAATTTATTTGGAAAAATACTATTTGAAGAAGGCATTTGATGAGTTTCAATCGATCGTTGGTATCGTCAAATGCTTAGGGAATCGCATCGAGGAAATAAATTGCATAACCTACATTCGCTGTCAATTACGCGCTTATAAAAACCGCGCGTCCATCGCAACGAATGTCGTACGCAAGAATTAGATTGTTTATGTAACTTATTATTTCTGTTCCTACAAAGTCTGCCTAATGTCACAGTGTTTTTCATTAAATTGTATTTAACAGTTTCTTTTAGCATAAAATTATGCAACAGCGACGTCAATAAATCCTCTTAAACTTTTCTTTTGTAAACCACGAAGTGAAAAATTTTTTGCGTAGATTCAGTATTGAAAGCTTAGCCTATCAATTTAAATAAATAAATTTTTCAATAAAAATATCTCCGATCTTATGTAATACAAAATGGACATTTAATTTTATCACTGGTATTTCTATCAAAGTACTTTGTATCGACTTTTCACCCATAAACCCAATAAAAATAAACATAGTACCTTACAATATTTATATATATATATAAATATACAATAAGATTTATAACAAATCCATCGCAATAGAATATTAAAATCGTACTAAAAATTAATTTCAAATTATCGTCGTGGTCCAGTTTTTAAAAATAATAAAGCTTCACAGCAATATAGTTGCACCAAAACTGTGAAATGTAGATACTGATCATAGTCATAATTATCTCTTAATGCATAGATGGCCACGAGGTATAAAAAGAATAAGGTTTAAAAAAAATACTTAGAACGTAAGCGCCAATTTTTTGAAAATACTGCATATGTACAAAATAGCACTATACAATTATAATAAATATATATTTATAATTTAAAAAAAAAGAAAACGAAAATAGACCAGATATAATCGAATCTCTATAGGCATTACTTTCACTGAAAACAAAAAATACTCCCGAAACTATAAAAAAGCCAAGATAAATCTTGATTGCGTCGCTGATAACGAAAAACAGAATAAACAAATTACGAGCTACGCATTCTGCTTTCGCCAATTTTCGTATGCAAGATAGATTAAGTTGTACGATTATTGCTACCTCATGGACAAACGTTTAAGATCACTAGCCCATTATCTTTGTTCTTCTGAAGATACGCGAAATGCTGCCGAGTTTTATATATATATTTATATTATATATATAAAAAAATAAAAAAAAAATTAAAAATAATAAAAAAAAAAAAAATAAAAAAGAAAAATAAAAAACTGAACTCAATCCCTCTATTATTAATATCCCCAGAAGACATTTTCATTTTCGATACGATTATAAATTTTGTTTATACAGTCTCGGGCGTTAACTGCCTGTCGATGAAGCCAACAGCCGTCGACGAGAAAATCACAAGTGAGTTGTGTGTTTTAGTACTACGAAAGTACATAAAAAACCACGAGAGCGCAATCTACAACGTTGGCAATTGAAAGGGATGTAGGTCCTATACCTTCTTGTTAATGTCAGTGTTCTTGCGCTTTCTGCCCCTTCCCCCCCTTGCTGCCTGGTCGCTACTCACAGGATGATTGGTTGGTGGCTCATTGTCTGACGAGGTTGGAACATCCTTCGGACTTGTTTGCCCAGGTGCTGACGACGAAAATCTCTCAACGTAAGAAGACCATTTTTCAGTCGCCGTCACTGACTCCCTGTCACGACTGTCTCTACAACTACCCTCAGCATTTTCGTCGTTGTCTGTATCCAACAACTCTATCGTCATTTTACAATTCTTTTTATACTGCAACAAAAATATCGAATATTGTTAAAATAAGTAAAAACAATTTTTCCAATATTAATTTAGCCTCAATCTCAATACATTGAATTGTGGCATACTCTTGTATAAATTTTTAAATGTTGATCTAAGACTAATGTAAAATAAAACTTACAATGCAGATCTTGAAGCAGTTTTCATCTGTCATAGTTTTCTCAGCTTTCCTCTGATAAGCCGCTTCGGCTGCGACTCTTAGGTATGCTGTAGAACACTGGCCACCTGCTCCGGTATTTTCTTTTGGTTGTCTTAGTTCTCGGTGGTACAACTCCGTGCACTGCTGACATGTGGGATCGGACACCAGATGTTGAAGCTAAAAAAAAAGATTGAATTTAATTATTTTACTTAATATGCCAAAGATATTAAAACTTGCAACAGGTTTACTATCTTACCTGTCTTACAGCGTACGAAACAACTTTGTCCAAGGTGAAAGCTATGTAAGCGTGTATTCCGAACATTTCTCGTAACGTGTCTTCATAAGCAGTACCGTCCATATTTCCATCCAAAACGTTTTTAACCATGTCTAGAAATGCGGGATAGTAATCTTCAATGTCTATATCACCTTCAAAAATAAAATAAAATCGCTATATAAGTATCTACGTAATAAGTGAAATCAGAAAAAAGTACATTTTTATATTTTAAATTACTTACTTTTGGGTTTTAACCTTAGTGCAACTGCTGTGCTCTCCCTCCTTTGCTGTTTGTATTGAGATTCTTCTTCCGCGAGGACCATCGCTCTATCATACATCTTTGTTAACCTTTCACACATTATTTGATGTAACCTCATAAAGAGGTACCAATTATTACTCGCCATGAACAGCGTATATGCCTCCTCCGGATCGTTTGAAAGGGCATGGACTGGAGGCTTGACATCGGGATCCGGTTTTATTGAAGTGGAAGACGGAGCTGGTGAAGCTGCTGCTTTGCTCTTGTTACCTTGAAGCCCACCACCCGTTGAAGAAGACGTCGTCGCTGTATTTGCTTGGGCATTATTTCCGCAAGACGGCGCGTTCATGTCATCTTTATCATCTGTAATACACAGTTTATCATATTAAATCTCCGGTGTCTAATAAGGTTAAGGAATATTTTGTAACAATAGACTCACTGTCATCATCTTGCTCATCATCGCTAAGTTCTTGTCGAGGATGAAAGAATAAATCAGGAATAAAATGCTTTAAAAGTAATTTAATTCGCTGTTTATCTTCCTTGTGAATAGCCGTTTGACGCTTAACGTGATGTATCAGAAGGTTCGCGGCATCGTCCAAGACGGACTTATCTTTGTAAGGTAAGATTAAATGGGGTCCCGAACCATTTTGATTCTCTCCATTTTCATCCGCTTGCTCGTGCCTCTGAATAATGAATAACATATTATTAAATGATGAAAAATTACTTAAATTAATTTCACAATAATTAATGTCACCACATACCTCATCATAAACGATTTCGATTTCGTTAAATAAACTTTTCGACCTAAGTGCTTTAACGTCGGTCTGCTTGAAGTTAATCCCTTGATGATCGAGGGACTTGAGGTAATACTTTTCATTCTGCTCACGCCAAATTTTGTTGAAGCCCTTTTGGGCTTCCCGCCACTCTTCCTCCTTGCTTTTCAGTCTTCGTAGCACAACTGGCACTGCGACCATTGGATTTTTCTTGAGACCATCGATAATGTCCGCTGCTTTATCACCGTATATCCTTTTTAGGGCTCGCTGATGGATAGTTGGTGAACAGCCGCCCAAACAGTCATCCAGACGGTACTTTTGCAGCTCTTCTTGGGACATTCGACTCATCTTTTTATGAACACCTTCAAGTACTCTTATTGTCGCAGCATTCGTTTCTATCACACCGTCCAGCTCGAATCGTTCGTCTTCGCAACGATAGATAGACTCCTCAAATGTGGTTTTCCTTGAATTAAGAACAATATGATTTTATTCGTTAACATTTGTTATCACTTTGTGAATTTATTTATGCTATGTTAGCTTTGCAAAAAAATAGAATTCTTAAAAAAAAACCTAAAAGTAAGTTAAGCTATTTAAAGTATGTATAATGATAACACCAAATTAGGTCAATATAAAAATGGGAAATCTAATATAAGGTAAAATTTCTACGTCCGGGAGTTGCATTAAAGTGATTTGACATTTTTCGCGATAAGAAAACATAATTTAAAAAGTAAAATGTCAGATTAATTGTTTGTACTATTTTTATACTAATTTTTTTCACACGGCTTTCAAAATATAAACTATCTAATAACAGAAACTAAGTCGAAATTCTAACAATTTTTTTTATTATTATTCAAATATAAGTTGCAAAAACTCACCTGGACGTAACAAACGTGCTGTCTTCGGACCAGGTGGGGAACGAAACCCAGGTATCATTAAGCACCTCTTTGCACAGTTGCGTGCGACCCGTACACTTGGGCTGCATGTAGGACTTCGGTAGAGCGCAGTACGAGGCGCCTAATCTCTTGCAGGTTGAGTAGTCGATCTCCATCGCGAGATCGCCCTGTGGTCTATCCTGCTGGTTCCTCACAACGTTGTTGGGTAGTGCTTCGATGTTGACGTTACTAACGTTACTGCTACCAGTGCCAACACCAGCACCGCTACTTTGGTTCGCACCAGCGCTGGCAGCTCCAGCGGCAGACTGGCTCGACGAGTTCGTCGATTCGGGTACATGGCCCAGGAAGTCCTTGAACCACCGCAGTAGTTCAGGGAAGCGGCCGAGGAATGGCGTGATCAATTGCACCAATTCAGTCTTGGATATGATTTCCTGGTTGAATAAGACCAGGCATCGCAAGAAATTCTCGTAAACCTCTTGCGATCTCAACGCTTTGCGTACCTGTAATTGATAATTTGTTTTTCTTTTTAAATATACATCGCGTGTAAATATGTCAATATATTAAAAACAGTTGTTCTTGACAACTGTGGTTAACGGATTATTTACATTATATCGGTCACTAATTTCGATTATAGATAAACTTTGTGTACTGCTTAGAGGTGGATTTATTTTTATACTAGTTTTCAATGAATGTAGATAAAAATAGAAATAAACGGTCTGTATATATTATATTGTTATGCCAGGGATGACTCTTGTTTACATTAAACTATAATAATCAATTTAAATTAAATGCCAAAGGTAACCGCGGTGTATACGTTACAATGTCGTCAAAAAGGTCAAGTAAATAAATAAATAGATGAGTAATATACAACTATTAAAATGCGTGATACCAATTTCAGAAAAGATTATTAGAACTTTTTTATATCCAATTGATTAAATTTTTCATTTAAGAAAAAAAATCGCAGGGGAAAGGGTACTTTAAAAAAACTGTACTATTCGTAAATGAATGTTTTAGAAAGTTGAATAAAAAAAAATACGAAAAGAAAATCTTACCTTGTCGAAGAAGGCGTAGTCAGTTAAAGAACCGTGTTTCCCGACTTCGGCTATCGAAGCATCGCGTGCCGAGGCTACTTTATGTTTTTTGGGCGGTGGTGGTCCGTGCGGGGTATGCGAGTTACTCGTCGCCACAGACGTAGTGAATGAAGGACTTCTCTTCAGTTGACCGGTGCTGTGACCGAACTTCTGTCCAGTACTGCTAACGTCTCGAACACCGGGTCGTTCGCCACGTTCGCGCTCGCGGTCCCGATGGTCGCGACCATCACGATCGAGGCCACCGCCACCACCTCCACCCCCTCCGGGACCTCCAGGACCACCAGGTCCCGTTGAATCACGATGCTCGCGAGGCATCGCTCCGGAATTGTTGTACTGCGCCTTCAGACCTATCGGCTTCTTCACGATCGCCGCGTGGTCATTAACCGGTCCCACTTTGTTGCTCTGAAACATAGCAGACTGGTACCCATCAGAGTTAGAGACAGTTTACAGGACAGTCATCTATAAAGAGTTGAAAAGCTAGTGTGCGAAGAGGTGCAGAGAAGTACAACGATAGATAGAAAACTACGACGGTAGTAGTACATAAAACATGTAAACTACAAATGAGCGTACAGTGTAGTGATGAATGTATACTACAAAATTAAAAAATAATAAGAGACAATAGTCGGCAATAGCCGAGAATAAAATAAGTTCAATGCTGCGTGTGTAAAAATTAATTTTATAATTTTTTTTTGTATCACAATTAATAAAAATTATCATATAAAATCATAGCAATGAACCTATTAAATATACAATGTAATACATAAAGGAAACGATAGGATCTACGTAAATGATTGTAGAAACTACCACATCTACTATACAAGTCAAAAACACTTAAAGACTACTCACCAGGGCACTCTGCTGATTCGTCGCATCAGGCAAGAATTGTCCGAATTCGAGCAGCAAATCTTCTTGGTTCTCGAAAAGCGTAGCCACTTGCCGATAAACTTCAGCTTCTGTAAGTTGCTTTCCACCGCCAGCAACATTACTTCCGCTCCCACTACCACCCATATGGCCGGTTTCTTTCAGAGTCCGCTGCTCTTTCTGATACGTGTGTAGAATTTCAAGAAAACGCTTGTACTTGTCTGGCTGAGCTTGAAACCGATTCTACAAACAAACAAAAATAACAATAGTTAAGATCGTAATGAGGAAACAAGTGATTTGAACAATGAATTAAAATTTAATTACCTTAATTTTGTTAACATAATTGATGGCATGGTTAAACTCAACAGGTTGATTCTGCTGAGTCTGACCAGTGCTAGGAACCCCATCTTGTGCCTGACTTAAAGCCTGACTCACAGCCTGAGCTTGAGCGGTAGTTACGTGGGAATTATTATACGACGGAACCGGTGGCGACGCAGGTCCATGAATAGTTAAATTATTATTTGAAATGTTATTTGCAACTGGATGATGTATACTACCAGAACTGAAAAAAGTAATAATTTTATAAGCCTCATCTATCGTAAATGAGCTGAAATATTAATTAATAAAAATTTTTATTACCCTTGCATAATTTGTACAACAGGTTGTGCCTTGGCAGGTTGGGTTGGTGGACTGGCTATGGGAGGAGATCCAACATTGACTGTACAGTGGTGCTGAGAAAGTGTCGGCGTATGCGTCGTCGTTGGACTCGGCATACTGACCGACACTTGGAAAGCGTATCCTTGCTCATTGGCTTGCACTTCAATTTTGTATCCTGGTGGTAAAAATGTATTGAAACCAACAATAAGTTCAGGATGTCCCTTAAAGAGATGGCTAACCCTTGTAATAACACCTGGAGTATCTATACTTTGGGACTTAAATTCTTTCATAATATCAAGAAAATCATTGTAAACCTATATAAACAAAGAAAAGTAGTGCTTAGTGAAGTATTGTAACAAAGCATATAACATATTTATTTTTTATTATTGCTATATATACCTGCGGCTGGTCACTAAATTTGTACTTGACTTGATCAAGATAGGACAAAGCATCTTCCACTTTCAACCTTTGGAATTGCTGTGAACTACTACTGCCACTGCTGCAACCACCAGCACTGGCCAAATTACTGGCAGGTGGTGTTGGCGCCTGTACCATCTGCACAAATATGCAGAAAATTAAAATTTACAAAAGTCAACTAAAAATTTTTTATATATATTAAAAGTTATTACCTTGTGCCTAATGGCAGATGGTGGCTGTGCATGGGCTTGTGCTTGTGAACTTGGTACAACAGCCTGGGAGCCCAAGCTGTGGTTACCCGTGCCTCCAATTCCAGCGCTATGCAGTGTCACACTGGAAGTTATACTACTTGCTGCACATGTTGAGCTTGTTGATAAGCCAACTGTAACACTTCCCTGCAATAACAATAAGTTATGAGATACAGTTTATCATAAATTGAATAATTGAACAGCTTATGATTACATACCTTTGCTGGTGAAGGTGCTGCAGTTGGCACAACAATGGCACCGGGGTATTGCTGCTGGGTCTGGGAAAATTGGATGCTACCAGGCATCTCCTTGGAAGGAACAGATCTAACAGCTTGACCGGAAACTACTCCAATACCAGTACTATTGTGATAGTCTATACTACCACCTCCGCCCCCTACAGCTCCACCGCCACTTGAATGTTTCAACGTTGGTGCTGTTGGCGGCGTGATATCGTCCACCCCACGAACACGTTTCATCTCAATTTACATTGGAAATGCTGTAACATGCAAATGTATTTCAACGTTTAGTATAATCCGGCTCCGTATCCTCAAATGTCCAAGTTCCTAACTCTACCTCTTTCTACCTCATACACTCTTGCAGCATCACACATCCCGCGAGTGAACACACACCCGTCACAATTACGTCACATTCTCTCACTTCACCACCGTCATCAACCTCATTAGCACGTGTTTTACTCGGGGCTAAATACTTCCAGTACCTTCCGATTGAACCAACGAATATTCCTCAGCCCGTCCCTATCGAAGGGGAGCTTCGGCGTCTCGGCGACGTCGCGCACCGTCGTCGCATTTCCGCCCATCGCTGATGGCCGAAAGTAAACAAACGCGTAAATTCACACACTAAATGACTATCCCGCATGCGCGCATCGCCTCGCAGCGGAAAGGTCAGAACGCGAACGCGAAGAAGGCAAGCAAAATGCGTCGTCGACGTTGACGTCGACGATGGAAAACCATCACGTGTGAGTGTGCGCGCTGCGCCTGTTCGTGCCTGCGCCCGAGAATAGACGCGCGGGAGCGCTATACGTGTATATATACCGCGTCTCTCTGTGATGTGTGTATATATGTATGTGCGTGCAAGGTGTAGTATCGCGACGGCGCACGCTCCGAAAAAAGGATCACGCTCTGTGTATATACACACACACACATACACCTGGATGGTATAAGTATACCAAGTGGAGAGGTGAAAAAGGAACACACTCTCGTATACACACACACACACACAGATGCGTTCTTTTATCGTATGGCCTATCGGTGCGAATGACTACGAAAGAGAAAGAGAATTACGTCGCGTATATAATACACTCGCGAGCCCGTTCGCGTCGGAAGGAAGGAAGGAATAAAGAGAGCGAGAACGTCCCCGCAGCAGACGAGAATGCGCGAGGGGGAGAGAGCGGCGGCAGCCACTCTGATTCTCTCTCTCACTCCCTCTCTCTTTATACTTGGGAGAGGACTACAGCGCTCTCTCCATTTCTCTCTCTCTCTCTCTCTCTCTCTTGATCGAAGACGAAAACGCGCATCGCGCGGCGCGGGCGGTAGTAGTCGCGCACATTCACTCACACCTATATATCCTATATCTAACCACACACCTATATATACTAGGTCTTTCTCTACTCCATAGTACACCTCTTGCTCTCCGGAAGCCCTGTCGCGAGCGCGAGCGATCGCACCCGCGAAAAACGCGGGCGCGAGTTTTTGAAGCGGCGCGGCGCGCCATCGAACGGCCAGAGATAAGGGGAGAGAGAGAGAGAGAGAGAGAAAGACAGAAAGAGGAGAGCAGAAGCGCGGAAAAATATAGAGAACGGAGCGCTGCGAGCGCGAACCAAAGCGCGTGAGGGGGAGGAGAGAGAGAGAGAGATAGAGAGGGAGAGAAGTCGCAAGGCACACAGCTGTGCGCGGTAAGCAACGGCCGCTGCGGCGTCGGAAACACGCACACGTACACACATACATACACGCATCCCACACTTCTATGTATACGCAGGCACGCACAACGGCGACGTAGAAGAGAAAAGATATGCTATACGACGACGGCCCGGTAGCACTTTGCGCTTCGTTCACGGCGAATTTTTTTCTCTTTTCCATCATCACTCATATTCATACCCACACTGATAAGGCTCGTAAACGTGAATATAACGTACACACTGTACTGCGGCAACACACAAAACTCGCGCGCCGGTTGAACGAGGGAGAAAGAGATATAGAGAGAAACAGACCGTATATATCGTCGTCTCTCTCGCTCTTTATACGTGACTCACTAGCGCACTCACGCGCACATATACGCACGCTCGAAACTATGTGTGTGTATCTGTCTGTCTCGTATACTACGAAGCGGTATAGCACTCGCGTTACGCAATATTCCACGTAAATACATAACAGAGAATCTCTCTCGCGACCGGGGGGGACAGTATATAGACGCAGGACGACGACTACGCACACGCGTTGCGCGCGGCGGTCGCGCGACTGCGAAATTTTGCGCCCGCGCGCGCCCCGTGTGTCCCTTTCTCTCCTCCTCCTCCTCCTCCTTCGCGCTAAGAGTATATACACATACACACACACGTATATAAGACGGATACACCAAGCGTGAACGCGCGCGGACTCTCGAGGGGCCGAAAAAAATCCGCAGAAAGAAACTGGCGCGCTCGCGACACTCTCCTCACTCTGCACTAACCGTTACTGACTTATATATGTATACGAATAGTCGAAGGAGTCAAGAGATAAGAGGCAATGTGGTTTCTGCTCTGCTTAAGTATACAGACGACGATGCTTACACAGATACACGGCGAGAGGTGTTCGGTTGTAATAATATTCACGCGCTCTTCCTCTCGCGGATGACGTCGAAGCCCGCGGCTCGTAGCCAGTAAGGCAGCACCACCGTCTCCTCCATCCTCCTCCTCTTCTTCGCTGTCTATACGTCAGCTCTACACGTATATATATGTATAATGTATAGCTACTTTACACACACGCGCACGAAAATCCTCTCTCGATACTACTAAGCAGCAGCAGCAGCAGCTCCGGCTAACCTTCTTTTTTTTTAACCTTACTTTTCTCTCTGTGCCTCGCGCGCGCACTCGCCGAGGCGGCAGAGCAGCGGCACAGCAGCAGCAGCGGCTTCGGCCACTTTCTTCTCTATATCCCCCTTTCCTTCTCCCTCCCCCTCCCGTGCTATCTCCCTCTCCGTCTTCCACGCACCGACCAGCAGCAGCAGCAGCAGCAGCGCGGAATATACGTACTATACCAGCATACGGCGCACCGCTCTCACACGTATGTACCCGCGCATACATACTCACATACAGCCTTCCTTCTCTCTCTCTCTCTCTCTCCCTCTATCTCTTCCTTCTCTTTTTTTATTTCACCGTCTTCGCTGCTGCTGCTGCTGCTTCTCGCGAATGAGCGTCGCGCGCGACTGAAAAGTCGCAAAAGGTTATGGCAAAGCGGTCCGCGCGTATTTTTTTTCATCGTCTAAAATAATGCACATCTAAAGAGAGAAAGAGAGAGAGACGCGAGGAAACGTGCTGCTACTATTGCTGCGGCTGCTGCTACTGCTGCTGCCAGCTACGTATGTGTACGTATCAATGTATACGTATGTATATATGTGTGCGCACGCAAGTGAGGGAGAGAGAGAGCGCGCGCGCGCAAAGACAGGCTGTACTCGTCGATGCACGCGTCGTCGTGTGTCGTGTTTCTCTCTCTCTCTTTTCAGCCTGTATGTATCGAGGCGACGTCGATGTTGACGTACTACGTACGATACGACCGAGTCTGAACTACGGGGTCGACGACGACGTTGCTCCGGTTCAACTATCAGCATGCACACCCATACACGTTTTTTTCACGAAAGCCGACGACGACGACTCCCAAGTCGCACGCGCAGTTTTTTTCGTCATCGTCGTCGTTGCTACTGCTGCTGCTCCCCGCGGGGCCAGCACACACGCACTCACGCTCACTCACTCACTCACTCTCTCACGCAACGCGCACACGTTCTCCTTTTGCACGCGCGCGATTGCTTGCTCGCTCGCCCGCCAGCTTACCTTCTGAGACTTTTTTTCCTCCTTCTTGGCTTCGTTTTCAGCTGCTCGAGTTGCGACCTAAGCGGCGATGTAGACGACGTCCTCGGCTATCTCGCCTCCTCGCTTCTCGTGGCGGTGCTCCGGATGCTACCGTTCCCTCTCCCGCTCGTTCAGAGTCTTTTATTTACCTTTATATATCATCCACGCGTAACAATAAAGCCCTTGAGAGTCCTGGGCTCACGCTATCGCGAGCATCGATATTAGCACATACACACGCGAGAAAAACCAACCTCCTCGCCTTGCTCTCGCTTTCTCTGTCTCCCCCGTCGTTCACACGGGCGCGAGCACACGCTAGAGAAAAACGAGAACCTGGTGGTGTGCTGTTGGTTGACCGTCTGCTTGTCTGTCTGTCTTGCCTCTTCTTTCTCACTCGTTCGCTCGCTCTCTCGGCGTTTTTTTTCCCTCCCGGTAAGCGCGGGCGATCTTACGACTCACGACGTGGACACGTCGTCGTTAGGCGAGTCTGCAGCCTCGCTGGGGAACAGCAACCTGGTGAGCATCTCGGGGACGCCGAGGACGGGGACGAGAATGATAAACTGCCGTAGCACACGCTGCTGCACCACTCACACCAGCAGTTGTAATAATTATCGTGATAATAATGAGCAGCACAACGAGGCGACGATGATGGGAACGATGTTGTTGTTGAAGAAGAAATAGAAGAAGGCGGCGATAAAAAATCGGATGCAAAAGTCATACTTGCACTCGCGCGAGGGGTACAAGGCAAACTATTGGATTTTGTATGGCAAACAAGGAACTGACTGGCCCGTGTAGCGGGATGCGAGCCCGAGTGGGGGGTCTGCCAGGGACGTAGCTAACCAGTGGCGCTGCCGGCGAGCTGAGATAGAGCGGAGCCCCGCGCCATCACCGCCACCGTTGCCGTCTGCTCCTGCGCGATCTGCTACTGCTGCCGTATACTTCCCCCTCTCAACCTCTCTCGCTCCTCCTTCCTCCTCTTTTCCTTTTTTTCTTCTTTCTCGCTCCGGCTCGCTCTCCCCCGTTCGCCGCCTCATTCTCTCTCTCTCTCTCTCTCTCTATTATTTATTTCCACTCGCTCTTTCCAGCGTGCGCGCCTTTTGTAAGAGCTCTCGTTATGCTTTTGCCCTCGTGGATTCGTCGATCATTTATGTTACGTTACAAATACATTTAAAAAATGAAAAAGAGATAGGTGAGAGGACGAAAAGAGAGATCGAGCGAGCGAGTGACAGAGTGAATGAGTTTGTTTATCACCAGGCACACATGTGTGAATATCGCGCAGATGGTCAGCTGGATCGAGTCGTTTCTACGTTTTGCAAGGAATTTATAAGCGACTTTTAATATAAACTCAAAGAAAATATCTCCAGAGCGAACTTCGTCCAGATAAAAATGCAAATGAAAACGTTACATATGTTTATATATCCAAACTATATAGTCGGACTGATTATAGCAGCAGTCACTTTGGTGTGGACGATCACAGAAACTCAATAAAATAATAATACAGCTGGAACATAACTACAAACAAAAGACAATGGTAATATAATAATAATAAATGTTTGGGATTGTAGTTGTCAATGGAGGATTGCATGTATGCGGGTTTACGAAATCATAAAGCGATTCAATTTGAAGAATGTAAAAATATAAATTTTATTGATACTTTTTTGTTTTTTTTTACACAAGTTATTCGAAGAGATCATTGTTTGGTTTCATTGGCTTAAAATCTAAATGAATGTTTAGTAATCATAATAAATAAATAATTTATGTGATAGTAATAATAACAATAATGAAAAACTGATCACACATAACAGTAAGATAGTTTAACAAAATAAGATAACGACGTGGCTCTAGGTTCATATGGTCAACGAACGTAAAATTTAAATACATGAATATCTATATATATGTGTATATCTATATGGCAACGACAAAAAAAGTACAGTACAAACAAACCGACATGGCTGTAGTCGTGTGGTAGCGGCACAGCGTATTCAGTTCATACTTTTTTTCTCAAAATGTTCTGTTTATCACTCGTTAGGTAACAGTCATCATCATCTTTCGCGAATATCACTTTGTCTGTCCAATAATACCAGTCGGTCTTCCGGCATATTCTCCTTTTACGTACACACAAAACAAGAAAATATCAACGTAAACACTGTGCGATGACGAGTATCACGCCCGACGCGAAAATTATGCAAACGCGATCGCGACGACGAAAAAAACACAAAATTCGAAGCATCTACCTACATCATCATCATTATCGGCGTTGTAGTCATTGCGAGCGAGCAGAAGAAAAGAAAAATAGAAGTGTAACACACCACAATGCAGCGCGAAAGCGATTTTCGTCAGTACGGTAAAAATAGGGATATATCCATCTCGTCTTCCCCTCTCTCTCTCTCGCTCTCTTTTCTCTCTCTTCTACTTTTCTCTAGATCAAGTGTGTGTACACACGAGTTCGCGAGAAAAGAGAAGAGAGTACAAGGAAAAAGGAGAGGAAAAAAAAAATTTTCCAAAAGAAACCTCACGACACGGAGTGAGAAAGAAGAGAGAGAAAGAGAGCAAGAGAGAAAGAGCAAGTGTGAGAGTGAGAAAGAGATGTGGGGCGCGGGCTCACCGATAACACGTCCCTGGCACGGCCGTGCCGACGAAGCCGCCAAGAGGCGCGCGCAGCTCAGCCGCGCAGACACATATCACGGAGCGCGCCGCCGTCGTGCCGAGTGAGCGCTCTTCCCCGCGGCCGACATCCTCCCGCTCCCGCGCTCGCCTCGCTCGTGCGGCTCGCGCGCGCTCACAGCTGTTACGCGCGCCGAGCGCGCTCCCCACATTCCTTATCTGGGTCATGGGAACTGCGCAAAAGGCGGGCGCGACCGCCACCGCTCTCCCTCCTCTCCCTCTCTCTCTCTCTCTATCTGCCTCTCGTCCCCTTGGCCTCCTCTTCACGCGTGCAGCGATGCTGGTATGCACGACGCGGATGCTCAGCCTAAGGACGGACGATGGTCACCGATGGATCCAGGAACGCGAAGATGTTCCGTCCTCTGGGCGTATACGCGTGTGGTGCTCTCTAGCGCGCTCGCGACGCGGCGCGGGGGCCCCGGTGCGCAGCCCATCTATCGAGGAGCGCGACTGGTCCGACGACGAGAGAGCCGCGCGCTGATTGGCGCGCGAGCGACACCCCGCGACAGGGACGGCCTCTGCTGCGTCCCAAGCGTTCTATCTTCCTCTCTCTCTCTTTCTTTCTACTTTGGCGGCCATTGTTGGCGTACCGTCGACGACTCCTGGTGATGGCGAGACGACGACCAGCAATAATGAAACCTTCCTTTGCATCTTCTATATCTGTCTTCGATGGGCTGTACCAACGACTGACTCCTCGTGCTCTTCCTGAAGGACGACGTCGCGCGCGCGGGGACTGTCGCGATAGAACCGCTCCGAATCCGTATATACGAACGAGAGAGCAGGCGAAGTCCGACGAGCGCGAGAGCCGCAACGCAAAGACGGCCATGACGTTGTTGGAGCGAGAAACGACAAGAGTAGCCGTAGCTAGTCGTGCGCTCTCTCCCCTCCGCCCCCACCTCCTGACTTTTACTCGCTCTCTTCGATGGAGACGACTGCCTATGGCGACGTTGCCAGTCTTCGCCACACGCTTTACTGCGTTTCGGAGCAATCGCCGCCGCCTTTGCGGGGTTGCCGCATCTGATATGTTGTCACTCGTAATAAAAGTATATACATATATACATGTGTGTATTGCTCCGAAACGCGTTTTTCTGCGCACCACTGCTGATGCGAGGAAGCCGTCGTCGTCACGTGGGAGGTGCACACACGGCGACGACGACGATGAGGGCGTCGTGGTTCTTTTGCTAAAGTCGGCCTTCTCTCTCTCTCTCTTTATGCCTGTGCCACCGATACATGCGCAGGTCTTTTTTAGATAATGTTGCAGCGTTAGATGCAGGAGACAAGCTTTTGTGGAAAGTTTTATTCTGTATTTTTTTTTCTTTTTTTTTTTTGTATTGATCGACGGAGTTTTGTAGAAAGGGCCGGCAAGTGTCATTGAGAAATTGATAGGGACAAGGTTGTACAGGAGTACTTTTTACATTTGAATGGAGAATGTAGAAAGTGTGATTGTGCTCCAATGCTCCAAATAAAATAATATTCTGAAATTTGTAATTAAATTTTACTTCTTACTAGTAATTATACCTTTTTATAAGTTTATGTTGTTTATTTAAATATCCAAAAAATTAATATTCTTTATTTATAAGTTATTCAAAATTTTAATTTTGTTTTCACACTGAAGAGCTGCAGTTTCAATTATCTTAAAAAAAAAAAAACATTCGTTTCCCCATAAATGCATTATGAATTTACCTTATTAACACAAGCATGATTTAATGTATGATTTAATAAAAGTAATACATTCTCAATGTATTGAAAAGAATAATTAAAAAATTTTAAATGTTAGCTGAGCACTAAAGATAAAACTTGAAATCATTCAACAAGAATGTAAATTGAGAAAAGAATATTGCTAACTATAGTAAAAAAAGTTGGCAAATAACATTATTCATTATTCATTATGAATCCAAGTAGATCAGAGGTAGTTTTTTCATTTTCATTTTTCGTCTTGAGTCTTTTAATTTTTCTTTGAAGAGAAAATATTCAAAATTCCTTTTTTATTTTAGATGTATACTTTCTTACATTAAAATAATATTTATATTTATCTATAATAAAGTATGAAATATAAAGAGTAAGATGTAAATACACCTTAACTTTTAATATATTAATTTTCTCATGTAATGTAATATTTAAACTGCTTAGGCGATTCACACAATCAAGTTTACTCATTATTACAGGCTTTTTATGCAATAGTTATGGAAATACATAAATTATACTTTAAATAGACATATATTTAAGTTTTTAATGACTGTAAAAAAAATTATTAAATTTAGTTTGCAAAAATATTTTTAATAATGATATATTAATTAATATTGTATTTAAAAAGCATGATGAATAACATTAGATTTTAATTAAAACCTTATAAAATTTAATTTTATGTATTGTACAAGAGGATATTTATTTTACAAAATTATTTTTAGTTGTTATACAAAACTATAAAGTAAACCAAACTATTACATAATATAACATTTATAATATTTCTTTTAATAAATAATCAATGTATGCATAAATTAGGATTTTAACTATAATAGTAAACAATAAATAATAAGAAAATAATAAAGCATTTTTATTTTATGAAAACTTGTTTTAATTAAATAAAAAACAAACTAGAAGATAAGTTTTCATACATTACGTCTTTTCAACAATATATTCATTTATCAAGATGTCATTCCTTTTTACAGTCTTTCATAAAGTTTCTTTAAAAAGATGTTCAAATTCAACTTGAGTAGACCTTCCAAAATTTTCTGCACTGCTTCTGTATAGGGTAATGTACATAAGAGAACTCGATATTGCTCTTGAAATTTAAACTAGAAGAATTACTTTAACTCGATTAGTCATTTTCTAGTAACAGTAAAATCAGTGGAAAGGTCATCACCATCCCTTATGTACCCTTTTGCAACATCTGAGTAAATCGATTGGTAATTAACAGTGACACATCTAGAAATCTATTAATACAATTTGAAAGGCATGTTTCTGTTCTACCATCCAGTTTAGTGCCAGGTTTATCAATACATTTGTCCCAACAAAGATCACTGAACTCAAGAATCTGTAAATGTCAGAAATTGATTATTGCCTATGCTTTATACAATAATGTACAAAAAACTGATTAAATAGAAGATAGGTTAGAATTCTCTAACAACTCACTTGAGCATTAAACTGAGCCTTTTGTTTCTCTACCATTAAAAATTCTTCCAATTCATTGTCGATAGTACTCTTTTTATTTTCCTCGAAGCTGGACGGGCTATTGAATAAATCCGACATTTTAAACAATTATTTAGAATAAATTTTTCTTTGATCTCTGAAATTGGTGTACAAGCGCCGACAAACGGATAAACACATGTGCGCTCTATGTTACATCAGTACTTAGTAGGTAAAAACGACTTCCGGTTTTATTACAGTAAATATTACTTTCTAAACATAAAAAAATGTAATTTGTGAATTAAAGTCACACTTTTTCATTAAAAAAATTATAATTTAATTTAAAAAATATTTGCTCTTCTAGGTAAATGGAGATCTGAAATTTTCTATCATTTTTAGAATGGTGGAGCCACAGGTTTTGACATCTTTCGTGATTTCCAGTTTCCTTGCCCACATGGATGCAATGTAAACTATATAACCTCATTTAAGAAATGCCGCTTTAATTACAAGATTTAAATAAGCATTTAAGTTTATATTAAACAAATTTTAATTGAAGATGAAGGAAGCTTATATATCGACGTGTGAAAAGAATTTCGTCAATAAGGCGATATTAACAGATACGGTAATAATACTATACACTACTTTCATTTTTACTAGATGTTCGTATTTATTTTCAAAATATTCAGAATCAAAACAAAAATTAAATATTTATTTTTTAATTATTATTTTTAAATTAATTTTCAAATTATTTTCTACAGAGACTGGATGGAAGAACATTACTGGAACCAAGATTGTTGAAAATCTATTTTGGAGCCAACTGGGGATGTTGTGTAGCTTGTTTAGGTCAAACCAAGTATGTTAAATTTAATTAAATTGAGTTATTTACTGTTTTAATAAATTATTTTTAAATATGGAAAATTCTTTTAAGGGTTGCTGCACAAGTGTCATGTGATATACAACAACCAAAAGCAGCTAGACCAAATGAAGGAATGCTTTTTGTCAATGTTGAGTTAAATCCCTTAGCTGCACAACATTTTGAAAGTGGTAGACAGTCTGAGACTGCTGCATTAATAAACAGGCAATTAGAGAAATGCTTAAAAGACTCTAGATGTGTTGATTTGGAATCTTTGTGTATAGTTGCTGATAAAAAGGTATGTATCAAAAAATAGAGATTTATTAATATTAATATAAATTACAATAATTTGTTTTGTATTTTTGTCGGATCCAGGTGTGGAATATCAGAGTTGATGTAAACATTATAAATCATGATGGTAACCTAATCGATTGTGCTTCAATAGCTGCTCTTGCAGCTCTCATGCATTTCCATAGGCCAGATGTAACATCAACTGGTGATGAAGTTATAGTACATTCTTTCACTGAAAAAGATCCTTTACCACTTACACTTTATCATCATCCAGTCTGTATATCATTTATTACATTTGAAAAGTAAGTTATTATTACTACTTCAAATAATTATCATTTGTTCATTTTAATTTTATTGTCACAGTGGAAAGACTGTTGTTGATCCTTCGTATCTTGAAGAAAGAGTTGGAGCTGCAATTCTCACACTTAGTTTAAATTCTTATCGGGAAGTCTGCAGTTTATACTTTGACTACATTGAGTATACATCTTTAGTAGCTGATGTTATTCCATCAGTTTCTAGTTTTGCTGCAAATTATGCAAATGAATTAGTAAGGGAAATTAAAGAATTAGTAAAACAAGATGTTGAAGCAAAGTGAGCTTTTTTACATGTATAACTTTATATGTCTATATGCAAAAATGTACATTAAAAATTTTTTTTAAGGTATAACAAACAAATTCCTCAACTCAATAGTTTTTCACATTGTATTGCATCAGATAAAATTACATCAATGATTAGTGAACGAATCAAAATAAGATTAACTACATGGAAGAATTCTAATCAAATGCAAGAAAGTGGTATGATTCTTAATTGTGTTATCATTTTTAATTTTAAAATAAATGTTTATTGTATATTAATTTTCTAACTTTATGTAGATGAACAAATGGAAGCTGATAATGATCAAGGTGAAATATTAGAAATGGGCGATGGAACAGCAGAATTGATAATGAACAATGTAGGAACTAAGATTTATTTTATTTTTAATAATAAAGTAGAATTTGACATAAATACGAACTATAAATATTTTTAGACTGATTCAATTGGCGAAGGTGGTCGAAATACATGGCATTCATCAGACTCTTCAGATAATGAATTTGAACATCATAAAGATGTTGAATTTGTAGAAGAGACGTCTGCGAAAAAAGTTATTGATAACATAAGTAAGAAAACATTTTTTTTATTTATATTTAATAGTCAATTTTAATTACAAATTATTCTCATTTATTTTTATATATTTACAGTGCTCAGTGGAGATAGTGAAGAAGAAGATACAACAGTTTTATCAAAACAAGACTTGTTATGATTATTATTATTTGAAATAAATGTAAATATTTATACAATTAGTAAATTTTTAAATATCAACATAATTTTATTAAAACATATTGTCATTTGAAATAGATATAAACAATATTGAGATTGAAAGACATATTAACATAGCTTAGACACAGAATATTATTCCTATCATTATAGTTTACACAAATCTTTATAAAATACCTACTATGTAAAAAGCCTAATATCAATTTTTCTTATATCATGTTAGTACATGACATTCATAAAGGCTTTGAAGACTAAATCCTAGGCTACGTTGTGTCATTACTTAAACCATTTTTTTGATCCAGTTTATTTGCATTTGTTTTGACTGCATAAAAGAAAAAACTTAAAGTTTCCTTCTCTTGAATAGGTATAGTCTTGAAGTGTTTCATAAGTAGCTATAAAAATAAAAATATTTTAAGAAATATAATTTGATATGTGTATTAGAATAGAAAGAAATGTAATATTTTAACTTACATCTGCTAACTGGGCTTTATTTAAACCAGGTCTTGTTGTTAACCTGTAGTGGCGTTTGTATCTCCTCAGTGTACCAACTTGTAATTGATAAAGGTCAACCTCAGGGAGATCATTGTCTGTTTCACCAGAATCTTCTTCAGAATCTTTCCTCCTCCTTTGTTGTTGCTGTTTTGTGCGTGCACATTGGATTACTTGTTTGTGGTAATCACAAATGTATATATGCCTTGCCTGTGACAAAAATATCAAGATACTATTAGTATAAATTGAAAAGTTCTTTATTAAATTATCTTAATTCTTCATTGCACAACTTAACGAATACTTTGTACGTATTTTTAAATAGTTAAAAACTTCAACTTGATTAATAAATATTTAATTAAAAATAATTTATTGAAACAATTTTTTCATCATGAAATGTTATAATTTAACAATTTATATGTATTATTGATTCAATAGGTATTTGGGAATGATTTTTTTTATAATTGAAATAGATTTTTTAGAACCACCAATATTTTAATATATAATTTCAACATTAGAACTATAAAATTTGAATTTTTATAGTACTTAAATCAATATACATTTATCAAAAATTGTTTGCAAAAAATTTTAATGATATATAATCCTTAACAAATCCATATCTATAAAATATTAGTTCCGAAAAATGTGTTGTTATTCAAACAAAATTTTTAAGCGTTCTTGATCTAATTGATTTATATAAAAATATTTTAAATCATTTACATTTTTTAGGCTATTCTTAAAAAAAATCTAATTTAACAATTTTCTTCAACGAAAAATCATTGGAGCTCCAAGACATAGACGTAAATCTTAATCTGAGATTCTACTCTGAGAAAAAAGTCAATTTTATCGGTGAAAAGTGAAAATTTCCCGAAATATACATAACACAGTGCGCAGCGAGTGCCGAAGTCCAAATTTGCGTCTCACCGATCGAGTGATTAGTCAAGTAAGGTTAGTCAGCTTTATCTCGCCCGAGGCATTTCCAAACGAGCTAAACGTACACATAGCACAGCAGGCTGCGCGTGAACTGCGGTGAGTTTCTTCTGCGTTCCGCGTGCGATTTCCAATATATTTCTGACCGCAAAAATTTTTCTCTTTGTTTCTCAGTTAACAAACTCTATTCTTTACGAAATTATAAAATATTTTCAAAATTTTGGAAACACGAATTACGGAGCAATACATGAACGCAGACAGGACCCTCGCGAAACTTCGACCTCATATATATAGAAAATTCGAACTCGGGCAAGCGTTACACTGTATATTCGCAATAACAAAACTAACGTAAGGCCAGGATAACTCACCAGATTGTCGAGGTTCAGCTTAAGCCGCCTCTGCGTCACGGTTTTCTGTATCCTCTTACTGTAGGAGGCGTTTCCGGCTGGTCTGGTGCACCTCGTGCCCTCGTCTACGAGACAGCAGATCTGGTCCGCGGCACCTCGCGAGTCCTCTTCTCCTGTACTGAACCCGTTCATTTTTTTTCTTTTTTTTAAGATAACGCTTAAAGGCGAATAAGAGTCTGTATATCGCGTGCAGTGCTACGCAGTCGTAAGTTCGTGC
Source organism: Torymus tubicola (assembly GCA_035583055.1). Lineage (NCBI taxonomy): Eukaryota > Metazoa > Arthropoda > Insecta > Hymenoptera > Torymidae > Torymus > Torymus tubicola. The sequence continues at coordinate 22,566,350 of JAWWEQ010000027.1, forward strand.
AGTTTGGTCGCAACAACGATCTTCTGCTCCGAAAAGCACTATTCAGAGTCCGGCCTATTTATTTTTCACACATGATCTTTCGTGGCTGGCTGCGGCCACTAACTTCGCACCTCCACCGAGGGCATCCTCGGGACGTCAGCTGTGCGCTCACGCCGTCGTCCTACACACACGTAGCCACTCTCTCTCTCTCTCTTTCTCCTTCACTCGCTTGCTATGTACGAACTTGTCTCGAATTTTTCGGCGTCTGCGGAATCCCGTGTCCTATTCCACCTGAGAGAGAAAGGTCAGAGCAGACCAGGACGGAGCTCTCCTCTTGCTCGTGGAGCCGACGCTTCCTTCTTGAGCAGCACACAATGCACTCGTCTCCCAGGCTATCCTCGCGCAATCAGCAAAGGTCGGCGAGCCGGCAGCGTTGTTGTCCCAATAAGAATCTCCTCCTGGAGCCGGTGCTCCTTTTTCTTCTATAACTTCGATGCTCCGTCTTATCCTTTACACTATCACCTCGTCGCCGATGTACGCGCACAACACACATATGCGTCACACACAAACGCTGTGAAATTCCGGCTCGCGCTGTCTTCCTACCCAGTCAATCCGCTGCGCTAATGCTGCTGCTGTTGCTGCTGTTATAAGGTGCTCTCGCGCTTCGTGAAAACCGAATATACGAGGCAGGCGGCTGGCAGGGGGGGAGAGCGAGCTATATAGGCTATAGCGAATGAGCAAGAGAGAGAAAGATAGAGAGAAAGAAGTGCACGAGGGCCGGGGAAGCAGTCTGGCCAACCGCCAGTCTCTTGCGCTCAGCTGAGAGAGCGTCGCGAGTAGCGCAGGCGAACAAAGGACGGCCTGTATTCAAGCGCGCTGTTGTGGCAGAATTGCAGACGACCGCTATATATCTGCTATATGTGCACTATTACCGGCGAAGTGTCAGTGTTCGCGAAGGAAAATTCATAGAACTGACGATGATGATGTAAGATAAAGTATGTACAATTCCGAGTTGGTATTGTAACCGCTATATCCGTGTAGGGGTAAGATGAAACGGAAATATGCAAAAACTGCGCATTTACATAGCGTAAATGAAATGTTTCAAGGAGAAACGAAAATTGTCGAAGATAAGTATAATCAGCGTATGCGGTCGATTCGCAGAGTGTCTTGAGAGCGCAGTGACGTGACACGTGCTTTTCTACGCAGGTAGGTAAATATTTTGGGCGGAGCACGTGGCTTTGAAGGAGCGGTCCTATGTGCATTTTACCTCAATTTTACCATCAACCTTATACTGATTGATATTCTCTTTATATTCCGTACGTACTGTTTTGAGTAATCAGGTATGTTATTTAAATAAAATATTTACTTTTTGTTTACTTTGTATTATTTTATTTTTTGTTGACTAAAGAAAAATTTATAAGAAATAATTATAAGTTAATAAGAACCGTAATCATTCTGCTGATAATTCTTTTTTTATATACTTACACAAAATAAAATAAAAATATTTGAAGTCGAAAATTTTTTTCCAAGTTCAATGATATATCTTTTCCGATTATCGTGCACTGTGTATTATTAATAAGGTACTTATAATAAATTATTAAGTACTGTCATATATTTATTAGCATTGTCATGGTTTCAAGCAATGTAACTCCAATTTTTCGATTTTTCAGATCCTTGCAAATCAAAAGCAATCTGTATAAATATTGATTTTTTTTGCACCTGTTAAAGTACAAAAATATTTGTTAGATGGTAGCCACTATACATCACATTTATCGCATTGACTTAGTCGATTTCATTCTGCAACGTTATCCTCAAGGACTTGAATAAGGGATCCTATCAGAAAAACGAACTACACCCGCCTAAGTTTTAGCTCTATACGCTATATGCTTGTGAGGCAAAGAAAAATATTGACTAGAAGTGCCCAAAAGACTAGGAGCAGAGAAAAAAAGTTAATACCCATAGAGAATCTATTATTAATAACTAATATATATGTATATGTGTATGTGTCTGCGATAATATAGTCTATGTAACTGCGAAGATACGAGCTAATTCTAGTAGTGTCAACGTGTTTTATAAGAAAATGAGGCTTATAACATCGAAATGACGTGCGCAGGAGATATGGGCACCCTAATTTGTTTATACTACATCCTCAAAAGTACCTTCTACGTGATAGATTCAATCTTCTTATCATCTTGCCAAACAGAAAATCCGTTTCATATAAATTGAATATTCTATGTATAGATATAAGAGGAATCTATTTGACTGTAAACTTTATAGAATTTCCTTTCGAAGCTAGTTTCGAGAGTGTACTTATAAGCAAACTTCTTATTGAATATCTTATATGAATATTTCACCCTTGGCCAGTCATATAGCAATGAAGACCTTCAAGACATGAAAATATTGCAGGTCACTTGCGTCAGTCAATGTTCTGATAAATAAAGTTTAAACTTTCAGAGTACTAGAACAATCGAACCTTTTCTCTAATAAGTAACGTGAATAATAGTTCTAATATCCAAGGAAAGGTGTGTATTCTTTGAAACTCGCTTTGAAATAATGAGATTGTATGTGTGCTTCGAGAATTTCGAAAATACAAATATTTATTGGCAAATGTGAAACACTGAACGCCGAAATCTGTCATGAATCCACGGCTTAGCTTTAATTATCAATATTGTATAACGATAGAAAAGCAAAATGCTACGCCAACAAAAAATTTGGACAATATTAACTCCGATTGAATCTTTGATATTAGATATCGGAATTTTCGACTGTAGCCACTCAATTTTTAGCTTTTCCGAAGCTTTTCTCGGGCCGAAAGTACCACATTCCTTCCCGGCGCAAAAACGGGAATGTGGCATTTTCGGCCTCGGTGGGAGGAAATAGTATATTACGCACCGATAGGGAGAAAAAAACTTGGACAGCCCATATCTCGTGTTTGCCACCCTCGCTTTCGCCTCTACTTTTATAGAGGTTAAAGGAGCACGGCATAAAGCTGTGCTGCCCGGCAAATGTGAATCTCCGATGAAAATTAGAATATTTGAATAATATTATTACAAGTAATATTGTTACGCTAAATGACAATAAAATTGAAACAATTAAATCTTTTCCAGCCTCGAAAAATACTAAAGCAATAAAATCATTTTTGGGTCTTGTAGGATATTACAGTGAATATATTAAAGACCTTACCAAAATTGCAAAACCTCTCACTTAACTTTTAAAGAAGGATGAAAAATTTAAGTGGACTAGTAATTAGCAAACAGAAAGCTTTGAAAAATTAAAGCTATAGCCCTAATAAGAAACCCCGTCTCTATCTATTCAGATCATACTAAGGAGTTTACACACATGTAACAGATGCTAATTACTATGCAGTGGGTGCCGTTTTATTGCAAACGACAAATAACTTTGATAAACCAGTCGAATATGCTTCCCGTACACTTAATGATACTGATTCAAGTGACATCTAAAGTAGTATAGATATATGCAATTCAAATTTCTAAAAGTTTTTCTTAATAAAAACAAATTATATTTAGTAGCAATTGAGTCTAAGGAGGCTTTTTTGGAAATTAAAAGGACATCTAACGTAAGATTTTATGTAGGTTTGTTACTCTCTAAAGTTGAATTAGTGAAAACTGCTCCACCATTTCAATTAGTGGAAAAAACTACTAATTTATTAGTGCATATTTACTATTTCATTCAGTAGTTTTTTAAAACTACTAATTTAATTTTCATTTTCTACTAATTTGACTAGTAGTTTTAAAAAAATACTAATCAAATAGTTAATATTTACTAATAAATTAGTAGTTTTTTCCACTAATTTAAATGTTGGAGCAATTTTCACTAATTCAACTTTAGAGAGTATGACTTTAAAATAACATTATTAAATGAAAATATATATTAAAATAAAATTGGTAAGAATGTTAAAATATCTCAATATAAAGTATGTTGATAAGGCTAAAACCATTGAAATAATAATAATAATGTCGTTAGCGGAAATTAAAAACAAAAATGAATTTTCAAAAATAATAGGAGATTGTCATAGGCCCAAAAATGAACATTTTGAGATAAGTAAAATATGAAAAATATGCTGTCATAACTCATCAAGGGATCAAGTTGGTTAGAAATTTGGTGATTAATTGTCTGAATTTTCACGGAATACTCACATGATGTTTCTGTTTTTGGCTAATTTTACTGATAAACTATATGGACTTTTCGTAAATCTTTGTATAATTATCTACTCTCTAAAGTTGAATTAGTGAAAAATCCACTAAAGATTAGTTAAAATTGCCCCACCGAAACATTAGTGAATATTCACTGATGATATACTAAATATTCACTAATTCTTAGTGGAAATATTCACTATTCAAAATAGTGAAACTCCTCTTTTTTAATTAGTGGATAGTTCTATGTTTTTTCACTAAGAATTAGTGAATATTTACTACATCATCAGTGAATATTCATTAATGTTTCGGTGGAGCAATTTTAACTAATCTTTAGTAGATTTTTCACTAATTCAATTTTAGAGAGTAAAAAAAAATTAAATTTAGATAACAATCAGATGATTAATTAACTTATGGCATTCAGGTAAAAAACTTAGCAGGTGAGAAGTCATTTGATTAAACATTTTTAAAAAGCAGATCATTTATAGCCCAATCTTTTTCAGGTAGTATCACTCTATAGAATCTGCAGTGAAAAGCATGAAATTGGCAGCTCAACGTCTTAATTAGGCGCTCAAAAAGGCTCTAACACGACGCGTGCTCGAAGAGACTCTGACTTGGGGGTATATTTTTTTTCTTTTAATGTTGTAATGGATGCTCTACACGCTTTTTGACTACAATAAAATATTCTTAACGACTATAAATCAAATCTGATGATTGTACTACATTACTAATTTATTATTTTTGAAAAATTTTCAAATTTCTTTTTGGTATTACAAACGCGAGTGGTGATCGAAGGCCACTGGCCTCGGTTCCCAGAGTTTTTCCTTTACATTGAACCATTAAATCGCATACTTAAATCTTGGCTTCAAGCATCCGTAGAATAAAACAAATTTAAATAAAAAGTAAAATCTCTTTCTCGGATTTTGTAAATCATTCACCGATAAAAAAAAATGAATTCTGCCATTGATCTTATATCACGTAACACACAATATTTTCATAATATTGCCTTCATATTATTTTCTCAGATTCCTCAAACTCAGGCACCTCCGTTACAGGTTGATTAACGTTGATATAACTTGTAAGCAATATTGTCCCAAATCATGATTTCGTTTTTATCGTTACATTATGTAACATTAAATGTCTCGTATAAATGTCATCTCATTCATCTCCATTCATTGTTTCAGTCTTGTCACTTGGTATAGAACATTCCATGCTTAATTATCTTCCCTTCTTACCCAATCTCTAGTATTATGAGTCCATCTATATTATATTTCACGGTCGATTCGCTCTGAATGAACTGCTATAAAATATAACCTGAAGAAAATAATCGAATCGTTATACATATGTGCAAATCTCATAAACGCTGCGAAAAACTTCGAAAAATTCTGGACCCAAAAATTTTTTTTTACGACACCTTCCAAATTAAGGTTTTCTTGTTGGTTAGGGTGTCTAGAAATGATATCTGTTGTTGAACAAAGACCATCGAATTCTGGGACCAAAAATCAATTGTCTAAAAATGATTAAAAATAGATCTAGTTTAGTTCTAAATCATTTAATAAAAAATTTGGAAAAAAGAAAATAAAATTAAAGAGCGAGAGCTTTCCAGATCTTTTTTCAGAATTAGAAAATGTTGA
>JAWWEQ010000027.1:22572216-22599455 GCA_035583055.1 Torymus tubicola
TCACACCGTTTTCGTGAATTTTTAGCTCAACTTCAAACTCACGTAACTTTTGAAGGATTCAACATTTTCTAATTCTGGAAAAAGATTTGAAAAGTACTCACTCTTTAGTTCTAGTTTTTTCCCAAATTTTTTATTAAGTTGTTTTCGGTGGAATGATTTAGAACTAAACTAAAGCTACTTTTAATCATTTTTAAACAATTGATTATTGGCTCCAGAACAATGATACTCTTCGATGGATTTTGATCAACAACAGATATTTTTTCTAGACACCCTAACCAACAAGAAAAACCTAATTTGGAAGGTGTTATCGAAAAAAAAAATTTTTGGGTCCATTTTTCGAAGTTTTTCGCAGCGTTTGTGAGATTTGCACATATGTGTTCTGATCAAGCCATTAAATGCAAAGATAATTGTACATCTGGTGATATATTAGTTTCAGATTTCTTTGCCAATAGAAAAGTAGAATTCTACGCATATGATATCTCTACATTTGATTCATTTGAATCTCCTTGTGAATCAAACTTGAGCTCAGAATTTTCTGACACCTTCGCATGTATTTCTTCTCTTTAATAACGCTCATAATTTACCTACCTTTGCTATATTGTTTTCTCAACTCCAAACTTCAATTTGCTATTATTCTTTCAATGTTCTTACACTCTCCTTACAACCTTTGCTACTCTTGTTTTTCTGGTTTTATTAAGGTGAACCCTATAAGTCGTCCACTAAATTCAAACCTTTTACCGTAATATGTTGTTATGTATAAGTGCCATAAATGTTTATCTCTTTGTAAAACTCAGTAGCAGTATCTTCATCAAGTGTATCATCAGTACGGAAATGATAAATGTAGGTAATTGTAGAAAATCGCAGGTAATTGATTATTATATTATTACTTCTCCATAATTAACGAATTCACTCTCAAATCGTTGAAAAATTATTTTGCCTACCCGGGCCGCCTCCCTTCGCATCATCTCTACCTACGCAGACGTGTACGACTTCATCATTTACATCCATTGTAAGCCCTCCGAAGTTCATGACGCCATAGCTACAGTCAATGACGATTTAGCATCCATTTCACGTTGGGCCACGAACTGGCTATTTCCCGCCCCTTCATCCAGCAACTTCGTACTGCCAAGCTACCGCCAAATCACTTAAGCTTTTTGGCGATACTCTGGACGCTACGGTATCGTGACGAGAACACTGCAACAATGTCGCTAGAAACTGCTTTTCATCTCTGGCTCGCTTCCGAAGATGACAGGATTACCTATATCTAAGATCGGATCTGTAGATTATTGCGTTGGGGCCTAATTCTTCAACCTCTCCGTTGGATACTCGAGGAAATTATCGAGGTTCAAAAATGCTGCTCTACGCTTTGTCACCAACAAGAAGATCTTTGACCACATAACGCCGGTGTATGGGAGAACTTCAAATTCGTTTATCTCCTTGTTAAAATCCTGTGCGGAGGCTCACCATCTTATCAGCGTCGGGATTTTAACTTTATTCTAGCAAACAAGCGAAGTCTACGGCGATCTCTTGATCTTGTAATAAAAAAATTCAATACTGACTGCTACAAATATTCGTTTCGCCTTCGTGAGCGTCGAAGCTTTAAAACTGCGCTGTATAAATATTTTATATATCTATTAGGTAGTTCGGACGGGTTTGGCGCTTTGTTACTGTTAAGTTCTTATATCATGTTATTCTTCTATCTTTTCTTTTATTTTTGTTATGTATTTAATTTTTTTTCTTTTTTTAACTGTAACTATTGTTATTTGGTTTATAAGACTTTTTTTGATACTTTGAAAAGAATCTGGCTGCCCTTGATTTGGCGTTTATTTCTCTGCATTTCTTTGTACCCTACTGCACTGGCTATTATGGACCATGAATCCTTCATTCTCTATTTTCTTCACCACCATCAATGGAATTCATCAAACAATTTTAAATAATTTAAATTTCTCACGCCCTATTCGATACCGGCGGATCCAAAATCAAAATAGGCAACTACTTTGGCCTTGTCGGCTGTAATACTCTTGCCTAAAATATGAAATTTTGAGATATTCTATTGATTTACCATATAATTTATATTGAACGCATTCTAGATAAAAAATTACAAAAATCTATGTAAGTATACTATCTTCAATTCTTCCTTTATCATTACTTTCAACCATAGTATAATAATTAGAATCAAATGCCATATCTGTATGAGTTTCACTCTCATGGCAGTACTACTATCACAAGTGTTGCTTTTCATTGTGTTTATAAGAAATAAAATATTTTTATTTCTTATCGTTTTATTTTCATATTCTATACCAGAGATCAATTTGGATTATATCGGTTCAATTTTAAGAAAAACTTATTATTTTTCTATTATACATATGTTATATGACATATAAAGTTAAATATTAATTTTTTTCTGTGACAATAATTTTCTATATATATTTGATCTTTTATTATCCAGTGCCAACTCGGATCAAATCATATCCAGTAACCCTTAGATTAAGTTCTATCTTACTTAATGCCCGGTACGATTTGCAAGAAGAAGAAATTAATTATATCACACTATTTAATTGTAACGTAATATGTATAGATTTTTACAAGATTCCAAGTGAGATGAAAATAACTTAAACAATTTAAGTATGAAATATCAAAATGATTATTGCAAATCGTCAATTAAATCACTCGAATAAAAAACGACTATGGACAATCAATAACATTTTTCATTAAATGAAAATAATATTTCTTTATTTAAATGGGATATTTCTTTATTTGTTCATCAAGATATTTCTTCCTGTAGTCAATTTGGGACACCAGCAATGAAAGAACATTTACATCCTTCCTACCTGCGGCGATTCGTCTCAGAGGTGCAGGTACTAGCGTCATGGTCGTAAAGTACCCTCGATGGTGCTGAATAGTCCCTCAGTTCTACAGAAATCCGCTTGTTTCGAGTAGATCCTGCAGAGTGTAGCTGAAATTTCTATTTTAAATTCCTAACTAGAGAATACGAACAATAAACCATTGTACGGCTCTTCCTTTACTAGTGAACTTCGATGTGCTCAGGTGGCAAGAAAATCAAACTACTTCACAAGTTAAATTTTCGTACCAACATTTTTTTAATAACTATAAAATATTACGATTCAAACTTTAATATAGTAAATTAAACCTAATGCATAACTTAACTTTAAAATATTATGATTTAAACTTTTATATAGTAAATTAAACTTAATTGATAATTCATATTTCGAATTCTGAATTTCAAAAAAATACCAGTAAGAATTGAATTTTAAACTTAAACTTTCGCTAAAATATATTTCTCAAATTTTTAATCTTGGTTAAACTTTGAATCATAAGTTTATCGAACGTTAGTTTTCTGTTAAAATTTAAATTTTAAATTGAGTTTTCCACGGTCTCTACACATCAAGGCGCTTAAACGAAAATAGTAATACAGTTTTTTTTTATTCTCAATTTATAAATTTTTACCTTAATTTTTTCAAATTTTTCGGACCAACAAGCAAATATTATTATGGTCTGAGGCAAATAATGCCTTAGAACATGATCAAACTTAAAGTCGAAGTTATTATTAGTTCATTCGGAAAAAAAACCAATGCTTTAAATCGTATAAGGTAAAAAAGAATTTCAATTAAAATTCGTATGGAAAGAAGAGGTTGTGGGTGTAGGGGAAGAGGAGAGGGGGAGGATGTTTCAATAAGAGATCTTAAAATTTCAGTTCAATAGCGAAATGAATTGGGTCGGATTTTACAAGTTGATAAATTGTTTTGTATTGCTTAACAATTAACTAAGAAATTGAAAACTAATGTTTAAAATGTGAATATTAAACTATTATGTAGTGCATTATATTTAATTACTATAGAATTTTACTAATAGTATGACTGCTTATATATATCTCTTATCAAAAATCATATTAAATTATTATTTGAAATTACAGTATCAAACAAATTTTAGTATCTTTCTTAATTCCTCAAATTTGATTTTAATATTCAAGAATTTCCAAGTTCACTAAAAATGTATAAAGAATCGGTTCTGCAGAACGAGAAAGAATAAAATTGAGAAATGCATAAACTCACATTATACTTTCAAAAGGTAGTCTTTACTTGGGTAGGTAATGCAAATAAAATATAATCCGATCAAAAATGGGGTTTGAGGTATAAATTTCAATGTATATAGATCGTATGCGGTTTCGACGCTTGCGTCGGGTATTGGTATAATACCGTGTTCACTCAGAGTATGGACCAGATATAGATATTATCAGGAAATAAGATTTCTTATTTCTATTTTCACAATAATAAAAACAAAGAAGATATATTTGTCTGGTGTTAGCTTTCTAAGCGAATCCTAAATTAGGAGCGCATTAGAATCTTTGAGTAAAGCTGTAATGCTACCTGCACCATAAGTAATTCCTTCGGTGATTAGTAGGGTTCAGCTTCTGCTTTTCAAAACCAACAATATCCCGATAAGGTTTCCTCGGACAGGATGCCTGATACTTATACATATACACAGCATGCATCCTATCGGCTATTATCGTTTCTGTCGGTTGGCAGTACCTAAGTACCGACCCGTAAAGGAGTCAGAGTACGTGCTTGCGCGAAACGAGTGCGCCTGTACTATGCGCAGCCCGGGGAAGACTAGTGCGCGCACAGCTGCTCAGAGTAGGTATATACTTACTCACGCAAAGGCTCAATTGCTATCACATAAGAGTGTTTGCATGCGCGATTGAACGCGCTAATATGCGCTTCGAGCAACTGAAAATTTTATGGCGAGTGCCGATATGTTGTAGGCAATGTAAAACATTGTCCATATTTGCCAAATATAAGTATATAACAGAGAGTTTGTATTGATCATTTAACTCTGGCTACATTGTAAATCACCACATAGTTTTTTTAGTTGACCTGCATGATAACTCCGTCTCCTTGGAGTAGACAAGAGTTTCTCGTATATATAGCAGTGACATGATGGTTACTCCACGAATGGCCATATTTAGGCTGTGTCGACACTCGACAGTGACTCGCTGATGGTCACATCGCGAAACCATATCACAGCCCAGTATCACTGTCATCTTCGGTCTTCACGAATCGACATTCCAAATAAAATCTACTACAATTATTCGGGAAAAGTCGCGCCTTCGCAACTGATAAGTTATGCACAGTACTATAGCGTATAATGTCCGACGCTCAGACGTCGCGCGCGCGCATCGAATTCAAAAGCAAAGCTCCGCGCGACCGCGTCGTTACTTTTCCCGCCTTTTTCCTTCCCCCCCGCACAGCAGTAACCAGCAGACATTGCGTGATGCGAGAACGCGCGCGCGCGCGCACCGGCGCCCCCTCGATATATCCCATCCACATCTACCGCATCGCGTTCGTTCGCTCAGCCAGGGCCTTTGCCAGGCATCAGCAGCAAAACGCGAGGCGCGGCGTTGCGGGAGGGGAGGAAGGGGGAGAGGAGGGGGTCGAGCAAGCCGAACGGGGAAAAAAGAGCGAGACAGCCGCTATACAGCCCGAGCATATAACCAGCCACCAGCGTTATAGCCGTGCTATGTGCACGATCAGCCTCTCTCTCTCTCTCTTTCTCTCAGTTATATATTATATCTTTCTCTCTCGCTCTCTCTCTCTCAGTTATATATTATATCTTTCTCTCTCGCTCTGCCTCTCTCTCTCGCTCCTCATCGTTTCACGGCTCGCGCCGCGCCAGCTTGCTTGCTCGCTTGCGCGCGCGCGCTGCACAGTGCACTCGAAAAGCAGCACAGAGTATCAGAGAGGCTCACTCCCATTGGTTGGCTTTTTGCGGCTTATCCGAAACCCGCCAATAGCACCTCCGCGATTCTCCCCTGGCCGGGAGAGAAAGAGAGAGAAAGAGCGAGCGCGAGCGCGCGCGGCGACAGCTATACGCGTATAGCACAGCACAGGCAGGCAGCAAAGCATAGAGCGCAGGGCATAGGCAGCAGGCACAGCACAGCATAGCACACACATCAAGTGGCGTGGGGCTCGCTCTCTCTATATATATATATATCTCTGTCTCTCTCGCACTCCCTCTTTATATACGGCCATACGATATACTCTGTTGTCGTGTGTACCATACCAGCCAGCATAGCCAGCTACTACAGCCAGCCTACAGCAGCCAGCCGCAGCAGCGCCGAGAGACGTCGTATACGTACCCGCAAGCCGAGAGGGAAGAGAGAATCGAAGTGTGCGTCGACGCGCAGCGAGGAGAGGCGAGAACGAACGCGAGCCAGGCTCTCTCGTCAGTCGAGCTACTCGCATCGAACGACGAAGGAGACGTTATAATCAGCCACTTTCGAGTGTGGTAAGTCTATATTATTATTATTATAATTATTATTATATAGCGCGTCAGTGAGAATGAGTGTGTGTGAAAGAGAGAGAGAGAGATAGAGTATGCGAAAGGTTGCCGAGTGATTGCGAATGCGTGTTGGATGTATATGGAGCTCTATTGCTGCTGCCGCCGCGCGGCCCGAAGCCGGTTGACAGGTCGCGCGTATGTACCACAGCAGCGTCAAGAGAGAGAGGTATCTGCAGAGATAGCCATTGAGAGAGAATACACCCGCGAGTACGGCTAAAAAAAAACGTCGAGAGTGAGAGAGGTAGGTAGAGAGATAGGTGTTGTACGCCGTGAGGCACGTAAGCAAGGCAGCAGCAGCAGCAGCAGTGTTCACGAGGGAGAAAGAGACAGAGAGTGAACGTTGTACACACATCGAGCGCAAGTGTACGCATGTATATATGTATGTACGTAAGTGTGTCCGTTTTCGATATACTGTGAGTCGCGAGTGAGTGCGAGCGAGCGAGCAAGAGAGCGCGCGCGCGCGCGCTCCATATACCCTCTCCGTGTGTAGGTCTCTCCGTCTCTCTTGCTCTCCCGCTTGCTCCTCACGCCGTGAGAGCGAGTGAGAGAGAGAGAGAGACAGAAGAGTCGCCCGTATACAGTAGTGGCACGGCTCGTGCGCGCGCGCTCGCCCGTTCGTTCGTTCGCTCGCTCACTCGCTTATCCGCAGTAGTCGCCCGCGCGAGAAGGAGAGAAAAACACGCGCGCTGCAGCACGGAGAGAGAGAAGACACACCAACGCTCTCGCGTAAGTGTATAGTATAAGTCTGTGTGGGTGGTTCTCTGTGTGTGTATGTGTGAGAGAGAGTATGTGTGCGCGCGCGCGCACCAGGAGGTGAGGCAAGCGCGCGAACGCGAGGTTTAATAAATGTTCGTCAATGTTTCATCGTGTTTTTGAAAATTTCCTCGAGAAAAGTGAAAGAATATGCTGTGGACCGATATGTCTGCGTATAGCGCATGCGAAATCGTCGCTGCTGCTGCTACTGCCGTGCTGCTGGCAAATGGCTGCGTTCGTTCGTTCCCTCGCTCTGTCTCGCTCGCTCTCGTGTGCACACGCGCGCGCGCGCGCGCTCGCGTTCGTTACGTTGGCGCGCTCTCGGCCCCGATCCAACCTGGCGTTGCACATTTATTTTTTTTATATTTTTTTTTGTCGTGATAAAATTTTTTAAAGTCCGTATGGATTAGGAGGAACAGAAAACAAAAAAAAAGAAACGCCGAGTGGAACGTAGTATTCGCGAGGTACGTGAACAAGACAGAGACAGACAGAGAGAACGAGAGAGGAAAAAGAAGCGCGCGCGCTCACTCGTTCGCGTGTCGCGGTGGCGACGCCTGCCGCCTGCTTTTCGCACGTAAAAATGTCGGCAGCGCGCTTATAACTGCCGCCGTCGCTGCTGTTGCTGCTGTGGCGATGCATATGTATATATATATATATAATATATATATATACATAATATTCGCGTTAGCTACATCACGAGACTATTCATAAAAATGTTTTTCCTAGTCATTAGATTCTTTCTCTCGAGTCAAAATGAACGGAAAAATTAAATTTCGCGGCGAACACGAAGCGTGCGCGAGCTCCTCCTGCTCCGTTTGAGGTTATTCCGCGCGGCGTACCTTATAGGCGGACGCAGACACGATGTGCGTGCTTTGTTTTGGCTCTCTCCTCGCGCTCTCTCTCTTCCCCGTGTTTTCGTTGCACAGCGGCCGCACGGCGCGCCCGCGTATATAAGGTATACCCATGCCACTGTGTAAGCGCGATCAACGTATGTTCGCGGGGGTATACAGCCTCGCGAAAGTTGCCTTTTTCCGCGCTCAACGAGCCATTTCCCGGGAAAGCGTCGATGTTGGCACGGAGGTCACGAGTTTCCATCGGTAGTTTAAGTCATGACTTTTCTCTAGAACAAGGGGAAATGACGATTTTTTCGACGTTTTTATCGCGCTATAAGCGCGTGCTGGGCGGGGGCGACACATATACCTATCATATACTAGAGACTCGCGAATAAAGCCAGCGCTTGGCGCTCGCTGTGAGAAGGTACAAGTGTGTATATATAATATTATATACGCGATGCGCAGCAGTGACGCGCGACCGCAAGACAACGACGACGGCGACGACTTTCCTGTTGCATAATTACTCTTCTCGCTTTCTTCTTGACGTGTATAATATATAATGATTCCATCAAGCGAATTCAGCGAATGGATTCGCCAGGCTTATAGCACACACACGCGCGCTCTTAAAAAACAAAATGTCTCCGATTCGCACTGTATCAGTATATGTATATATGTGTGTGTATATGTTTCGGAGCACGAGCGGCGGGTGCGCGCGAAGCGCTTTTACACACTCTCGCGCATTTATATATATAAATATATATATACACACATATATATATACACACGTATATATCTCTACTCTCTCGACTCCGAAATTCCGGAGCTTCGCGTGCGCACACGAGCGAGAGAGAGAAAGACAGACAAAAGCGACGACCAATAACCGAGAGAAAAAGGAAAAGAAAAAAAAGGCTAAGCAGCTTGACTCGCCTCGTTTGCGAAGAGATGAAAATACAGGCATAAAAACCTCTCTCTATCTTTCTCTCTCTCTCTCCCTCTCTTTCTCGACGACATACACACTCAAAGAAGAGATAGAGAGAACGCAAAGACCGAGAAAATAGATCGGGACAGCGTGGGAGAAAGAAAAGAGACAGAGAAAGAGAGATAGAGACCGCCGCAACCAAGTCGAGCTGCGTACTCTCCAGCAGCAGCACGGCATACGGCACAGCAAGCAACCAAGCACACGGTACGGACAGAGACGGACGAGTCGAGTAGGGTAGAGGGGAGGTATATACGCGAGAGCGAGTGAGAGAGAGTCACTGCTGCCGCTGCCGTCGTCGTGCATCACTCGTGTTTACACGTAAGCGTCTTCCTCTCTCTCTCTCTCTCTCTCTCTCTCTCCCTCTGTATATGTGCGTCGCTTTATACACCGACCGACCGACCGACCGCCACTGTGCTGCGCCGCTGTTGCCGCCACCACCGCCACTGCAATATTATACCGTATACGTGCGTGCCGCGAGCGAACGAAGCAGCAGCAGCAGCAGCAGCAGCATAGGCCAGAGAGCCAGGCAGTAGCAACAGCAGTCGTCGATGTGCTTCGCGCGTACATACATATATAATAATAATATATATCTATAGACGTACATACGTGTCCCTGGCTAAACTTCGCGCAACGCAGTTAACGCAGTAAGTCAGTGTATAAATCGTCAGTTCGATATAGTTTGCACGCGTGTGTGTGTATATCTGTATATATGTGTATACTTTACTATCTATATTATATACCTATATATAACACAGCGTCGCGACGACGCTGCCACCGCCGGTTTGGATTCCTAACCTACACCGTTCTTCTCTCTCTCCCTCGCTCGTATATCGTCTGCTCGTGTTCCGTCGCTACGAGCCCGCGCGTATGTGTGTGTGTGTGTGTGTGTATTATACGTACAGCTATACCAGTTTCTTTTGCCGCCATTTTCTCGCGAGCGAGCGAGAGAGAGAGAGAGAGAGCGCGCGCGCGCTCGATAACGAAATTTCGGAGCGAGTGCACTAGCAGCCGTAGCAGCAATCGATGCACGCGTATACACACGCACGCATGTATATACCCTCTTGGTTTCTCTCTCTCTCTCTCTCTCTCTCTCTCTGTCCCTCTTTTTCATCACGCACGCACACGTAGGTTCTCTCTTTCTCTCTCATTCAACCAGTATATAGTATATACCAGAGAGAGAGAGAGAGAGAGAGAGAGAGAGAGAATGAGACAGACAGACGAACGAACACGAAGAGCGAAAAAAGGGGAGCGCGCGCGCACAAGCGAGCGAGCCACTGTGCGTCGATAGTTGCCGCGAGCTGCCTCGGGCAACACACAGCGCAGCAGCAGCGGTCAGTAGCGAGCAATCGTTTGTTTAAAAAGAACCACCAACGCACCATAACTATATACACATATATATTCCATTTTGCCATATAGGTACTTACACAACTTCGTTTCACGTATACGTTAACATATATAAATACATGACTATATACTTTATTATTATGTTTTTTGCTCTTTGTCATCGACGACAACACTACTCTGTTTCTTTGTTTATCGTTCGTTTGCAGTGTGTGTGTGTACGTGCGCGTCCGTCTCCATCTCTCTCTCTCTCTCTCTTTCTCTCTCTGTGTATGTGTATATACGAAAATATCGCGCGCTCACAGGCGACATCTGCGCCATGTTTTACCCGCCTTCCGCTGCCGCTACAGCGGTATTATCGTGTGTGTGTGTGTGTGTGTGTGTGTGTGTGTGTATATATTTATATATATATATATATATATATATATATACACACACATATATGTATATATATGCTTGCATGAGAGCCCGCGGGAGAGGAAAAAATGCAACCGTCCGCGGAATTCCGCCAGCAAGCGAGCGAGAAGCCTGTTTCAGCCGACGCTGACATGGTTGGCAAAAAGAGAGAAAGACGACAAGAGAGAGACACTATATGTGTATGTATGTGTGTGTGTTAAAGATGCAAGAATTGTTATAAAAGCGACGAAGAAACGCGCGCGCGCACGCGCAACTATTCGGGGTGGCCAACTATACACACACTATGCTTCTAATACGTTTACGGGGTCGTGATAGTGTGCGCAAATTTTCCACGAATAATTTTATAACTCGATTTTCGCCGTGTCAACGATGCTTTTAATAGTTTCCGATAAGTGGCAGTAATGAGCAGAGCCAAAGCCTTTGCTGTAGTAGTAACCTTCTAGGGGAAATATAACTCTTCGCGTGTAATAGTCAGCAACGGCGCTGTAGTGGTTTTTTTTATTTATTTTTTTTATTTTTATTTTGCAATACCTTCTATAGTGACTCATTTTTATAAGTATTTTAATACAAAGAGTGTACAGCAACGCGATGACCTTTAAGTTTCAAGAGAGACGAAGAAAAAAAAGTTATTCGCACACTTTATCGTTCTTGCATTCTCGGGCGTTAAACGCGCGCGTCCGCGCAGTTGTATTATCTCTCTGTATGCTGCTCTTGCGTTCAGTATATATATATGTGTGCAAGCGCTACTGCTACTGCTGCTGCTACTGTGCACAAATGACAAAGGCATAATTCACTGTTGATACGGGCTTTGCATTCGATACTTTTTTTTTTGTAGGTCTTAATCGGTAAGGTTCAGTCGGTAACGCGCAATAAGATCGATGTTACTATAGAAATACGCTTGAATAATATTTTATTTCTGTTGTTTTTCTTGCGAAGTTTGCGTATCTGTTTATACGTAGGTTTATCATTTTCACGATCGCATTAGAATTTAATTATCCTAACACGACGAGTCAAAACACCCACATATATATTATGTGCTTGACCGACAATACAGCTCCTATTATCCATTCGAGCCCACAACAACAACCCGCTATATCCACCCCCCAATCAGACACACATACATACACACACACACACAATCCCTCCCCTTCCTTATAGCCATCGAGTTACGATCACGCGCCACACTGACCAGCATTAACCCCTCTCCACACCCTTCACAATCAAACCTGCTACCTACTATATACCCATCCCTTCGTCACCCCGTTCCCGCTTATGCACAACAGACTCACACTCTCCTTCGAAGACGACGACAACAACAACCTGTTCGCCCTGCATACGCTAATGAGGCACAGTGTGGCGCCCCGGTCATCGATACACACGTGCCTCTTTCTCTCTCTCTCTCTCTCTCTCTCGCGCGTATACGTCCTTCGTCTTGCGCGCGCGCGCGCGCGTGCGACCGACCGACCAAAGACAGGTGGGTGTGAGATCACGTGGCGGTAGTAGTTGCACGCCGCCCTTCGTGTCCTCCCTACCCCTCCCGAAAATACGCCGTCTAACGGTGCTCTAACTGTTTTGAACGGTGTGTATAGTATGTAGATTGGGGGGGGGGGGGGGCGGTCAGAGGAGAACAAGTGCGCGGAGGGCATCGACAATGTATCAGTTGTTGTTGTTGTCGCGGGAAATTAGCGCGTCGGGGGGTGCTAATGCAACCCGGTAATGATTGTGCGGGTATATATGCGGGCTGGCTGTTTGAGATGTGGTTCAAACAGTGTTTTGATTTTAAAATTTGGTTGGATTGGAGTATTAGTTATGTGTGTGTGTATGAGTGTGTGAATGTACATATGTATATTCTGTGTACGTAAGAGAGGAAAGGGAAGATTCTATTTTTTAATGAATAAACATTGATTGAGTTAGTTACAGAACGGTAAATTCAGTGAATGTCGACGTCGAATATATTTTTTAAAACTACAAACGAATACAATTGATAAAAAAAAGAAAAAAAAATACAAATGAATTTTCTCAATCAAGTTAATTGATTTTGGCTGTAGCGCTTCGTGACCATGAGTGATGCAATTTGAATGTTTACCTAACGATGTCCTTAATCAATACCTGTTATTGTTCGCTTTATGAAATATAGTATTTCTAGTAATATCAAAATATTTTACCAACAAATTCATAAGCTAAATGAGTGAGGATAACGCGTCATATAAGGTGGTAGCTTTGTACGTGATGTCACGATGTACGCATTAGATAGAGCATTAAATTACTATAAAGACTAAGTACTTAATTCTACTGTTTGAAATGTGATGCTCGAACTTTAGCTTTTAAATTAAAACGTATGTCTAGATGTATCATATTCTTTTCCGACGTTACATTTCAATTTAATTTTTTGCAAATAATCTCTTTAATTACATGACGGTTTTACTTTAAACTTTATGAATTTCCGTAATTAACTGCTATTACGATACGCACGTAATAAGAAGAATAGTTGCGTTTTTATTTCATGAAAAAATTTCATAGTTTAACATTCGAGTTGAGGATGCCTGAAATTCTTTATTAAAAAATTCTTTATGCTCTCCTATAGATGTATATATACTAAAGTTCAAATTCTTTTCTCTTTTACAGATATTTCTCTTAACTGTTGTATCAAAATCATAAACTGTGAGTCGAGGCAGTAGAGTGTCCATCGAACCACCTCGGCAAATAGATATTTGCGATACTTGCTCTGGTAGTGGGTACTTGCCGAGGAACATCTCAACACCGCATATAATCATGGAGGTACGTGGCTTGTTAATACCTTGAATATTTTTTTATAAGCTTATCTGTTATTACTTTTTTATTACCTGAACGGATTTCTCGTTTTCATGATTTGAATTGACGTTCTTTAATTTTACAGGTTTGCAGGCTTTGGTTGTTTGTAGACTGAAAGAAGTGTTCGGTACAGTGCCGATTCACAAGTTCAATAGAGGCAGAAATGCTGCTGCTGCGTGCAATTGCTCTCAGCTTGACGGCTATCATTGAATATTTGAATTTGACTTGAAATGATACTTGCATTGAAACATTGATCTAGTTCTTTGAAAATAGGTTGAATTATTAACGTTGTTGTTGCATAAAATTTGCGTCATGTTTTAAAAATGAATTTAAAAAATTATTTCTTACTTATTACGTTTACGTAAACATGTTAAAATAAATATTTTTATAAAGTACCAGTTTTTAATGATTGTTATTATTATCAGTGTAAAAATTATTGTTGATTAGAATTATTAGATATATTATAAAGTTTCAAGGGAATTGAGAGATGTATTCAGTGCAAGTATGTTAAGATAAATTTACGTATTTTATGAATTAGTCTAATAAAATGAAACTAACGTATTCGTAAGATTTCCTAACACTTTTTTAGTCTACAAATAATCAAGTATTGTATAATAATTATAAAACATCAAATCAAATTATTAAAGCGACAAATTATGTATATTTATTGTAAGATAAAGTTGAAAAGGAAATTAGAGATTTTCACATAGATCACATTAATTATTATTTTCATTTTTTATCAACTTCCAAAAGTTAATTATAAACCGATTTAGAAAAAGCGTTATAAAATGACATTGTATATTTTTTCTCTAACGTCCTTTTTTACTGTATACAAATAACAAATGTCACATATTTTCAAGTGTCATTAGGTCATAGTAGCTTTAACTTACTACTGTGAATTTTCGAAACTGTTAACTTCAAGACATTATTCATTCTATTCTTTAGACAACTAAACAACATATTTTGAAATTAAATGTGAAAATAATTATTAAACTTCAATGATTTTATGGTTGCTTAAAAAACAGAATAAATATAGATTAATTAAAATTCAAATCTTGCTCAATTTATTATTAATTTACACTTAATCATATTTCAAATTCAAAAACTATTAAATTGTTTAAAAATTATATTTTGATTGAGACAACTAGTGTCTCTAAAGACTATTGGTAGAAGAAAGAGAAATGAAAAAATATTAATAAATATATTGCATAAAAGAACATACACATTCAAGCATAACTAATGTAAACTCAATAACTTTTGACAAAGGTAACATACAATTATAAATTTTGATGACATATACATACTATTATCATATTACATTTATGGTTAGTTTTAAGTATAAATATAAGCTTATATACATATATTATGCAAAAAAAAAATCGAGAAGACCCCCCAATAATTACCCAAGTCTTTCGAAACGAGGGAAACATTCGCGTGCATACTTGACAATGCACACCAAATGCCAAAGCTCTTGCGAAACTCCCATTTTTATATCAGACACACGGCACGAGCCGTGAAAAAAGACATTGACCCCCTTCCCCTTCTATTACAACTTGCACGTCCATCCCTTAAAAGTAAGTTACATCGTCGGCACAGCCGAATTATCGTCCCCTTTTACAGCGGCGCGTGTGCCGTTCGAATTACACGCGACGACAGTCGCCGCTGTCAGGGCGTACAACGAAACAACCGCAATTATCCATATGACGCGTTCTTTTTTCCCTCTATCCCTTACGCAGTACACAAACGCTTCTGCTGCACAACCGAGAGAGAAAAAAAGAACAGGCGCACGCGCAGTCATTATAACAACGGCGGCCTCACGTTACCCTTTTATTACGCCCTAAACGTTCGCCCCCATTCCCTTTGCCTTTTTCAACTTCCAAAAAATTATCCTTCCCTAATCGCACGGGCAAAAAAAAAAAGACCAAAACAGACAGCACGTCGTTACTATCACCCTACCTCTATGTAACTAGCATGCGCGTCAGTTTTCTCACGCGGGAAAATCGACGTTATAGGCATCGCTTTCTGTTGGCGTCAGCGTTTCCCGCGCAACGCTTGCCTCTCTTCCTCGCGTATATGTTTAAGCCCTGCGGCTGTTTTCAAGCCGACAGTGAGAGAGAGAGCGAGAGAGAGCGAGTGTGTTACGCCACATGCTATGAGAGGGGGAAGGGAGAAAGACAGAGAGCGAACGATATACGAGCGAGAAAAGGGGGATGGATGTCAGTGACAAGCGGGGAAAGCTTATACTTACCTGTGCGCTCACAGAGGTGTAGTTTTTTCCTGCTCCACGGGGTATTAAACTTTTCCGAGCATGTTTTTCCCGCCGCGTGAGTCCGCGGTCCCTCGAATTATGGCCGATTTAGGAGGGCCGAGGGTCAGTTTTTGGGTCCTTTCTACCTGTGTTTGAACAGTGAAATTGTCCGTATTGGGATGAGATGGATCCTTTCGTTGCCTGCCGAGAATTTCGTTGAAAAGTGAATTGTAAAACGGATGTATTCTTTCAGGGTCTTCGACTAATGAATGTTTTACGTGGTTATGATGGGAATCCTAGCGAGTGTAACGGTAAATTATAAGTCCCCGAGAGAGAACTATTTGTTAGAAATTTATAAATAAATTCATAGTAAAAAATTTAATAGCGGTCAGCTATTAATGTTACTTATACATTCGCCAGAATACAATATACTAACAGTATAAAATAAATTTGGCATACGTGTACCAAATGTAAAAAGCGTTCCGAATTCTCGTTCTCTGGCTCTTTATGGATTTACATCGGACGAGTCGACTTTTCATTTCCATCCGCTATATACACACGCTGCCGCGAAATTCAAATTCGCCTCGGCCCGCGAAACATTTATTGCCCTCTCCCCGCCTACCTCATTATAAATTCCGCGTATATTACAATTTCTCGTTTTGTCCGTACAATTATGCACAAACGTAGCTCTCCTTCGGTTATAATATATTTGTCTGATAATTGAAGTTAATTTTGTATATGAACTGGTATTTCGACGGTAAAAGTATAGAGGCATGTATAATAGTGTCTTTGTCTTATTGTGAGAAAATAACGTATACGTATGTATATGTGTATGCATGGAAAACTGGTTAGACAATGTACGATGGATATACTTGAAGCGTATATAAAGTTAAGAACAAATGTTTGAAGAGGGACACATTGTTGAGATATTGAGAAAAATGGTTGGTCAATATTACCTACATGGCGTCGCGATGAGAAGAGAAGAGGACCTTGCAGAACGTTAATTAGAAAAAAAAACTTTCTCGCGCACGAGTGCAAACGCTATCGGCAAAATCATCTACAAGGTGGCTGTATATATAAATACCTCGCCTCTCCTCTCTCTCTCTCTCTCTCCGGCTAAGTGAATTTCTTCACCGATAAACTCCTTTTTTTTTCATTTTCCCGTTTTTTTTTCTTTCCACCTTTTCCACCATCGTCTCCCTCTTTCTCTCTCTCTCATACTACCAAACAAAATTACATCAAAACATTTCCATTGCAATAGCAAATTCTCATGCGGACATGGACAAAAAGAGACCACACAATTTTTCCAATTTTTTCAATATTTTAATATCGTAAAATACGCTCGTGCTCACTCTCTCTCCCCTCGACGTATAGACCGAGAGAGAAAAAAAAATAAAATTTGTTTCATTATTCCGCCGGGGCTTTTTACCCGATAATATTCTCCCTCTCTCTCTCTTTCTCGTTCCCGCTCGTCCTTCTCCCTCTTCCCCACTACACACCACCGTGCGCTCGCTTATGTGTGTGTGTGTGTGTATGTGTGCGTTCGATTCGTTCGTTAGCGCGCGCTGCTGCCGCCACCGCCGCCGCCGCCGAGCCCTGGGAATGCGAGAGAGCCGGGCAGCGCGCGCAGGCTTTCTCTCTCTCTCTCTCTCTCCCGCTCCTGCAATTGACTCTCTCGCTCTCCCCCTCACGCGTCTTATTGACCCGAACCCGGTTCTCGCCTCCTCTCTCTCTTTCTCTCTCGCTCTTTTCCCCGCGCTCGCTCTTTCTCGCTTCGATTCGCCGCTGTGCGCGCGCGCGCGCGCACACACGTTCGCTCGCTCGGCTCTTGAATATACTCAATTCGCGGTTATCAGCGAGATGAGAGAGGCATGAGCAAAAGAGATAGGGGGGCCTTACCAAGAGTGAGAGAGCGAGAGAGAAAGAGGTTCCCGCTTCTTTTATTCTACATATGTGTGTAATATACTCGCGCGTGGGTATTATTGTTGCAAAGCAACATTCCCCGTGCGCAGAAGATATACACACACACATACATATATACGTAAACGCGCTCTTCTTAGGTTTCCTGTCGGTTTTTTTGCCCGCCAAAAGCGCGTGACCGCTCGCGCGCACTCTTTCGTCAGCCTGCCAACCAACCAACCAACCAACCAACCAGTCGATTACACCGACGCACGCGCTCGCGCGAAAAACGCACACGCGCGAATGGAGGGAAAAACCATGGCGAGCGCGCTCATTTTATAAAAGATATTGCATAAGCGAGTCGCGAATTGCGCAATAGCTCGCGCGAACGCAACGCCGTTGTGTTGTTCTCTTCTATATATCTCTCTCACACACTCACTCTCCCTCTCTGCTCCAAAATATAACGAAACGGAGCGAGAAAAGAAATTCCAGGAGAGAAAGAGAGAGAGAGAGAAGGAGAACGCACACATGGAAGTGTATAAAAGCAGCACGATCGGAGATCGGATTCGCCGCAAAACAAAGGGATATCTCTTTGCTGGCGTGTGCACACGCTATGAAGGAAAGGAGAATGAAGAAAAAGGAGGGAATCACACATACTTATACATATAAGCTTTGGAGTCGAGCAAGCGTGAGCGTGTGTATCACACATGCGTGCACGTATGTGTACATATACGCACTAACACACACATGAGACGCGCTTGAAAAACGCGCGGGAAAACCTGATGTGTTGTCGGGCGCGGTACACGCGCGAGAGTGCTCGCTTTTTTTTTTGTACTCCAGGCCTTCTGCTCCGAAATGTGAAAACATGGCGGAGAATCGAGCACGGGTACAATACATACTGTCGCTCTCAGATCTTCCAAAACCAGTGTGTTTTTAAAATTCTCTCTTCACGAGGAGTCTCCTTAGCGAAAAAAAAATGAAAGTTCGCTGGCGGTTCGTCTCTCTCGCTCTTTTTGTCGCGCTCTCTCTCTCTGTCTTTCTCCTCCCAAAGCTGACCTCGAGTTTCAAGGGTAGAGAAGGGTTCCCTCATACGCGCTCACCAACACACACATACGCAAAAGGGACGCTACGCGCTCTTTCTGTCTCTCTCGCTCGCACGCTCAACGTTCGTTCTCCAGCGTTGCCGTCGGACGCGCGTGCTCTGTCTCTCTTTCTCTCGTTCGCTCCCGCCATCGGGCGAGGCACACAGCAGGCCCGGCCGATTGGTCGGCCCCGCGCGCCTTTGTGAACGGCCGGCTGGCCGCCGCGGCAACGCTGCTGCTGGCTGCTCCCCGTTAGAAGGGGAACGCGGCGAGCGTCTCTCTTTCTCTCTCGGTTTTATGTGCGCGCGAGCCGAGCGAGGGGAGAGACGCTCGTAATATAAATTCCCTCGCTCCGTCTCTCTCAGTTTTATATCGCTCGACGGGGGGAAAGAGAGCGAGAGAGATAGAGAGTTTTGCTCGCGCTGACTTTAGGTTCTCTTTCCGCCGATTTTTCGATAGATCGCAATATAGAGAAACACTATCGAGCACGCATGAATGAATGGACACATAGAGTTTAGGTTCTCTAGCTTTGATGCAAAGTACGCACGAGCGAAAGAGAGATGGAAGAAAACGATGCAAAACGGAGCACGGAATGGAAAAAGAAGGCGCGCACACATACAGCGGCATGGCGTTAGCGCGCGTACGGAAAAAGAGGAGAGGGAGAAAGAACGCCAGGAGCGAGCGAGTAAGCGAGAGAACGTAGAGGCGCAGGCGCGCGCACAAGAGAGAGAGAGAATTATCGAGGGGGGGAAGGGGAAGGTCGAGAGAGCCCCGGCCTCGGTAACGAGTGCGAGCGAGAGCGAGTGAGAAAGAAGGCAAGCGCGAGGGGAAGGAAAGAGAAGGCTAGCGTGCGCACGGTCCGCCCCTACCCACCCGCCGCCTCGCTCTCTCTCTTTCTCTCTCCCTAAGCCCCTGGCTCTGGCTTGGCGCTCGTGCACGGCGTAGCACAGCATAGCACGGCGCAGCGTAGCGCAGCAGGACGGCAGCCCGCAGCAGCAGTAGAACCCGTGGAGAGAAGAGCCGCCGCCGCACGCCAGCCCCTCGGTACCTCTATACACGCACGTATACACACTCACACAGATACGAGTGAGAGAGAGCCGTGTCGTCGTCGGGGGAAAGAGACGGAGAGAGCGAGCGAGACACTCACGCACGTATACATACAGCGCTGCGGCATACACGGAGGCACGAGAGAGGACGCTCGGCTCGTTTTTCGAGAGAGAGAGAGAGAGAAGAGCAGCGGCGCGCCACTGCCGCCGCCACCACCGCCGCCACCGCGCCGACATTTTGTTGTGCGTCGCCGCGCGTAGTGCGAGAGAGAGCGCGCGAGCGGGGAGAGACTCTCTCTCGAGTGTGTGGTATAGAGACACGACGCAGCAGCAGCAGTAGCACAGTTCCCTCTGTGTCTGTGCGCGTGCGTTCGGGAATACAATACGACAACGAAGACGACGACGTACTGTCGTTTTCATATACGGCCATCGAGCAAATAAGTGTGCGTTCGTGTATGTGCGTGTCGTGCGTCACCGCGGCGCATAAAGCCGCAGGTAGGCCAGTTCCGGAGTTTCGAAGGAGGACGTCGTCGTCGTCGTCGAGGAGTAGCAGCAGCAGCAGCAGCGCCGTCGACGCCGCGTGCCGCCGCCGCCGTTGAGACGCGCGTGGTGCGTAGCAGCAGCAGCAAAGCAGCGCGCACACACACCGGAAAGGATACGCGCGCGCTCTCCGGGAACGCGATATAACGCGAGAACGAGAGAGAAAGACATACGCAGAAGGGAGAAGGAGAGAGTGAGTGAGAAGCGGGGGAGAGGGAGAGCGCACACAAGCAAGCAGGCAAGCAGTAAGAGAGCTCTCCACCATCGCGCTCCGTACGAGTGACGGGGGCAGAAGACTAGTGCGAGAAGAAAATTGTACAAAAGGCACGTAGCCGAGTGACGTCGGCTACGAGGCGAGACAGAGACAGAAGACACAGCGAAGCCGCCCGGATGCTACGAGGACGAGCGGCGCCCGTCGTCATTACTACCAGCGCACCGAAATACCAGTCGTGAGAGAGCAGCGCGCGCGCCCGAGCGCGCCAGCCCAACCGTGTGTGTGCGTGCGTGCGTGTGCGCGCGAGAGAGAGAAAGACAGCGCGCGCCAGAGCTAGGCTAGCGAGAGGAAGAAGGCAGCAGGCCACAAGCGGGCAGCACGGCGGAGGCTAGTACCAGCCACTACTAGAGTATCTCTGTCCGTGTCCAGTTGTGTGTTGGTGTGTGTGTAAGAGCGTGCGTGCGCGTGTTTGTGTGTGCGCGCGCCCCCTCTGTACACGAAGCAAACTCTCCAGCCACGGACCTTCGACAGCCTTGACGAAATGTCGGAGCATCACCGCGTAAGCGGCGGCTGGGCCCACCAGGCCAGTCCCGGTGGCCGCGAGGATGGTGGCAACGCAGGCGCTGCTGCTGCCGCCGCGGCGGCCGCGTGGTGGCCGGCCGGCCTCAACGAGCAGGCAGCCGCTGCCGCAGCTGCCCAGCAGCAGGCCCAGCAACAGGCCCAGGCTGCCCAGCAGCAAGCTGCCGCTCAGCAGCAGGCCCAACAGCAGGCAGCCGCGGTCGCGGCGGCGCAACAGCATCACCAGCAGAATCTCCAGCAGCACCTGCTCAGTCAGCAGCAGCAGCTGAGCCAGCATCACCAGGACATAGCGAGGAGCACGGCCGCGGCGGCTGCGGCGACACAGCAGTTATTCTCCTACAAGATGGCCTCGAGCTTCCAGAACCCGTCGACGACGGGTGCCCAGTCCTCGCCCGTCTCCTCCAGCAGTCCCGTGTCGGCGGCGGCAGCAGCGGCCGCGTGCATGAAGGGATACGACTACAGGACCGGAGTGCCGGTCAGCGCCCAGTCGGCGTCGCCAGGCGTACAGTGGTGGTACCCGAGCCAGGTGATGGACCAGCAGAACAACCTGCACCAGCAGCAGCTGCAGCAGGGACAGCACTTGTCGTCTATTACCACGCAGACGTCCACGCCGCCCATCATGTCGCCGGTTAGTTATTTACCTTCCCCTCCACAACTAGACGCAGCGTCGGTTTACGCTATGGTACTGTCTTTTTTTTGTCTCTTTTTTTTGTTTTACTTTCTATCCTATACACACTACTGGAATCATGTGCGTGCGTGTTTGTTTGTTCATTTGTTTCCCTGTACACGTGGTGATACCCCCCCTAGTATATATATATACAGTGTTTTCGTTGCTGGAGAACTAGCCTTACGCCTATGTACGCGTACATCGTGTGTGTAGGTATAGGGGACCGGCCTGACTTCCGGTTTCTCTTCTCTCTCGCTCTCTCGGCTTGCAAAAGGAAAAAAACCGCGACGACGACGGCAGAGAAGCAACTCGAGCAGGCGGACGCCTCGACGCGAAAACACGCGGCATTCCACTTTTCGCGCCAATCCCGGCCCAAGGTTATTTTCATATCCGCAGCACAAGCAGCAGCAGCCGCAGCCAGAGGCAATTGCCTCGGGAATGCGAACGTGTGCTGCTGCTGCTTGTAACACCCGACATCAATCGTTATTATAAAGCCTCTTGTTTCGTATACTCTTTCTCCTACACTTTCTTTCTCTTTGAAATATATTTTATTACATCCTCGTGAAAAAATTCTTTTCGTTGTATATATAGAGAGACAAGAGAAAGAGAGAGAAAGAACCTTTCACGCGGTGTTTTCGTGAACGCGGCGAGTAGCAGCAGCAGCAGCGCTAGGCGCGCGCGCTCTCTCGCTCGCTCCCGTCCATTTTGTATCGCAGGCCGCGAGCGCGCGCGCGCGCGCCAACGCCATGTCGGCTGGCTGGCTGGCTGGCTGGTTGGCTCTTGCCGCGTTTGTTCGCTGCGTTACACGATTCGGCGAGACTGTCTATATACGCTTGTATATATATATTTTTTTTTTAGTAATTTTTTGGTAGTTGATATTAAATACGTGGATTTTGGTTATATATGTATAGGGAAAAATATCGAGAAATAATTGAAGAGCTATGACGATGGGTGGGGGAGAGAGAGAGAGAGAGGTGGGATTGTTCGGAGAATCGGCTACCGCGATAAGACGATCGTAAACAGACGGATTGGTTACGTCGGGATGTAGTATACAGTGGAGTTCTCGGTCCCTTTCTTACTACGAAGAAAACGCGTGACTGTATGGTGGTAATTCGGTGATTTTGGCACATAAAGTGGGTAGGAATTTTAGTTGAATATGCAAAGTGATGGATTTTTCTTGGAACAAGCAGTTGGTCATTTTCGTTAGTACCATAGATTTTTAATCGTTTCACGGTAAAATAATTGTTTGTTATTCGGTGCACGTTTTTACACGCGTATATTGTCCAAGATTTCGAAGAACTCGCAAGGAAATTCACTGTATTAATTGCTCAAGGTCAAGTCAATTTTGCTTAAAAAGTGTCGCTCCGTACGCGAATTGAAGAAAATTTGCAGCTCTGCATTTTCTGCTCTTACAAAACGTATATACTGTCGAATTTTTCGCTGCTTGTATAACGTTCGTTAAAATTGATTTTTCTGTCGAACAGCGCGGTGTCTTCATCGATTTCGTGTTTTCATGTTTTCGTTCCGCACCTAATCTAATTTTCCAGTCTCTACTGTAATTCTCGAATAAGGTGGATAGAGAGAAAAAAACAACTAAACCTAACACAAAGTTGACATACATCATCAAACCGCAAACGGTGCTTTTGTTTAATCTGATTGCATTACACTTTTAAATTTAGGAGCACTATAGAGAGCTGAGCAAACTTGTTAAATCTCATTACAAATTCACGTGGGCCTCGTTTATCTTTCTCTATCTCTCACCTCCGCCAACGAAATTAGTTTTGATCAGCACGGTTGAAAAATACATTCTACATAATCGTTTCGTTGAACCACAACCATACAGAGACAATTACGATTTTATAACCTCTCTCTCTTTCTCTCTCTCTCGTCATCTTCTCGATCGCCTAATCTATTTATTAAAAATCAATAAAACTTTTCGCAAAAATCTTCTCGTTTCAAAATTTTCATTACCACCGTGTATAGTAGCCGATTTGTATTCACCATCACAACCATCAACACCCCTCGTCGAAAAATCCAACCAATCGACCGGTGGCGTGCGCGCGCGCACACGATGAAAGAGGGTGGACATTTTCATATTCCCCCCTCGTGTTTTTCGTGGGTGTAGAGCAGCAGCACGCCCCCGCCTACCCACCCGCGTTCACTCACGGCGGCCGGCTATTGATTCTGCTTCGCGCGCGCAGCGCGGCAGCGGCAGCAGCAGGCGGTGGCGCGGTAGCGATTTTTTTTTTTTTTTTTAAGCAGCATCATTAGTTATCGTTTACAGTCTGCCATCCCTTCGCTCGAGAGTCTTGCTCTTGCGCGTTCAATGATTTTTTAATAGAAAAGAAAGAGAAAGAGGGGTTCGTGCGCGTAGAGTGTGTGATGGTGGGCGAAGGTTATCAATATTGTTGAAAGTCTATTAGTAAATGTTGATATAACTTTGCTGGGTACCAGTGCAAACGTGCGATTAATATCGAAACCAAAGAACTACGGTTCTTATCAACACTAATCTCAATGGTATGTGTGTATACCAGAAAAATCCTCCAGTCACGCGCATAGATACACGAATCCCGCTGGTACCACAAAAACACGCCTCCACACTATTAGGCTCCGATCTCTCGCTTTGCCTCGTTCGTTCTAGTTTCGCTTTTTTTTTTGTTGCCTCGCGCTTTTTCTCGTTCTCTCCCTCTGCGCGTCGTCGTCGTACAGTCATCGACACGCTCTCCTCGGTGTCAGTGACTCGCGCTATGTAATTGGCCCGTTTCCGAAGGTTACGCGGTTCTCGCGCGCCTTTCCTTTTTGCTTTTTCGGTTTTTCTCCGTTTACTCGCGTTGTTTTCTCTTCTTATTTCAAAACAAAAAAGCAAAAAACACTAGTCACCCTCGGGAAGAGTGGATTGCTCTACCCCCAAATCGTCAGGACTTTTACTGCTCTCGTTTTCTTTTTCCTTCAGGATAATTGGATTGATTACTTTGTCGTTTTATTTTCTTCTGCGTTTTCGCTGTGTATCCCATCTGAGCCAGCTCGTCGATCGTAAAAACTCCGTTGTAAGTACGGAACGTCGTCGCATTCTTCTGTAAATGTATTGATGTATATACATACGTACTTATGCACTTTTGCGAGTGAAAATTTTTGGGTACCTCGCGGGGAGGAGAGAAGCAGCAACGACTGTCGTTCCGAGGCTTTTGTTCCGTTTGCAAATTATGCTCTGACGCTCGCTCGTTCGCGTGGTTACCCGGAAAATAATCAATATGCACCGAAATGATTTTCGCGTGGATGTGGACTATTATACCTCGTATAATCTAGAAAGGGGGATTAAAAGCTTCCCTCGCCGCCATCGCTGCAGCCGCTGCCGTCGCTTTGAGCGTAATTATTTTTTAATTAGTTTACTCAAAGTTTTCTCGTTACCGAGCGAGAACTTGCGCGCGCGCGCGGGGATAGAGTAAACACGATTATTTTTCGATTCGCGAAGAAGCAATGTTTCAACGTTGTTCTTCGCCTGTTTATCTTAATTTTTTTGTATTCCTTTTGTTTGTATCGTGTTCGAACGGAAATTCATTGAGGGTCAATATTTCCATTACAGCGTATACGAGATCCACACTCTCACTTCAACGAGCTGAAATTTCCACTCCAAAAAGTTCGCTCTAAATAAACATCGAGTAATCAAAGACGCGCGTCGAGTGTCTTATAATGCATATTAGTTACTTGCAGCACATAACACATAGACTCTAGCAACGAAAAACACGTGTGTTTTAAAACTTGTCTCTATTCCACACGCGTACTTTTTCCTCCCTATATATATGAATAAGAGCTTTGGCATTGGCAAGACAACAGGTTTTTCCCCTCTAACCCGAAAACGACGTCTTCTCGATTTTTTTACAGCATCAAATACAGCAGTTGCACCATCAAAATAATCTCCAACAAAATAACGCGATTATGCATCAGGACAAGAGAGGAGCGAAGTCGACCAAGCCGAGAGGCCGCATGACCGCGTACGCCTTCTTCGTACAGACGTGCCGTCAGGAGCACAAGAAGAAGCACCCCGATGAGAACATCGTCTTCCAGGAATTCTCCAAAAAGTGCGCCCTCAGGTGGAAGGTGAGTCTCGTAACTATGATACAATTGTAATCTTTTTTTTTTTTTTAAACGCCCCGACCATGATATATACACATACGCGTAGAATCACGCGTGCACGTCATTATCAACGCGACGTTGATTTGCAGCCGAGGGTTGTTGGTAATAGTCGGCATATAAATTGTCACACAAGGATTTCCGGTCGTGGTTTAGAATGTACGCTCGTTTATATATACGTTACGGTAATAAATTTGAGTTTATTACACCGTACACTGTAAATTTTCCTCCAAAATGATCGCGAACCATTTCGCCACTTTTTATTGCCTCCATTTCAAGCATTAAAACTAAAGTTAATTATCAAAAAAAAATATAGATACGATCGTTTCGAAAAGCAACTTCAGTTTCGTGTACGTGTATATATATATATGTATACACCTTGCTGACAATAAAATTCAATACGTTCCTTGAAAAAGCAATCCGCGCGTCCACCGGAGTGTGAAACACGTTCTCGCGTAGAGGAGGCTCTCTTACACACACACACACACACACACACACACACACACACACCACGTGCAAAAAATAAAAAGAGACTGACGAGTGAAGCAAAGCTAGCAAGAGCCTCTCGTATGATGATAAATTGCGCGTTGCTCGTGTAGGAAAAATTCGCTATTAATCGATAGGCCACTCCGCGGCGGCATATTTTTAAACTTTTATCAATTTATAAACAAGTATATCCAATAAAAAGGAGTTCTCTCACTCTTTCGTACGTTCTCCCTCTGCCTCTTTTTTTTCTCGCGTATTACGTAATTCCGCGCGCGTTACAGGAGAACGAGCCGCCGTTCCCTCTCTCGCTCTTGTGCGCGCGAGCCTTGTTGTATTTTAAAAATATTGTGAAATTTCATTCCTTTTATTAAATCCGCCATGTTGCGAGCGGCCATTTGCAATTTAAAAATATCTCCATCTCACTCGCCATGAGGCGCAGTTCTCGCTCTTTCTCTCTCTCTCTCACTCGTATAGTGTGATCAAACGCGGCCGAAAACGTTACCGAGACGTCGGTTATATCGTACTGTTTCCGCATTACCGTGCTTTAACGTAAACACAAAGGGTTACACTGTTTTCACCTAAAAAAAAAACAAAGAAGTCACCTTTCCGTCAAAGGCACTTTGCACTTTACATACTTTCAACGTTCGTTCGTTATTCAACTAAAAGTCCTACTGAACGCAAGAAAACACCATGCTACCATTTATTTTCCCCTCACATCTCGTACATCCAGTATGTATATAAACACGTATAGCCTGGTTAGAATACATCCCCCCTCCCCCCACACGTGTATCACTCACTCTCTCTCTCTCTCTCTCTCTCTCTCTCTCTCTCTCTCTCTCTCTCTCGCTCTCTC
>JAWWEQ010000027.1:22599555-22613649 GCA_035583055.1 Torymus tubicola
GGTTAGAATACATCCCCCCACCCCCCACCCCTGTATCACTCGCTCTCTCTCTCTCTCTCTCTCTCTCTCTCTCTCTCTCTCTCTCTCTCTCTCTCTCGCTCTCTCTGTATACATCCCTTTCATCTTCCCACCCACCAAACGGCAATTCAATCCTGACTATACTCTCACTTGCGGGTCGTCTCGACGCACATGGCATACCCCGCACACATTCACGCACGTACGTACGTACACAAGACGTCGTCATGTGTCCCCTACTACTCCCACGTCTTACGATTCCATTGACTGACTGCAGGAGAGGAGCGTGTGGTGTGCTGCTCTCTCGGCACGCTATCGACCTTAGGTCCCCCGCGAGCGCGAAAGCACGCGCCGTATATATATATATATATATACGCCGATAATAACGAAATAAACACCGGCTTCGCGCTTGCTTACTCGCTATAAGCTTGCTTGCTTGCTTGCTCGCACATGTGCACGCGCGCGCGCGCGTTTATATATGACCGCGTGCGCGAACGAGCAAACGAGCGAGCGAGCGACACTTCCGGCAATAAAGCCGATAAGAGTGCGTTGTCGCATTGTGGGAAGAAGCAAGTATAATTCGCGACGGTTCTGCAATAACTATACGGGCGGTGGTTTTTTTTTTCTTTTTCACCTCGCTTTGATTGTATATTGTTACGAAGGGTGCAGAATAGATATAGTTTGACGTGCGTTCAAGTTATCTATGATTTGTTTCTTTTATATAATTGCGAAAAAGTAAGGTAAATACGTGTACTAACTTTCAGCACGCACGCACCCTACGCGAGAGAATTCAATCGTTGCGGGATTACAAAATCCTCAGGTCACCCCTTGCGGCTCTGCCAGTCGCACGACGACGGTCCTTTAATTGATACGGCCGCACGCGCGTAACGCTCTCGTCGTAAATTGAGGCTAAGGAGTAGCCAGTAGTCGTAGCGCACTCGGGGCCCCACTATATACCGTCGTCGCCGTCGGTGCAACGAACGGCCATGGACGTCGATTAATCACTCCTCTCTTATCTCTCCCCGTCCGTTCTACGGCCTGCGGCAAAGTAGAAAAACTCGAATTTTCACACCGACGACGACCACGCGTGGGTGAACGCGTGCGCGACTTTTTTTTTCTTTTTAATCGTGAGAAGGCGTACCGGTTTTTTTTCCTTCGCGAGAGAGAGAGAGAGAGAACGAGAATGCGGAAGAACGATCAGTCGTGTGTATATATATATAGCAAGAGATTGTGACCATGAAAACGCCGGGTATCTTTCTATAAAATATATATATATAGACATAGAGGGAAATATAGTCGACCGAGTAGAGGTGGAGAGGATAGATAGATCGGAAAACAATAATC
This sequence comes from Torymus tubicola, assembly GCA_035583055.1. Taxonomy (NCBI): domain Eukaryota; kingdom Metazoa; phylum Arthropoda; class Insecta; order Hymenoptera; family Torymidae; genus Torymus; species Torymus tubicola. Next base: position 22,600,915 of record JAWWEQ010000027.1, read on the forward strand.
ACGGACACGAATGTCAAGTCTACTCTGAATTTTGCAAACGGCGACGACGAGAGCGCGGACTTGGAGAGGGACAGAGTGAGAGAGAGAGAGAGAGAGAGAGAGAGAGAGAGAGAGAGAGAGAGATGGAAACCGCTAAAAATACCTCCCCCGCCGCGTTCTAATCCCGTCGCTAGCGCTCGTTCGCTCTCGCTCTCTCCTGCATAAATAAAACCCTCTCCCTCGCACCCGAAAATAAAGGGAAAAACGAGGCTATTTTTCTCCACCCCTCCCTATCCTCCCCTCTCTCATTTTCTCTCCATCGTAAACTGCAGCTCGGCAGCGGCGGGTTCGCCCTTCTCTCTCCCCCTATTCCCCCTCTTTTTAATAAACGTCAGGCTTTGACGGGAAACATTCGATTTTTCCCCTATCTCGCCGTGCCGCTGCTGCCGCTAGTAGGGTGGTAGGAGGGAGACGACGCGCACAGCGGCAACGCTGCTGCGAGCCCGGCTACTGCTGCTGCTGCTGCACCCCGGCGCCAGACTTGCTTCCTCTCTCTCTCTCACACACTCTCTTCTACCCGTCGGTAATTCTGTCGCGAAATTTTTCAGGGGGGGGGGGGGTGCTGGTTGTACGCGTATAGTATTAGTGAGTATATCCCGCCATGGGGGTGCCATGCCTCAGTCTTCAGTCATCGCAAAGACGCACCTAGCGTACCCCCCAATGCAGCAGTATTAGTTTTCTCAAAAAGGAGAAGGAGGATGAGAAATAGATCATGGGAGAGAGAGAGAGGACCAGAGATAAGGGACGAGGATGGTAGAAGGAGGATAATAAAAAAGTGGGTTAGGTTTGGGGGCAACGCCGAGAGAGTGCGGGGCTAAGGGGGGTTGGTCGATAGTACGCTCGGCGCCGAGAGCGCGCTCACTCGCTCGCCCTTCGACCGAAACGCTGTGTGCCTCCCCTCTTTTTCCCGTCTCTCTCTCTCTTCCTCCCTTTCGCTTATATACATAGCGGGGTAGAAAGATAAAAACACAGGGAGAGAAAGAGAGAAAACTGTCTGAGGATCTACTCCCCGACGTGTGTCTCTGCCTTGTACACGGTTTTCCTTGGGACCAGCCTTGGTATACGTACGCGTATATACCCTCTTGAACGTTGTGTCCTCTCCTCTCTCTTCCTCTCGGTACGACGTCGGGTCGGCAACGAGAGGAAGAGCGACAACGCTATGCGCCGCCAGCAGCGCCGGCTGCTGCTGCCTGGATCGGCGACTGGTCCCGGCTCAGTAGCGTTTACCCGCTAGGGCAGGTGAGTAGTAGTCGACTACTCTACTACACCCGGTTTTCTTTACCGCTTCGCTTCTTTATATTAATCGGTTGCGTGTATTGAAACATATGCTGGTTCTGCGACAAGTGTATAGGTATATACACCCGCGAGGGAAAGAATTATTCGGGTGTATAGTCTCTCGGCGCGTTTCCCCTCTCGATTTGTGCATATACGTATACACGCACTCAGAGTAACTTTCGTAGCTGAGGCGGCGGCGGCGCCTCTGCTTCGCGCGCGATGAAAATTGATATCCTGGTGAAAATAGGGGTGAGGGAGAGAGAGAGAACGCGAGCGAGCGAGCGAGTTCTCTCTCCCTCTCCCCCTTGCTAGTGGTGCACCCCCGGCTCTCTTGCGCGCACCCCGCTCGTTCGTTCGCTGCGTCGCGCGCTCTCTCTCTCTCCTTCCCCCTTGTACGATCAATACGCCGGAGCCCCGACTTTGTGCCTTCCCCTCTCGTCCCGCGCGTACGTGTACCCCCTACCCCTCCACTCGTCACTGTGGACTCTCTTTCTCTCTACCCCTCACTTATTTTTTTTTGCATCACATCGTTTAAATTTTTTGTTTCTTTTAATTTTTTTGAGTTTTGAGTTTTTTTTTTGGAAATCGCTAGGTTGTTTTTGTTATATCATGCGTTGTACGCTCGAATCATCCTGTGAGATAAATTAACGTTATAAAGACGATGTTGGCTATAATGTTGCGTATGTGCGGCGTTCGTTATCTCGCGCGCTGTGCTTCTTTTCTTCATGTTCACAGACTATGAGCGACAAGGAGAAGAAGCGTTTCCACGAGATGGCCGAGAAGGACAAGAAACGGTACGACACCGAGATGCAGAGCTACATTCCGCCCAAGGGCGAGAAGGTGACAGGCCGAGGCAAGAAGCGCAAGCACATCAAGGATCCCAATGCGCCCAAGAGATCCCTGTAAGTATCTTTCTCCTTGGGAAATCTTCTATTAACGTTGTCTAGAAAAACCGAGTCTAGAACATTTTCATCACTTGGTGGACCTCGGTAACGTCTGTATAGGTTGTTTGTAAAATTGTTTAAATTTGGAAGCTTTCGTGGAGTCGTGTAAAATTTAAAAGTTTAACGATAATCTTTTGCTTTGTAATAAAGAAAGTAGTAATAAAATCGCAATAATTAGCTCCTAATTTGCGTTGAGAAAATAGAAATTATATAGAATTTAAAAATAGATGCATCTCGTGTAACAATAGTACCTAAAACATTAGAAAATATCACATGTGTTTTTGTTATTTTCAGTTCGGCATTCTTCTGGTTCTGCAATGACGAGCGCGGTAAGGTCAAGATGCTGAACCCCGAATACGGAGTAGGTGACATTGCTAAGGAACTCGGCAAGAGATGGTCTGATGCCGGTCCCGAACTGAAAGGCAAATACGAGGCTATGGCTGAGAAGGACAAGGCTCGATATGAAAGAGTGAGTATTTTGCTAACACAATTATTTCAAATTTAAGAAAAGAATGTCGCACAAAATTTGGTATACTAACGTATTTTCTCCCTTGTGTGTTTGCAGGAAATGACTGCGTACAAAAAGAAGATAAAGGACGGTCCTGGAGTTGGAGTACCCGTAGTAGCCAAGAAGGCTGAAAGCGAGGAGGAATGGGAAGATGAAGACGAATAGCAAGGAGAATAACTGATAGCGGACGCACGTCAAAAATCTCATCTATCACCCCGTGTCCTTGATCCCGATGCATACCTCACCTACTGTACATACCATTGACCTTAGCGTGAGCGTACTTACACCACTAGGAGAACAAATAACTAACCACCAGTCCCCCGACTGTTCACAATAATAATTAAAGAAAAAAAACCGCGATTATAATAATTATTTTAAAAGAAAATTGTATGTGTGAGTGAGATTATGCGAGAGGAGATTGTGTGAGTGACATTTGTATTTTAACATATTGATAGTAACATGTAAAGTGGCATAGGATAGAAAGAAAGGAAAATGAAGAAGGATGGTGCCCACTTTTTTTTCTGTCTTGGGGTGGAAGGCGCAGGGGCTATTACAATTATATGCTGACTTTGTCTCCACTCTATGTTAAAAGAAAGAGCGGCTGAAACGATAAAAAAAAACATTTGATTTAGTTATTAATGAGAAATAATAAAAAAAATAATAAAATAAATAAATGGAATGGGCAATTATATGAATCGACGGAGCGTTTTCCACCCTATCCTGGAAGGAGGACGATGCTCGCGGAACGTTATCAGTTCAGTTCATTCGGTGCCAGCGTAGTATGCGATTAATAAGATATAATGAATAAAAGCAGTTTTTGTAATTACTCGATTTTTGTACAGTTATACTTCTTATTCTTTAATTAATTCTTCATGCTCGGATCGGCTGAGTGAATCGCGCAGGTGGGGAGATGGTGGCTTTACTTTTTCTTTTCTATTTTATTTTATTTGCGATTCTAAATGAGGAGTGTGCCGATATGCTGCACCTCGCTGTACCTGTGTAATTTATATCGATGTTATAAAAAAAAAAGAATAAAGACCACTAATGGTACGATTCGATCTCAATCGCGTACGTTACAATGCGATCTCGAGTTAGATGATACTCTTATCTAGGACTGCAACGCGCGTGATTGAGCATAATGTTTAATTAGCGAGTGGTTTGACGAGCGAAAGAAAGCCGAAAGAGGTAGCTTTCTTAAATCAAAACAAAATAAGCAAATTCTTTCGAAATTTTTGCTCCACGGCCGATGAGCACAAGAATCCTTTATTAATTAAATGTATTGCACAGTTGTGAGGAAACGAGGGAAAGGGAAAAAAAAGTGAAGAAAGGGTGGCTGTTGTGCGTACAACGTAAATCATTGTTATTCCACTCCTCTCGATTGTAATATGCTGTTTATCGTTGGAACGGGGGTTATAGAGAGTGCTTAAGCCTGTTTTATCAACCATTGTAACGCAAAATAGTACACTCAGTTTATATCATTTCTTTTTTATGAGCAAATTACGATTATTATTGTATATCATTTTGAGTTAACTTTTAAAATTTTTGATTCGACTGACAAGTAGGTTTGACTGTATTACAAATATATGTATATATATATATATGTGTATGTATATATGTATCTATATATATATATATATTTGGTTTGAACAAAGAGAATCGGTCCCTGCCCCTTACCATCGTTATATCCCCTTCTTACAAACATTCATTTTGTCAATAAAAATGATATTTCTTAAAAATGACAAGCTTCTATAAATATTTTCTCAAAATTTAACAACACGATATATTATTCGTTTTTCGTCACAGGAGAAAAGCGACAAGGTGGTGTGCCGATAATTTGCACTGCCTTGAAACATGAAAATCATTCTGGTGTACAGCAGGCTGTATTATAATAAATTATTGTGGTTTCTTGTAATGTTAACATTCCTAGGTCTTAGTATGTACAGATTACCTAATCGTCATCGATTAGAGCAAACTATAAAAGACGCTGATGATGAGCTGCAAGCTCGATATTACTTCAAGATTTTATTGCCAGGATGATGATTATGATAATTATATGTGAGAAAAAATATGCTGGAAGCGTGTTGCTGCTTCTTTATAATCAGACTGACTTGTATTACAAAAAAAAACGTAATAACGAAGAGAGAAAAAATCTCATTTTGACTCATTCACTACTTTCAGCATTAAGCTCTTCGTCTCCCCCACATATATAATGTCATGAAAATACGACTGTACGATTACTATAATAACACGACAAAGTGTAAGAACAATGAGTAAGATGAGAGGGCAAAAGTGAAAAAGAAAACGAAAACCTGTTTTTTAGGGAGGGAGCTAGAGGACTAATACTGTAAAATATAAAATTGTAATATTTTAATACTGATTTGCAGATGTGCATAATTTTAAACGATATAGCTGGTTAAAAATGAATTGTACTGATACTGAAAAGCAGATACATTGATGGTGATAATTAATAAAAACAAATATAAAAAAAACACTCATGACAAAAAAAATTTCCTGTGTTACTTTAGGAAATATCTTAGTTAAAAAAAGTTTGTTTTGTATATCTCTTAGGGATTAAATAAACTTTTCAAAAAATAAGCCGATTTGTTTTCGTACTAGTATATATATACATATATACTTCTTTTATTTTACAGTATAATTTTATATAAAAGTAATTCTGAACGAATTTTATTAGAATTTAATTTTATATTTATTTAAGCAGTCTTTGTTTTTTGTAACACTATACACCAGTTTCCTTGGTCGTAATAAACATTATCTATTTTCGTTAATGGGACATCAGAGCATAGGTTTTCTAATTCACCTTCTTCGAAAACATGGTAAAATCTCAAAAAATCTCCGCCACCTTTTCGTTTCCACGGAACAAGCATATCGCGATGTACAAATTCTGTTCGATTTTCGTGAATAGGGAGTAGCATTTTATTTTCTATGGAGTGAAATTGCGTTTCTCGAGAAATTTTAGTGTCATCTTTCTTGTTTTTAGTCGTATTAAATTTTAAGTATGTTGATTTTGCACGATCCTTGACTTGTTCCTTAGCCCATACGTAAATCAGTGCTTTGCCACCCTCTCTAAGGACTCTCATGATCTCAGAAACAGCTTGTTTTCTTCTTTCATTAGTTGACAAATGATGAATGACTGCGATGCATAAAACTGCATCTAGAACATTTGATATGTATGGAAGTTGAAGACAATCGGCTAATAGAACTTGAAAACTTTTACTTCGACATATTTCTGCAAGACCTGTACTACGATCACAGCCCATCTACAGTGAAAATAAAAATTTTTGTAAATTATTATAAAGTATAAGATTAAATGAATTAATAAACAGAAAATTTACTTTGAATATACTTGGTTGCCTGTGTAAATATTTTCCATTACCACAACCAACATCGAGTAGAAGACCTCCAGGGTCTATACTTTCTATAAATTTTGCAACATTTGGCCATTGTTTATGTCTTGTTTCATCAAAATGGCCTGAAATTTCTTCATAAACCTGTTTAGTTGTTAAGTAAAAGTACATAAAAAATTATTAAAATATTTTTTATAAGAATTGAAAGTATAGTTATAAACTTACTTTGTGTACATAAGAATTTTCAAGTTCTGATGCTATAGAATCATTTATTACTGCGACTTCTTTAACTGAATTTTTAGTATCACAGAGATCTTTGTATTTACAAGTACAGTCACCTTCATGAATTTTTCGAAATGTAAATGACACTCTAATGCCTCGTGGGCGTGTTGAAAAACCATTGTTTGTTTCTACATTGTCATTATGTCGAGGACAAATACCATGGGTCCAGGCATAACGAGCCTCACCACCCATAACTAACAATGATCTTGCGGGTAAATCCAAGGCGATTTTTTTATCTCCTTTTTTAAAGTCCATTATACATGCTGAACCAAGGGATAGTGACAATATTGGATCTTCAAACACACTGTGGGTATCTACATGAGGAGGTATACCTGAAAAATGTTAAAAATTAATGTAACATCAAATGCTTAATAAAAAGTAACAAAATGTTGTACCTTGACCAGGTAAATATCTGTTTACAGTAATTTGATCATATTTCCATTTTCCACATCCATGTTTCTCAAATAAACCTTGCAAAAATTCATAATCTTTTGGTATGGGGGGGATTGAATTATCAATATCTACCATGTTATTATCATACCGAAACTTGTAGGAAAAATGTTTCACTTTTCGGTGTTTTAGTGGTATTTCTATAAACATTGTAAATAATTTAAAACTTTTTTTTACATTAATATTAGAAATTATTAGAATTAATTTTTACCTTCTTCTTCATCCCAGTTAATACTTTGTAGTAATGCAGTTTCTTCTTCTGGAGTTACAAAATCTCTTAATAATCTTAATCCAGGAGGTAAATCATTACCAAAAGTTTCTTCAATATATGGAACTGAAAAATAATTTATAATCGTTAATGAAATGATTAAAATAATGATAATTACTAATAGAAAATGCTTACTTGACTCGATATACAGTAAATAAAAAACTGTATCTTCATTTGGCACCAGTACATTTCCATGTACCTTATTATAAAAGATTTTTGCAGATTCAACAGATAAAAAGTCAACAAAACAGTAAGATTTTCCAGGAGGCATAGTCACATTGAAATTAGGAACTATGTCTTGCATAAATTGCTCTAAAACTTCTCTTTTGAGTCCAGTTACTAACCCAGCATTACAAATAGCTAAGTACTTTAAAATATATAAAAAGTATTAGTAAATTATCAATAATTAGTTTTATTCATTTTTTAAAAGGTAATTGCTTACTTGTGTCGGTTCATCAGAACATTCGACATTCATGTCTCGAACAAGTCGGTGTTGCGCGCGCTTTTGTTTGCGCATGCACTTTTTAGTCTTTTTGTTACTTCTGTTATCCATAATTAATATGTAATCCCCACAAACTTTGTAATTAAATAATTAAAATAAATACAACATGATAAATATTGAAAAATGAACAACAGTCAGAGGTTATAAACACATACACTTAAACTTGAAAGCTCATTTACGCCTGCGTATTTTTGTCAACACTTGGTTACACAATGAACTTATGAATCAAAAGGTATTACTTTTAATAACGATGATGCAAATCAATCAAAAATAACATTTGTCGTGCATCTTTAATACGTCAGATGCACGTGTTATCCGTATAGACCGCTCGTCTTCGTAAATCATAGTCTTTGGATTGGAACAGTTCACTGAAGTTCAATTTGTCTCTGCGAGATGTCAGCACTAAACGGTATGAAAATGAAAATGTTAATTCTCAGATCAGTAGGTTCACAACTTAGAAAGTCAGACAGTTCATCATTAACTATGCCTATATATATCACAATGGGACAAAACAAGAGAATCAAAATCTCAGTTTTTCGAGGTAACAAATTTCACTTTAGTTCTTTATTATGTGTATCAATTCTGTGTAAGTGTATAAATCGATCGAAAAAATAGAAAAATTTCTCCATTTCGGTGAAAGGATGTCTTCTTCCTCTTCTCATCCATCAAAAAATGACAAGTCTCGTTAGTTTAAAAGAATATTATATATATATATATATCCTCGACAAAAAGGTTTTTAAAAAAGCCGGTCGATAAGTGGAAGAAACCGTGTTAATGGTCTCTTTTACTTTTGCAAAGACAATTTTCTAAAGACCGTTAAAGATTCTATACGTTTGAAAGTGAATGTAATTACTAATAAATGTAGCTATACACAGAATGATAAGAGACTTAAAGTGTCGCTGAAATTATTGTTACGAAAAAGGAATTGGAACTTTTTCTTGGGGTTTCTATAAGTTTATTATTCATCGATATTGCATATTTATAGGTAATATAATGACCTACATCTTTTTTTATGATTAAAATATTATATATCAGAAAATGAATTGTATACAATTCTAAAATCCGAATTATTTTCTTAATTATTTACTAAAAATTTCTGTTATCTTTAATTTTTAATAAAGGTTATTAAATCAATTTATAGGTGACACATATAGAAACATTTATCTTGACGCATTATTTGAAGTTAAAGATTCAGAAATAGGTTTTCTATATTATAGCAGATGAATCAGTTAGATAAAATACTTATATATTCAAATAAGCTATTAATACAATATAATCGAGTAATAAGCGTTTTTCAAACTCTAGCTGCGTTATTATGAAAACAATTAACGAGATTCAGCGGTATATTTTCATGACGACCTCTTAAATGATTGAATGGGAAACGTGTATATAAAAAGTGAATGGTGCGCAGATGTTCACTTTTTAATAATTGATTTTCATAATGTATCCTGACGCGTAAGTAATTTACTAGAAAATCAACTCGCATCAAAAAATTTACGTCCGCATTATACCTGATATTAATTTCTATTTAAAAGTAGAAATTGTGTAGTTTCGCTGTATTCATTATGACGTGTATTTTTAGTTATATTCACTTTCATACATGTGTGCAGTATGTTAATTATAAAAAAAATGATGGTACGAACAATGCAAGGTTTAAATTAGCACACATGGAAAAAGAAATCTTTTAAACGTTTATTTTTACTTAGCGTTAGAAAAAAATGTAAATTTATTTATATACGTTAGTGATAAATTGAACGCAGCGTGCGTCGATCTACTATTTGACAACATCGAAAAATCATGTATTCAGTACAAATAACTTTGTATTGACGCGCTAAAATCAAATTCGTGGCATTACTTCAAAAGGATTTCATTGATATGTAATGAAAAAAATTTTATCGATATAATTTTGATATCAATTATTTAAGAAACATCTTTCACCTCGTTTATTTTTTATTTCCATAATAAACTTCAATATTGTCTTTCTATGTGACATTTTGTTTGTCCACTCTTTTACATATTTCGTTCGCTCCAAATAAACGAACGCACATTCCTTCAAGTATATATATGAATGGACATTCTTTTTCGACTTTGCACCGAACACACCCATGTACTTTATTACACCCGTTAATAATACCAGTTACATATGAATACATTGACCCAACATTGCTTGCAAATACCTACAGTTATAAAATAATAATCGTCGAAAAGGAGAGATCCAAAACGTCGATCTCCTACAAGGGTCATTATCAGAGAACAGGTGTGTTTATACACACAAAAATATACATACAATATATATCCACAAAGCCATATTGCATAAAATCCAGGTCACACCGTGTACCTATATAGCGCCAAACTCTCTCTTTCGTTATGTATCCCCATGCACTTACTTACACATCCTCATCTCCCACACTATCTTTTCCGTCCCATTCAATTCTCTCCACCCCTTTCCCTTCCTTCCTTCCTCTCTAACTTTTTCCTACCATCCCTATAACCCTATACATACCCTTGGTGTATCAATAGCAAGAAAATTCCTCGCACTCGCGGTATAAGTGCGCTCGGAGCCCGTATAGCCACCACTATAAGAGTATACCGATACCGCACCGCCGTCGCCGTGGCGCAGTGGCCGCGCAGCGCCAAGTGAAAGCCGTCGAATGTAAAGAAGCTGCGGGAGCAGCGAGCGAAGGGGCCCGGCAAAGTCCAGTCACTCCGTGGCGACCGATCGAGTGTGTTGTTGTCGTTGTTCTGTACGCGCCGCACCTTTGGGAGCGCATTATAAGTATATACATATAGACGAGCTGCTGCAGTGCGCGTAAACGAGGGTTTATTTTGTATTGGGACTACGACTGCATTGTATTCTTCGCGTGTAAGAGGGTAAGTTGGTCTATTTTTTAATTTTTTTTTTTTATGGTGTTTGGTTGAATTTAGGGAGTTTTGGATACAGAAAGTGATAATGGGCTTTTCGCTTTGGTCGATGGAAGATCCAGGGTTGCTTTCTGGGGTACTATTAGCTGGCGCTTAGCACGTGAGATAAGAACAATAGTTACTCGTTACAAAATAGTTAATAATGACATGAATTCTTACGATCATTCTTATAGCCATAATTAATTGATAGATCTAATAAATTATTTTTTTTTAGCATGAAAAATTTGTTCGATCTAATTGTTCTCTAGTGTTTCTTTCCATGCGCGTATGATTTTACATCTTGTATGAATTTATTGATTTAGTATTATTAATGCGTTCTACAAAAATGAAACTACAAATATATATGTTAATATCCGTGTAAACTAATTTAGATTCATTTGTCTGTCTCTGAAATATATCTCCGAATATGAATAGTTGAAAAATCGTCCACTATTTAAATAATGGAATAAAATTTTCACTGCATATACAATAATAGCCGATTCTTTCAGCTTTTTACACTAATGAACGGATTTTCACTTTTTCATTTCAAGTATTTATATATATATATTACTCGTGAAATGAAAATGATTCTAAATTTTCCTACAATAATGAGTTCTGCTATACATCTGTAACCATTGGAAAATACCTATATTACACACACCTCCCAACGAAACCGCCCGAAAAATTTCTCAATCTACCGGCCCGATTGATTTATTATATATCTCACGCACTCATTAAACTCATGTCCAGTCAAATTTACACCTCTTGCCATAAAAAATTGAAATTCTATATCCACCGCGATTCGCAAGCATATTATACTTCGACCACCTATTATCCTCCAATCTAATCGTCTAGGTCGTTAATCGCTCTTCACGGTGCGAACCTCAACTTTACGATCTCACATATTACATTTATATATACATATATATAAAACTTTCGCATGTAACCACAAGTTGCTTGCGCGCACATTTTTCCTTTAACGGCAATCCACGCGCGCTGTTTATATATACGTCGCGTCGTTTTCCGGAATAAGTCTCTCTCTCTATACAGCTCGCGAAGAAAGTTATCGATAGGCCGTCAACGACGACGACGACGACCACATCGACGACTTCCTAGTCCGGAGAAGGGATATATATATATATATATATATAATATATATAAATACACAGAAGCATATATAGACTTGTCGTTTCCGTGCGCACGCTTTCCAATATAACGCGTTTTTGCTTACCGACAAAAATGTCAGAGTTCAGCGGCCTTCTGCTGCTGCCGCTACTGCGACGAGATATAAATTTTCCCTTTTCCTCGCAGTGCAGCGTATAAGCGCGAGATTGTGTGTAATAACCCAGCGAGCTGTGCGCGCAATGATGCCAGGCGACTATAGTTTGTATGTTATTGCGAGTATTATATGCGTGTTATAAAGAAGGTAGTTCCCATGGCGAAGCGTGAGAGAACGTGTATATAGGTATAAGAGCGTGAAAGGATTTTCCGCGATGCGCGCGTACACGCGTAAGTCTGTAGGTATATATATATACGTAGTACAATAGCTATGATGTTGCGCGACCAGTTGCACGCGCTTCTATTAAGTATACGTGTATATACTCGTTTGACACGTGTTTTGCGTACGAGTTTCACGTACCTTTTCCGTAACACGTATACCTTTGCTTTCAATTTTTTTTTCTTTTTTCGAAAACGTACGTGCTTGGAAAAAGCTGCGCGAAATGTGTGTATATATAATAGCACGCGAACACCTGTCGTCTCCACTGCTGCTGCTGCTGCGACTTTCTCGTCGCGTATATAGTTTGACATAGATTTTACCTGATGGCAAAATATATGCGTTATAACTTGCGTGTGCGCGTAGAGGAGACCTAGATATTCTCGAATAGGACGAGCGAATCGTGTCTTGTCATTGATTATATATATACACACAAAAGGGAACGTCTGCATTTCCAACCAATATTCGCGTGGGCGTGCGTGCACGCGTAAGATCGTTGTAATATATGTGTATGTAACGAGCAACGTATATAGATCTTGATCGAATCGATGCGTGTGTGTGTGTGTGTGTGTAATACGTACTTTTTCGTTTTGCTCGTTAATGCCTAATGGGTAAACGAATGCCTTCCTGTCTCTCTCCACCTGATCGTTTCTTTAATTAGAGATTTTTAAGGATTTACAATATCTCCTTCCGTGCGCTTGTATGT
>JAWWEQ010000027.1:22615680-22629056 GCA_035583055.1 Torymus tubicola
TATATTGATCCGCAAAACAATTGCAAATCAATATGTTTCGCACACGGTATAAAAATAAACTGCTTCGCACACGGCAATCAAGCATGAGAAACCGTGTTTCGCGCACGGCGTGTTAAAAAATTGTTTTAAATCAGCATGTTTCAGATACTTGTAATGGAGAATTTTGAATAAAGAATAAGAGTGATATTTGTGATTAATAATTTGACTTCGGAAGTTTGCTCACGAATTATTTGTACTTGGCGACATACCCGAAAAATTTATTTTATGTTAAATAATACTATTATTAGGTTCTAATTATACAGCTACGTAACTCTACTAATCTCATGTATATTTTGACCAACAGCAAGAAGCCAACGCGAGCGGTTTGAACATCATAATGAACATCACGGTGCCACCGGTAGTACCGGTGCCGCCTGGCCTGCGCTTCGTCCACCCCTACCTGCCACCGCCACCGCCACATCCTCATCCACCTCCAGCTGTCTCGGTGGCGCAGGTCGCCTCGTCCAACTCGGCCTCGCCCGTCTCGGCGAGCTCCGGACCCACCTCCATCGTGCAGCAGCAAGTTAGCCGGCAACAGCAGCAACAGCATCCACCCTCGGTACCGTCGCCGGCCTCTAGTGCCACTGCGGCTTACACGAGGGATGTCTATCGCAATGCCAGCCCTAACGTGAGTATGGTACGAGTAAAGAGGATGAAGAGGACTAAAAAGGTGCGAATGGTCGATGTGGTTGTGTTTGTCCTGTGTTACGTCTATATCTCCTGTTAGCATGTTGCGAACGTTTTAAATTTAATGAAACCGTTTCATCTACTCGGGACGAGAGTACGGAAATGGTTTATTAAGTCTAAAGCGTTCTGAAATGCCGTACTAATTGAAGAATAGAATACGCATTCCCATTTAGTGTTTTAGTCAAAAGCTCAACGCCGTGATTACGCAGAAGTAATCAACAGTGGGACGAATTTTCATTCATTTTTTTGCTGTTTCGCAGAGTTTCAGCCATATCCTACACATTCCTACTCTAAGCCTGTATTATGAAAAATATTTGGATGTAATTAAACTCGCTTAGGTCATCATTTCATCATTTTCAAATCCCTTTAAACCTTCGAAAAGCAGTCATCCATTTGTCGTTCTTTCACGTCAAAGCTCGTTCTCTTCCCTCCCTCTCTCTCTCTTTCTCTATCTGTCGTTGGCAACGACCAAACTATACATTCAGATTACTTCCCCCCTTCCCCCTCCTGTCTCTCTATGTGTGTGCCTCTGTGGGTCACAAAATTCCAGACGCGCAATCTCACCGCCACGCAGACGCGGAAACAGCACTCGAAACTCTGCTTCGCTCGCGTAGCGTCCCGAAATATATCATCAAGGCCCCGGCTTGCACTCACTCCCTCCCTCTCTAGTGCAGGATCTGCACACAGCCACCCCCTCTTTTCTATCATGCACACGCACAGTCGTTGCCGCCGCCGCCGCCGCCGCCGCCGCCAGTCAATGTAGGCCATAGACGGAAAATGGTCGTGGCTGGCTGGCTGGGACATTTCGCGCAGTCTCTCTTGCTCGCTTGCTTGCTCGCGTGTGAGCTTGCACGTACATGTATATATACGTATGCGTATATATCGATTTGTTTACAGGCGGGAGCGCGCGAGCTCGCCGACCTGTGCCGTAATTGCGGCGAGCGGGCGAGCGAGCAGAGCAAGAGTAGGAGAGAGAGAGAGAGAGAGACGGAAAATACCCCGCTGTGCAATGCACTGCACACATACAGGCTCTTTTTATTCCGCTTGACGGCGGCGGCGAGCAAAACTTTGACCCGCAACAATGGCCCGTAACTAATGGCTGCGCTCGCTGGCTCGCCTTGCACTCGAGTGGGCGGGTGAAAGTTGTCTTCACCCACTCGCCTCTTCCGACCCGTTTCAGTCTCGTGTGCGCATATAGGTGTGTGTGCGCATACACCGCGACTGTATGTGTATGTGGGTTCTCTCTCTCGCTCTCTCTCCCTCCCTCTCTTCCTTCCTCCTGCATTCTTTCTTCCGTTTTGTTTACGCGAGGGGGGCACTTTGCGCTCTCCGGCTGCTGCTGCCAGCCTTTACTCTTTAGTTTTCTTGCTTCATAGTCATCTCTTCAATGCTCTCTCTCTCTCGCGCGCTTGCGCAACATTGTGCACATGCACATATCTTGCCTGGTAGTCTGTCTCTCTACTGACCCTCATTACATTGTTTATAAGATAAATACCTGCATTGGGTCTATAGCAGAGTTTCTCCCCCACTACTTTCCTCTCTATATGTGCGTGCAAGAGCGAAATTATTTAATTGGGTCTGCGCAGTCTGGAGTGTTCAAGTGATTTCACGATGGAGTGAGAGGATCAAACGAACGAACGAGCTTTACATATCGACGGTCTAAGAATAAGAGAGAGCGAGAAAGAGAGAGGGAGAGAGAGGTGTACAAGCTCTTGTATGAATGATGTCGCACGAAACTTTCCAGCGCATATAAAGTTTATTCTCTCGCTCTCTCTCTCTTTCTCTCCCCCTCTTACTCTCTCGCTCTTTCTCCCAGGCTGCATGCCGTGTATCGGCGAGCTTTTAAATTGTTTATGTATGAGTTCCTGTTTTTCACTGTTTTGTTGTTCATAGTAATGTTATTTCAAGCGACAAAAATATACAAAAAATTCTATTTTGATAATTTTACAATTGTGTGCTTTTTCAATTAATCACAATTGTAATTTTACCATAAGAAGTTTGAAAATGAATTATTTACTATACAATTTTTTCTACTCTAAACATATTAGACAAAATTGAAATAAGCTAAGATGGGAAGATAATTCACTTCACTATCAATGTTGAATTATTTTTTTATCGCTAAATGAAAAAGAGTAATTAACGTTTTTTTTTAAACTCATTGAATGTATATTAATTAGTCTTCGACAATAATGAAAGTTCTCCTCGCTGAGAACGTAATTATGACTGTAAAATTAATTTATTACAGTCGAACGTTCTCGTGAACAAGCTTTAGAAATTATTAATCGCAATTAGCGAAAAAAAGTAAATTATATAAAAAAAGTATATTTATCATCAAACGCTAACAAAGCATAATTCTTATTACAGATAAACGAGCGGGTGGCGATAAGTGTGAGCAGCAGTCCTGTTAACTCGCAGCAGGTCGTCGGCGTCGGTGAGTACGTAGTGAGTGGTGGCCGTGGTGGTGGTGATCGACCACGGATATCTCTACTGCCGGCGCCGGCGTCGATACCGCCTGCGGCCTCGCCCACTGCACCCACGGACTACCACGCCGCGGCGGCGGCACGCAACAATCGCGTTACCGCCGCTGGCGTCCTGGCCCAGATCCAGGATTACCGGCCCAGCCCCGTCGACATGGTTCAGATGCAGCAGCAGCAACAGCAGCATCAAGAAGCACCGCCTTTCAAGAAGATTCGGTTGGGTCCTACACCTCAGCAACTAGCACCGACGCAGCAGCAACAGCAGCAGCAACAACAACAGCAGCAGCAACAACAGCAGCAGCAACAACAACAGCAGCAGCAACAACAACAACAGCAGCAGCAGCAGCAGTCGATGGTGCAAACGGATAGTCAGAGGATCGTAAGCGGGCAGGACGTGATGGTTAAAGCGAAGGCTGTTCAGCTGCCGCCATTAAGGATAGACACAAGGGTGCGTTTTTATCTCTATTTGCTATGGAGATACGTTTTCATGCGTGGAAAAAAAAAATTATACGTTTTGTTTGTTCTGTGGAGAGATTTGATAACTGAAAAGAGACAAAAACTTATCTGTTAAAAATGTCTACTATGCACATGATATTCTAACACAGTAACTTGAGTTTAAGATGATGATTGTTAAAATGCGTGAAGTATGCATAAAGTCAAGGCCATGCGTTGTAGGTTTTTGCTTCAGGGTTATAAAATTACTTTGAGCTCTAGTTTTAAATTTTACTTTATGACAAATACAGTTATAAGCATGTTATAAAAACAATTTCATCTCTATTATGTTTAAAGAAATTGGCTTAATACGTAAAAAGTAAATTAATAATTTCAAGAAAATAAGAAATTATACAATGAATTTTTGTACTGTTGTATCTTATGAAGACGAAACTGATCAGCTTACTGAATTTTTAGCCAGTCCATGAGACCCATTTTTCGATTGAAGATTAGGTCTTAAGTAAGACTTTGAGACTCATTTTTGTTACAAATCTCTAACATTATTTTGTATTACAGTCGACAACGGGTGCTTATACGCCACAGACGGAAGCGATCTCGCCGACTCTGCCAGAGCCTAACATGCAAGAGGATGCGGCATTAAGGAGCACCAAAGACGATCTTCTGCAGCAGATAGCGAAAGTTGATCGGGAAATTGCGAAAAGGGAGACTACGATAACCAAACTTCGGAAAAAGCTTAAGGAGTTGGAAGAAGTAGCCAGTCAACCTTTGGAAGCACCCGGCACTAAGCGACCTGCCGAAGAATCGTCTGCACAGCCCAAGCATCTGTCTCTTGTACAAAAAATTTATGCCGAGAATAGGGTAAGATGATCGCATCTATAGTTAAGGATTATTAAGACGAAATTTACGGTTCGCTTGACTAAAATAGATTATTTGCGAAGCTAACTGAAGAATTCAGTAGCAGTCTATCGAATCGTCAAGGTGATTTCACCATCTCAGTCTAAAAGTTTCTTATTTTTTTTATTTTGTATTCTCAAATACATGGCCAAAAATGATTAAAATAGAGTATATATACAGTAAAATAAATGATCAAAAGCTGTATTAAGACAGCGGGCCTACATAAAGGTTATTAATAATGGGGCTTACATTAAGATTGTTAACGATGATTAACAATCTTGATATGGGCCCTGCCATGATGAGTTTTGCGATATCTATGCAACGCCGCACCGCGAAGCTAGATAATTCTTTTTTTGTCAAACAACCAAAACTTCTTTGTTAAAAACAGTATAGTATTAGTTATTGTTAGTATGGACTTATGATATATAACGATACGTAAAAATAATTATAATATACACAATATATATAGGAATGAAAAAGCATTGATTTTAGTTGTTTATGGAATTGCGTTTATATTTGACTAGTAACTTGATATTTTAAGTATACGAAAGTAATTTATGACTAAAATATTATATATAACCTGAAAGTGATTCTAGAAAAAAATAATGGATTTTCATGAAATAAGAAAGAAAGTATTTTTCTCCATAAAAGTTTTTGTCAAAATGTAAATTTGTAAACAGCTTAAAAACTTTAAATCTTCACTTTTATTTTATTTGTTTGTTTGTTTGTAGTATCATTTATTAACGCTCTAGGAGAATATCCTCTTAAGCGCGGACTTTAGTTGATATTTTTCTTTCTTGTTAGTTATGGATTGGGTTGAGTTTTCAAAATTCGATGAACTTTGAAATGAAATAATGTGGTTTGATTCTTCAAGGAAAAAATATTGATGATCCAATACGACAAAATGTATCGACCAGATTTTCCACGGGAAAACTTTTGTGTGCTTTTTTACCATTTAAATTTCTTCTTATTATTCGCAAAAAATAAAAGATCCTTTATGGAACTACTTCTATGTACGGCTTACCATGCTGAAGCCACGTGAATAAACTGTATTGATCCTCACAAGTTTAAAAAATATTGCACAAAGAGCACTTACATTTTAAATATTGAAAGACTGTGATAAATTCTTATGCATTACTATCAACGTGAAGTAATTCTTTCTTTAATATTAATACTTTTTATCTTAGCTAGACTTATTAAAAAAAATGTATGAGGCCTTCTTAATTATTTGCTCTGTAATATTAATACAATTAATATTCACAAATACAATTTCCTTGACAGAAACGAGCGGAGGAGGCACACAGGCTGTTGGAGAAGCTAGGCCCGAAGGTGAAGTTGCCGCTCTACAATCAACCTTCAGATACAAGCGTATACCAAGAAAACCGGGCAAGGCACCAGTGCATGAAAGCCCGATTGGTTGAAAGACTGCGCAAGGAGCACTCGGATCGCGCTACGTTGCACCAGCAGCAGTCGCAGACGTACGCTATACTTGTGCAAGAGTGGCATCGCAAGGTTGAGAAACTGGAAGCGACGCAAAAGCGCAAGACGAAGGAAGCGAAAAATCGCGAGTTCTTCGAAAAGGTCTTCCCGGAGCTGCGCAAGCAGCGTGAGGACAAGGAGCGCTTCAACAGGGTTGGTGCACGCATCAAGAGTGAGGCCGATCTTGAGGAGATTATGGACGGTCTGCAGGAGCAGGAGGTATTTGGCAACCTTATTTCGTTTTTAGGAAGTTTCCAGGTTTTTTTTTATTTATTCACATGTCTTTTAATTTTTTTTATGTTTTTTTTTGTTTTTTTTTTTTCTTTAAGTTTTTGAAGTGGCTTTTTGTTTTTTTTTAGTCTGTTATGGGAATATTCAGAATCAGAAACAGCATTTTTAAAAGACTTCTGTATGCCAAACAAGAATTTAAATGTTCAAAAAGAAGCATTCATGTATACTAATTAATTGATTGAAAAACTGTTTTTGATTCTTGAAGTCTTGTATTTTGTACAAAACATATATGTTAAATTTAAAAATCGAGTCGAAAGAGAAAAGGTGAGGTATATTTTAAAAAAATGTCATTGTGTTCTCGTTCAAGTGCTGTACTCAAATGGTTTTAATTGTGTGTGTTTGATTAATCCCCTGTTGGCTTAACTAATAAATTGTCATCAAGTTTTGTCCAAAGTTATCCATTGAAACTCCATTTTTGGGACATTATATGTATAGGTTCGCTTTCATAAGGTTTCGCTAATTTTCGTTCCATCGACATTCATATTGTTTACGTTTGGGCATCATATACAAAAGTAGCTTTCACAATTCACATGCAACTAAACATTTAACACTGCTTTTGCATTCACATTCATCCGTCATCACCAACGTCAAACATGCGAAACTAAAACATTCTTCCTATAACACCGTTTTGTTTTTAACTATGTGATTGTCCGTGTATTATGTCAATAATAAACCAATGTGATGCATATAACATAAACTTATCAGCTATTTTCGTTTCTCCCACTAAGACTTTTAATGTTCACAACCAACTCACAAAACTTTGTGGAGTTCAGGATATTGATTTTCTTGGTTGGTATGAACGGTGTCTACGATGACGATATCTGGTAACTGGCCGGTATTCCGCGAAATATGTAGGATATTGATTTATTCATTTTTCTCGAGTGCTGGCCGTTTCGACCAAGTGCAGGTCAGGAAGTGGTCGACCTAACCCAGAGGAAGGAGAAGAAAAATTTATCGACAGATTTATTATATCCGATGTATTATAATGATACACTTAAATAACATTTGTATTGTAGCATAAATATTAAAACTGTTAGGGAAGTAAATTTGCAAAGCAAACGCTTATCTCTTTATCATAATTTTTTATCAAATGAACAAAATAGCTAGTGTTTATTATTGAGAGACACACGCATTGATTGCTCGCATAAATTGTCGCGCAAAACACTCGTCATGGAAGATTCTTATCATTGCTAATTCCTCAGGAAGAGTTGTCGGCCGAGTTAAAAAATGTGTTGAAAGAGCGTCAGGTTAGTAATGTACATTTGCTTTCTATCCTACACAAACATTCACACACTTGCAACACACTTTTGTATAATGTATCACTATCTTATCGAGACAAATATAAGTACAGAATTTGCCGATCAGCCGCTATTGTTCTTTTTATTTATTTTTTAAATTATATTTACTACTTCATTTGTTGGCCTGCAATTGAAAAAAAAAAATTAAAAAAAAAATCATAACAAAGCCATTTATCACTTGTTCTCTTTCGCGCTCGAGTGCGCGCACATGTTATTATATATTTCATTAAATAACGACATCTTAAAGCAAGAGTCGTGGTACGGAGTAAAGCAAAAATGCACGACGTGTCATATGTGTGTTTACAGATGGAGGATAAGAAGATGCGCTCTTACGCCGTGATACCGCCTCTGCTGCTAGACGCAAAGCAGCGGAAAATCGCATTTCAGAATCGAAACGGTCTGCTGCAGCCTGAGGAGCTCGAGGCGCTCCATAGCGAGAGGAAGGTAATCAACGTCTGGAGCACGACGGAGCACGAGATGTTCAAGGAGAAGTACCTTCAGCATCCCAAGAACTTCGGTGCGATAGCCTCGTCGTTCGAATCTAAGTCTGTTGCGGACTGCGTGCATCACTACTACCTCACTAAGAAAGCGGAGAATTATAAGCAGCTACTGCGAAAGTCGAGGCGTACGCGTAGTTCTCGAAACAATCCTAACAATAAGGTAGTCAGAACTTATTCTTTAAGATCGTTAAACAAAAGACTTAAGGGCTCAGATTCTCCACCAGAATTAGCTGTAAAGGGTGCCTAGACATTGAATTGTATAATATACATCTTTTTAGCATTATTTTTTTAAATGAAATTTAGTTTTGACGAATAGCGTTGTTAAATTTTTTGTTTTCGGTTCATATCAACGGCGATTCCATTGGTTGAATTTCTAGGACCAGAGAAAAAAATACAAAAGGTCAATTTAAAGGTTTTTGGCCAAAAAATTTACACCTATCATCGACAGCGTAGATTTGCCAAAATCAATTGTACATATAATGCGTGTAATTAATATTGATGCAAAAAATTAATTTTTGTAGCGAAATGAATTTTATTTTTTTTTATATTTATTTATTGTAAAATCATATTTTTGTAAGAATTTTTTTTTGAAATATAATGGATATCTACGGTTAAAAATTATTACTTGTACTCCATCTAAATGTATATCCATATTTTTCCTACAATCCTATAATGTGGGCTAGATTTATCGCGTTACTTACGAATATTATTATGCTGTTAAAATTTGGATAAAAATTAAAAGAATATTATATACTTTTACAAATTGACTTAGTATATATGGTATATTTATATTGTTGAATAATGTTTGAGATTTCGATAAATATTTTGGATTTTAGTATAATTATGTATATTGTAATCGTGTATTTTTCAAACTACTATTGATAGAGATATGTATTAATTTAACTTTTAGGTATATTAGGAAATCGCAACATTTTTCTATGTTATTTTAGAAATATTAATTTTGTATTCATGATTTTTTCTGATATTGTATAGTTGGATAATCACGAGCCAGTTAGTCTTTACTTTAACTATACTTTCACATTGATACTATATTTTCCCAGATATACCAAGAACTACTATTCACTGTGTTGTATTTACGTTTTAGGTAAATAATAGTAACTCCACTATCGGACCTATAGATATATTAACGACGGGAGTGACGACGAGGCTGCAGCGTGAGCAGCAACAGAAAACTCAGGAGAATCCGCACAGTAGTTCGGCGGCGTCCAGTAGTAGTAGCACTAACAATACGAGCACGACGACATCGGCACCATCGACGACTGTGTCCTCGTCCTCATCGACGACGACGGTGACGAGTGCGAGCACCGTCGCCGCCTCCTCGTCCTCCTCGTCGTCGGCAGCGGCAACTTCCTCGTCGAATTCTGCTGCTGCCGCCGCGGTAGCAAATGCTGCGTCTAGCAGTAGCAGCGGCGCGGTAAGCGCAACCTCGGAGTCCTCGACAACGACGACGACGGCGACGACGACGATCACGTCGACGGCCGCCTCGGCAGCAGCGGCGTCAGCAGCATCCGTCCCGAGTACCAGCGCGACGACCACGACGTCGAGCATACTCACGACGACATCCACGTCGTCGGCCAGCGCCAAGGACGCCCGCGAGGCCAACAAAGAGAACAAAGAGATTAAGCAGGAAATCAAGCAAGAGCCCAAGGACTCAATCCTACTCAAGGATATCAAAGAGGAATCACAGTCGAGTTCGGAGACGCTCTCCAGTAGGGAAATCAAGTAAGTTTCTTCAAAACAATTAATAGATCGAACAAATTTAGTACCGCGAAAGTACCCATTATAATCAGTCTCTTCAGTATTATGTCCCGGTATACTTTAACTTTAATTTTATTTCAAGCAGTTCAATTTAAAGTTCATCCGCTGAAACACGTCGAATCATAATTTTAAATTCTAACCAATCACTTAAAATAAAATTTATTTTTAATTTATCTGATGTAATAGACAATTGAGTAGCATTTAGAATATCAAAGAAAAAAAAAAACAAAAGATCGACTCGTTTAACCGGAGAACGAGAATACGTTTCAAGAATTATTCATTTAAAAAAGAACGCCGAACAATCAGGAAAAAAAGAGAGATCGAGAAGTGCAGAGTAAACGATGAGATGCATAAGCTAATTTGACCGGCATTGCAATCCAGAAGGGGAGAAATTGTTCTTGTTTTAATTAATTCGAAACTATGACCAAATTGGATGACGTGCATGCTAGCACTAACTGGAAGGGATTTTATAAGTAAACACCTTCTCCCCCTCCCAATCTCTGTCTCTCTTGCGTGCATGCGCGGATCAAGGGGGACCAAGCGCGTCGGTTGCGGCCTATCATCCCTTTTGGTATCCACTTAGCGAATATGCTGCAGCAAAGTTCGAAGAGTCTCTTTCTCTCTCCCTATCTCTTTCAATCTCTCGACACTAAATGCAAAATTTTATTTGAAATCTTGGAGTCCTTCAATGCCGAGGCCACTCGTTGGCTATGGATATTAGTTTAACGCGGAATCGCGTTCGGGAGCAATTCATGCCCCCTTCATCCCTCCTTGCTCACCTACAAGCAAGGAGTGAGTGAGAGGATGAGGGAGAACGAGAGAGAGACCAAGAGAGAGAGAGAGAGAATGGGCCAGATCAGTCATTAGTAGATTGCAATGCTAATCAATGGTTATTGGTTAGCGGACAATGTTTGCGCGAGCATCCACCCGATGTTCATCATCTTAATTGAGTCGGAGTTCGTGGATTTCATCGACTTGGATAGTGGCAGACTCGGGACGGAACAAGGAGAGAATAAGAGAGAGAGATCGGGAAAAATTAGCATTTTCGACGTTGCGGAGAACTGATTACAATAGATACAATGGGGTTTTGCATAATTATGATGTTCACTCATTGAAAATCGTTAAATTCACGACAATGCATAATAACAAATACTATTTAGTTATTTGATGAAATTATAGAATTTAATTAAAACAAAATATTTGCTATCTCATAATAATTACGAGTAACTATGATTCTTTGATAAATAATTTATGTAAATAATGTTATTTTAATTAAAAGTTATCGATGCGAAACATTCGCAGAATTGCACTCATTCATTTCACGTGTCAGTGTTAATGTAATCATTAAAATATCTACGTTTTCACATTTAACTATATACATATATATGATAATGCATTTCTTTGAAGTTTACAAAAGAAATCGAGCAATTATGACTATAATCCGATAAAAGAAACGATTACTCAAGGAAACGAATCGTTCGGTCTATTTGCAGGATCGAAGGCAAGGGCGCTTTGTCCTCGTCGTCGAACACGAGCGGCACGGCAAACGCCATCAGTGCGGTCGCGAGCTTGCAACAACAGCAGCAGCAACAGCATCTCGAGCAGCAAAAGGATAAAAAGAAGGGTCCGGGCCTGGGTGGAGTGAGTGCCACGAGCAGGTCGAAGGACAAGAAGAAGGAAAACCACGCGACGCCTATGGAGACCAGCGACGAGGAGGCGCAAGGTAAGTGTCAACAGACAATTTAATTTGCCGATTATTTTTGCACGTCTCCGATTTAATTATTGTAATCACCGGATCGGACAAGATCGCGATTTAAAAAGGGAGTGAGAAAGGACGTTACCTTGGAATTCCAGTTACTTTAATGAAAAGCAAACTTTTACCAGCGTTAATTAGAGAAAATTTCATTTCGGATTTGAATTAATTATGCCACCGTGAAAAAGTAAATTTCTTTGTGGTTACATTTGCCAAACAACGCGCGGCCAGCGCAAAACATTCCGTGTGTACGCGCGTGTAACGCAATAATTAAATATACATTGAAATATAGTTTCGGGTAAATACATCGCAATTTCGTAGTGTTTGGACGCTGCATCGTAATGAAGTCCAAACAAGTTCAAAAAATTTATTAATTATCTCGCAAAAATATAATATTATACATTTGACATCGTGTCGCGTACTCGGAATTACAGCCGAGCATTAAAATAATTACCTCTTTGCAAGGAAAACAATGATTCGAAATATTTATCCGAACGAATTTATAATAGTCGAATTATAATAATTAAATTGGAGAAAACTTATTCGCTTGTCTTTTCCCAAACAGCTCTTTATAGAAATTCAATAAAAACGAAAGAATATTGGTAGACCGATGATCATTATCATATTATATATATATACAAAAGCGCCGCGCGCAATGAAGTTTCGTCCGGGCGCTAAAACATCATCGCTTAGCTATAGCTAATTGTGTAACGCCAAATACTGCAGGAGCGCGCGTAGAACGATGGGGGAATTATAACGAGAGCAACGATATACGCGCAAAGCAGTTGCTAAAATTTTGCATCAGCACAAATATTAATCGTCGGCCGGGCGTAATTTCAAAAGGTTCTCTATACCATCGTCCCTCTCTCACCCCACCCCCACACTTCTCTTTGCCTCGCTTCTCTCTTCATCCTCTCTCCGCGCGCGATACCCCTCATATCGGAGCTGATGTTTATAATTGGTAATTATACAGCGGCGGTGGCGGCTATACTGTTGCTGCTGCTGCTGCTGCTTCTGTGTTATATATCGATTTGTACGTCACCGCGCGGTATGCACACCGAGCGCAATTATATTTTACTGTAATTACGTTTTGTTTCATATTCAATAAAATGTGTATATCATTGAAATCGCAAGGGAGTCGCATTGTTTGTTAATGAAATATTTTATATATATATGATCTACCCCTTGCGCCTCTACCAATAATTACAATGACTTTCCGAAAAAACAAATCACCATATTACTCCAATCAATTCGAAAATATTCCCCAAAACGCTATATATTCCGAGGAAATTTATAAACGTACGCGCTTGCGTTTCGTTGCTCTGTGTAGTGTGTGGATCTGTATGTGTATACTGAGAGAGAAAGAGAGAGAGAGAGCCGGAGGCTGGGAATGAAACAGAAGTAAACAACGATACAATGTGATAATTCGTTTATTAACAGATAATCGATAAATGGCAGAGAACATCGTATTTACAGGATTTATTTTTTCACTTTTTCTGCATTCTTTATCTTGCATTCATTTTTATTTTATACATTTCAAAATGTCTATACGCACACTTGTACACACATACAGACACGCGCACTATATTATCCGCTCACTTCACCGTATACAAGTTCGTTATCGAAAATCCGCACTGACTTTTCGTCGGTGTGGGGGGGGGGGGGGGGGGGGGGGGGGGGGGGGGGGGGGGGGGGGGGGGGGGGGGGGGGGGGGGGGGGGGGGGGG
>JAWWEQ010000027.1:22629156-22714249 GCA_035583055.1 Torymus tubicola
GAAGTGAAAAAAATCTGAAAAAATTCAGGATAACATATGGGATGGTTACGAAGCGATTTAGGTGATTTTAAAAGAAATAAAATTTTTGACCTCTCGATTCACCAGAGAACTGCCCATATGCATATACATATGCGCCGAATTATTATTTATCGTTATATCGAAACATTCCGAATGTATAATATGCACGTGTATAGTAGTCGTACAGAACAGCTCATTGTTTTAAGTGCCGATGAGAGAGAATTGGAAAATTATTTTTACGGAAATCACAATCGACTAATCAATTTAATTTTCATATTTCGCAATGCAATATTTGCTAGATGTGTATATATATTTTAAAATTTACATAGTTTGTTTTTTCATAACAAATTTGCATTCGACAACCGATTATATGTGTGTGTGTATACGTAAAAAAAGAACATCGGGCTATTAGAGACAGAAGAAGTGACAGCTTACTCCTTCAACTCGGGGGAAAACGCACTTGAGAGAGACCCCGTAGTTACGCGTAATCGCCCTTGAGCTCGCAAAGATGGCTAAAAATCAACGAAAGCGCGCGTCAGATAGATAAAGAGGATGAGGCAGACACTCGAGCTCGACACGCCGGATTTCAACGTAAACACTCGTACAGAAAAGGAGAAAGAAAGGGATTTTCCCTAGTCGAATTATGCCTGCTTCTACTCGCGAGGCGTGCACTTGACGCGCAATCCAGCGATGCTGTCTTTTACTGAGTACAAAGACACGGTTGTGGCTGTTTTTTTTCTTTTTTTTTCTAAATGTCTTTTCTTTGTAAACCTAAGCAGCTCAATTCTATAGAGATGTCTAGCTGACTGACGGTCAACTGTATACATGTTTCTATTTGCTTTAAGACAGTGTTATAAATCGTTTTGTTTGAATAAATCCTGGTTCAATCCACTCTTTATTTTTTACTCGATATCAACTACTATTCATCAATTACTCCTATAAAAAACATTCATTCCAAAAATCAACTGTCACGCTGAAAAATAAATAAATCCTAGTTTTTTTTGTCAATTTTTCATTAATAGACATAACAACCCGCCGTAACGAGCGATAGAAATCTACGTACGCATTTAACGCATCGTTTGATAAACTTCACATTACAAAAGAAAAAGCGAAAAACAAAAATTCCGATTAGGCAAGAATAATTAATCGCACGGCATCAACGTATATTTTCCGAAATAAGCAAAAATAACTTTTCCCCGCCAATATACACATACACACGCCGGCTGGTTATACGCATTCTAATTAGCCCACGCAGCCCTCTTCCTCACATTACATATAAACACGTATATACTATACTTTCATATCCCGTTAACAAATCAGCGCGCGCACGTGCGTTGAATTCGCGAAAAAGAGAAGATATATATATGTATATATATCGCGTACACTGATCGCGCAAAAAATACTCGCGTATCCCGCAATCCCCTATCCCCCCTCTCCTCCCTTCTTATGCACACCGAAAGCATCCCGGGGTAATTACCGATACACGTCGGCCTTTGCTTTGCGCTCTCTCTCTCTCGCTCTCTCTCTCTCTCTCTGTCTGTATCGGCTCGTTTACGAATTATGTAGATACACATCTGGCTGGTATATATATATACACTATATACCATACCGAGAAAATCAATGGACATATACGCTGGGCTCACGCGAGCGCGGATTAGCAGATTACACAGGACGCTTCCGCATAATTTGTCGTCTGCGCGCGCGCGAACGAAATCCGTGATGGTGAGACGCACAGGATGCGGCGATATATATATATATATATATATAGCGACAGCAACCGATAATAAACAAACGCGAGCGCGCGCGCGCTTGTGAGAAAGCGGGCACTGGCGATTACGCACATTTCCCCGGAGACTTGTGCGCTCGCGCGCGCGCGCTCACACACCCAGCAGCTTTTGCTGTTGCCGTGTATGCGTTCTCTCTCTCTCTCTCTCCCTGTATATCCACTATTAAAGCGACGGTTTAAGGCTTCAATCCCTTTGCGATTGTCGCGTTGGGAGAGGGAGGATATCTGTTATGCGCGGTGTTTCACCGAAACTTGCGCGTTGGTATATTGAGAGAGAGAGAGAAGGGCTACTGAATGTGTATCGAGAGAGTGAGAGAAGCGACGAGAGTAAGCGAGAGCTTGTGCAAGTCCGTTGAGAATATAATGAGGACGAATGATGTCTTGTCGCGACGCGCCTGCTCTCGTGCGCCACGGTTGTTTTTCTTTCTCTTCGGTTCTCTTTTTTTCTTTTTTCATTGCGCACGATGGAGTGGTGAGTTTTGCGTTTTCATTAACTTTGCATTCACTGTGAAACGAGAAGGAGAAGATGGAGCGCTTCCGATCGTCGAAGGAGAAATAATGAGTTGGAAGAGTGGAAAATTAATGCAAGCCGTGTCGCGAGAGCTTTGTGATTCATTATTGGCCTCATATGATTGTTTTCAATACGCTCAAATTTTATATTTGCTAATGTTTTGTTAATTAAAGATATTGATTATTTTGAAAAAATACCGTGATATTAATTAAAAATCTTTTAACGTGTATACATATATACATATAGCAACCGATTTCAATTACAATTGCGTTTGAATTATATTTCTGTTAGCATTTTTTCGTTGAGTTTTTAGTTTTCATGTTTTATTATGCAATTATCAATTATTCGTTATTTCACTTAATCAAATTAACAAAACTTTAATTCGATATAGTAGTACATCAGTATAGTACTAATTAAATCGCAACACACATCGCCTTCGCGTGAAATATGAAAACCACTGCAATTTCGAGATCACCTCCGATTCCTTTTAATTAGTCTTCGTTAGTCTTCGTAACAATACCCTGCCATCTTATCGTACTTTCAATTAAGAGCTCTCGAAAGAAGAAAAAAAAAGGAGGCCAGGTATCATCACCTCGGTAAAACTACCAAGTGAAACGCGCTCTTGAAACTAAGAGAGAAGAGTCCCGAAGAGAGAAACTCTTTCATAGAATACTCCACCTCGGGGGAGATCGAACCCTCTACTGGTGTATATATATACGCTTATAAAAAGTGCAAAAACCACCGGACGAATAATTCAGCTTCGTCTCTCGATAATTTCTATTACTTTGCCAGGCCCGTATGCGCGCAGTCTTATATTGAATCGCCAGCAAGGGCGCAAGCGAGCGAAAGAAAAGGGGTAGTGCGTTAGAACACCACATTCTATATAGACAGAACGAGAGAGAGAGAGAAAGAGAGGGAGAGGAAGAAAAAGGCCGCGAGTGATTGAATTGTGGAATAAAAGGGAGAAGCGAGAGAGAGAGAGAGAGAGTGAGAGAGCGAGAACGATGAAAACCCTCGAGATATTTTCCCTGTGCGCGGCGGGGCGCGTGCCGCTGCCTCGTAATATCGCGAAAAGTGTTTGCTTAGCTTGTCTCTCGTTCACTCTCGGCTCCCGAGTATTAAACCGAGGCTACTTCTTTTCTTTATGCCAATTACGATCATGGGTATTTCGATGAAAAATTACTTGCGGAGATGATGTTCCTGCCACCGTGCGCATATAGCAGCAGCAGCAGTAGCAGCAGCAGCGCCTGCTACAACCGGGAAGCGAAATTGTCTGTGGAATTGGTAATGCGAATTTGTTGATTTTTCGCTGCGAGCGAGCACGCGGGCTGTGTGTGCGCTCGGCTTACTTATTCAGAGAGAGAGAGAGAGAGAGAGAGAGAGAGGGAGAGAGACGTTGGAAATGTTAGAGAAGAGAGGAGAAGAATCATGGAAAAAAGGATGAGCGGGGGGCGGGAGGGTGAAGCGCTTTTTATTTAAATAGTACTTTGGTTTTGAGATATTTCCGCTGAAATATGTCAGCAAATATAGGGAATTTTTTTCCTTGCCCCTTTATCTCTTTACTCTCTTTCTGCCTCTCGATATACACGAGTGTAAAAAGTGCATTACTATAAATGACTTGTCGCAGCGCTGCAAACCCCGAATGTGATTTTATCGTTCCACCTATGGCGCATGCGGTAACCATTACACTACCCCCACGCTCATCGTCGTCGTTGTAAAAAGCCCTTGCACGCACACACGACCCATTCAATTAGAACATCACAATTGCACTTCTTTCGCTCTGGCGATTCTTCTCAGAACTCATTAAAACAACTCCCTCGTTCTCTCCTATTGTTGAGGCAGAGAGTACCGCAATCGAATTACACATGCACACACACACACACACACAGTGGCGGCGGTGCCGTTCTTTCTCTCGACTGTTTTTTTTTATCCGCGGTGCTGTAAACATACACAGCGAGCAATTCAAAGAGATAGAGAGAGAGAGAGAGAGAGAGAGGGAGGGAGAGAGACGGATCGAGAGAAGCTATATACTACGGAAACTGCAAATGTTATAAGTGTATTAAAAAGAGGAGCGCGGCGGTTAGGGCGCAAAAAATGAAGAGAGAGTAGAAAAATAATGAAGCGCCGCTCGCTCGCTCGCGTACACGATTATATACATACGAGAGAGTGAGAGGGAAGATAAGCGGGGCGAGAGAGAGAGAGTAGCGGGGCGAGAGAGAGAGAGAGAGGGAGAGAGCGGTGTGTGTGCCGAAGCCGGAGCAAATTGGTGGGCAAAATTAAATGAAGGTAAAGCGAGGGCTAAAGTTCTCTCTCTCTCTCTCTTGCTCTCTCTCTCGTTGAGCGAGCGAACGCTGCGGGAAGCGAACGAGCTAATTAGCGTCTTGATTTACTTAATCCCAATTAATGGCTCTCTAGCTGCTGCTGCCGCCTCTGCAACCGTTTTCCTCGCTGCTGTGTGCGAGCTAGCGTTAGACAGGTATAGAGAGCCACGGCTACTACTGCTGCTGCTGCTGCTACTGCTGCTGCTGCTGCTGCCTACCTGCCTCACTCAGCAAATAGCGGATTATGTACGAACGGTTTCACGTTGCCAGCAAGCGCTGGCGGATTATACATATCTCGCCGAGGGAGAGAGAGAGGGAGAGAGAGAGGGAGAGAGAGAAGTGGGTGGGTTTTCGTTACGCGTCGCGCATGAGAAAAGAGCCGAGAATTTCCATGTATACGTGGATATGCGTATAGAAATTTCTCCAAGATTGAGATATATATATATATATATACAACGAGAATAGGAAAGTGGTTGTTTGGTCAGACGTGAGATGTATGTTGCTGAGTGTACTTATTTGAGAAGAGAGGGTGCAATTGGTACATAAATGTCCGTGGTGTAGAGGTGAAGATATATATTTATGGTTTTCGTAGTCTACCTCAGGTTGGATTTGTGTAGGTTATTTGTTGTTTAATCGAATGTTAGATTCTAGGAAAATTGCAATACTGCTTTTCCAAAGCTAACATCATAATAGTTAAAATTCCAAAAACATTGATTATTTACCAACATTTTCAATAGAATGTGACGATACTTTAATTTGATAGCTTTTCCAGGCTGTACGATTATTTTTTATTAAACGGAATTTATCTGACGAAATGATTTCATTCTTTCCTTTTTATTAATTCTATATATTTAATTAAAAAAAACGATAAAACCTTTTTAATCTACTACAATTTTAAAATTAACAATTCTATTTACATTCGTCATAATAAAGCGGTTTGGTTGAATTTATACATTTCAAAAACTACAAAATTATTCTGGTAGAAAATCGATTAAAAAATGGTCAAAAAGTCAGTAAATAGGTAGAATAAATCGTTAATTAATGGCCATATTGAAACGCTTTTTTCGCTATTATTCAATAGATTATAAATAAAATGGCCTAATTTAACAATAGTGAATTTAAGGTTACTCATAGACTTGAGGTACTTTAATGAGCATTCAGTGGTAATAAGTAGCTTACAAAAATGTAAACAATAAACACAAACCAAAAGAACATTTACAGCCCTCCTCTCGTAGATATTAACCGTAATCCTTATTAGATTCTTTTATTCGACATTTCCTAACCACCGTTTTTTTACTATTTTTAATCTCTTTGAAATTGTCAGGAGAAATCTCGTATAAATCTAATAGTTTCTATTTTTTTAGTCTATTAAATCGTGAAATAATGTCATGAAAAATGAGTAGTTTTTATCAATAACATATAGTAAAACTAGCTATTTATTAGTAAAATACTGAACGAATTTCTTCCAGGGGACAATCGGGTAATAATAAATTTAGAAATTCATTGAAATACCCTGTTACAAACCTCATACTTGGGTTTTATTATTTTATTACAAATTGTACCACGAAGGTCGAAATTATATCCCCCAAATCGTATCTTCTCAAGCCGCAACTCAAACTTAAATTTACCATTCAATCACATATAATATGGTCTTTCTACTCGTCGCATGCCATTCCCTAACATCATCAACCCTACACCACGACACCTCATAATTCATTCAAAACGCAAAACTAAAAACAAACAGCGAACGATAGAAATCGAAAAGCCGCTGTTGCCTGTCGTAGAGAACCAAGAGAGAGAACCCCTCGATTGGCAAACATACCGTAATCGCAAACAACATCTGTCAATTA
Source organism: Torymus tubicola (assembly GCA_035583055.1). Classification (NCBI taxonomy): domain Eukaryota; kingdom Metazoa; phylum Arthropoda; class Insecta; order Hymenoptera; family Torymidae; genus Torymus; species Torymus tubicola. Next base: position 22,635,643 of record JAWWEQ010000027.1, read on the forward strand.
GAGGACCATCGTGCGTTATTGAGTCTTACAAGCGCGTACGCGCTCAACCGTAAAACGCGTCTCGTAGCTACTCACAACCGGTTGGCGACGCGTCGTTCTACGAGTTGTCATTGGCCGAAGGGGTATGAAATTTCAATTAGATTGACCGACCACAAAATTAGCGTGATGAAGTTTGGGGAACGATAGGAGGTGGCGTGTGATAGGGATGGATCGAGTACGTTTGTTGATTTTTTTTTTTTTTTTTTTTAACGGTTGCAAGATTTTTGCAACCGTTGAAACAATGAAATGAATTGGCGATGCTTCTTCTGTGACGGGCAAATTCGTGATTTTTATTACTAATTATAGATATAGAATCTCTGCTCTTGTAAGTACATGACCTAAGGGAAAATAATAAACTCTTCAACCCTTCGTTCAAACAAGACATGCAGCCACATACACGCATATCTGCAATAGTAACTTTTATATTCATGATCCTATACGCACATGCGATACGTATATCCACTGGCGTCACATATACAAGGGGAAAAGGGAAGAAATCAAGCGACGCGTTTCTTCAATGGTGCGCTGCTATATATATAACCGCGAGCACTCGACGCGTTCGTTACGCAGCGCAGAAGCGTGTTTGCTTTTAATCATTTTTACTGAGACTCACTCTCGTCGAGAGAGAGAGAGAGAGATCCACAAATCTCATAAATACATAAATACAAAAACGACGCGCGCTCTTATTAATCGAAGTAGATGTGTCAGGGCCCGAGGGTACGACGCGACCTCCTTTGTAATGTGGTTGATAGCAGAGGAAGGGTAACCGAAAAAAGAGGCCGAAAGTTGCCTCCGGCTACGTACAGGGTATACGGAGAATATTTTGCGATGTTTTTGGTTTGAAAGTTCTATCGAGAATCAGCTCCCCTACTTCGGTGTAGTGAAGTCTCAATTTTCTTAACGAATACAAAAGTAATAATGTATCAGTATAGTTAGCGTTGAATGACATTAAAAAATTAGAATAGCGTAGAATGACATTAATAAATTAGAATATCGGAAAGCTGCATGATTCCTAGGATCGATATATTTGTCAATTTCTCTAGCATTCTGTATGTCCATTAATATTTGTTCCGTATTTGTTACATTACTTAATCGAAAATTTCTCTTCTTTTTCGAAAAGCCGTGCGTACCGGAAACTAACTACTCGGCTTCCTGGAATAAGTTATTCTATTAAAATGTTTTCCTTATTCATTTGTATAACAGGCGACAAGAAGAAAAGGTATATGTATAGGGTTTTCCACGAAGTGAAATTCCAACTCGAAACTACGTTCTACCAAAATAAATGTTATATTGAAACATGGCACTGTGGTGAGAATGAACGAGGAGAAGTTTTACAGAACGAAACGGTTATAACATTCGTCGTGTAATAAGTTAATGAAATTGCGTGCTAAGTACACACACAAAAAGAAAACTTACACTCTGTATTATGTTCTTCACATCTTTTTATCGTCCTTTAACGAGCATACAAATATGCCCGCACGCGCGCGCAACCATTTTGCGCAACTTCTCTCTCTCTTTCTCTCTCTTTTGCTACTCGTAAAGCAGCCGCGCACAACACTCGAGAATAAGAGGTTTATATATGTTTTGTTCCAATATAGAAATTATCGAGAGATTCCAAAGTAAAATTCTTAGGAACATACTAAATTCTTCATGGTTTGTACCGAATGATATTTTAAGGAAAGACACAAATATATCATCAGTCAAAGAAGAAATCCAAAAATGGAAGGAAAAATACAAGAAAAGACTAAGTGCCCATCTAAATGAACTGGCAAAAAAACTTCTACATCAACCATTCACCTATTCAAAACTAAAAAAATATAATTCATTGCTTTAACTAAAACTGTATAAAATGTAATATAAGACATTCCCTCGTAATAGATTTTAAAGGTATCGATCGATGGTGAAATACCAACATGTTATTTTTGTTAATACTGTTATAATAATTTACCTATTGTCATATGAAGATAGATTATAAATAAACACGGGGAAAAAAATATATATATATATAGAGAGAGAGAGATATTTCAGATTTCTTTATTTGACCAATGGGTGTAACCCTATCGGCACTAAATATATACAAACAAGGAATATAATATAATATTTACATAAAATATATGATAAGTATAAAAGTGCGAATACAATGTTAAATAAAAAGAGTTTCGTGTGAGCGGGCGTGCACAGCTTGGCTGGCACCACTTCAACTACGCGGAGGAGCGCAGGGGCGAGCAAAGCAAGCTAGGCTTCACTACCGATCTTGACGGGAGTGCTGTGGCGCGACGCACGCATAAAAACTTCTAAATGCTGTACATAGGATCGCATGTAGTTTAGCGTTTTCGCCGCTACGCAAGCTTTGCGGTAGAGAGTATAAACTGATTTGGGCCATAATGATTGCGGATATATGTGCAAGCGTGATGTGGTACCAAAAAGCTTATGCGAGTTGAAAGCGCCAAGCTCGTTTCGACGCGTAACAATGGTATCGCGGACCGCTTCGGAAAGGAACTTGTATACGAAGCTACGAGAATTACCGTTGGCAGAGGCAGTGGAGGCTGAATTTGAGTGCGAAGTAGAAGAAGAGGTTGGAGACCATGGCCGAGAGTCGACAAGATGTTGATGAAGATGTGGTAGTTTGATGGCCTCCAATACTCTAGTAGTGGTCAGGTAGAACTACCTCCGACGGGATGTCACTGACGATTAGCTCGCAATTATCGGATATCAGAGTACGGCTAGCGAAACGATTCACAGTCGATTTCATGTCAGCTAGTTCAGCATCATGCTTCTTTAACTGACTACCGTCAGCTGCCTCCACGGCTTGAAGACGACCTGAGAGGGCTGTGATTTTTTCACTCATTTTCGCTTTATCACTGCGATATTCATTGATGAAAGCTCTAAACCAGGATGGTGCACCTTCATAGCTATCATCAACCACGCCTATCCTAGCGGGCGTCAAGGGCATGTTATGAATCGAAGGAGTAGATGAAAAGTGAGAATCTAAAGCTTGATAACAGTTGATTTCACAGTCGGTTGGATTAGCAGCTGCGTCAGAGTTTGAGGCTGAAGCTACAGCTGTGCGAAAGTCAGACGGCTGTTGATAAACAAACTCTGCAACACACGGGATCTTTCGCCACTGGGCACTAGAAGGTGATGGTGGGGACGCCAAGCGTTTGCGCGAACAGCGTAAGATGGGGGACGTAAACAATGATTCGCAACTGTCGTTACCTTGATTTGAATTTCCACAAGTAACTTCGTTGGTGTAATCGTTAGCACTTAAGCAGATAAATGGATGACGCCAAATATCAACCGCGCAGCATCGAACTTTTCCGCGATGAAGCCAGCTAGGATCGCAACAAATGATGAAATGCTTTATTGCAGGCAATACAATAAGCTTACCGCAAACTTTCTAACACTAGATCGTTTAGGGGCTAATAGTTTCTTACAAATAATACACGACTTATCCATAACACGAAGACTTAAAAATTCCGACAATATATGACTAAATTGACATTGAAAAAACTTAATAGCTAAATGTACTTGCGATAAGTGTGACGGATATCACGGCAATAAACCGGTCACTGATGATGTCCGTTAACGGATCTTCCTTGTTAACGGTTGCGGATAAGTCGAGTTTCCAACGACCACGGAGACAATAGTGAAAAAAGTGCCAATAACTCAGTATATTCGATCTCCTCACCAAAAAACTGTGCACCAATCCAGCGTGCGCAGTGGACAGACCACATCCAAGTGAAAGATGAAGCAGAAAAAATGCCAAAATCTCGATACGAACGCTGTTCAACAGCCGAGAGAGAGAGAGAGAGGGGGGGGGGAGAGACAGAGAGAGAGCAAGGGTATAAGAGAACCGTGCTCGAAAGATAAACGAATGAAATAAAATGCGGTGCGCGAGGGCAGAAACGTGAGGAAAGGGGTTAAAGCTATGCGCGATCGTGCTAATTAAGCCGCGAGCCGCGCTGCGTATGAATTTTTTATTGCAAGCGCGTCCAAAGGAAAGCTACCGTAAGGTAGATAGATAGATATATATAGCATGCACATAGTACTCGCAGCAGTGTCAATATCATTTTTCATTCCTCCGCGTGATTCTTTTTCTCGGGGTATATGTATATAGATGTGTGTGTATACTCGGCGCGCGACGTGCACGTCCCTTTTATTATTACGCGCGTGCAGCTAGTACTGCGTTTTCTCTTCTTTTTTTTCAACGTTGCCAGTTTTCGAGATGTTTGATTAAACATGCAAGAGAGAGAGAGAGAGTCGACTAGTTATCCATTGTTTCTTTAAATTAACGCGTCCGCGCGATGGCAAAGGAGAGAAAGAGAAGGGGGGAAGGAGAGGAGATAAATTTTGCACAAAGGGGTGTATGCCGGTTGGTCTCTCCCTCTCTCTCTCTCTCTCTCTCTCTCTGTGTCTATGCGCCGTCGTCCGTCTGTGTCTGTGTCTGTATATGTGCAATTAGCGTATAACCCATATTTGCGCGGAGTCATCGAATCGAGCCGACGGTTAGAGAGTACTGCCGCTCGTTGCAAGGGAGAGCGAGATGGAGAGCGAGAGAGAGAGATATTGCACTATATAACGAATACGATGATGACGTAGAGTGGAAGAGTCTTTGCGCGCCCCGGTGAATTTTTTGTCATTCCGTTTTTTTTTCGGAGCTATAATATCAGGCTATGCAATTTTGTGATTAAGAGGCGCGCGGTTTTGATGATTTTTATTTGCCGAGGTCTTCAGAATTGTTAAGTTGAAAATTCTTTTTATCAATCCCTTCCACGGCTCTCTCTCTCTCTCTTCTTTTATCTTCATATCGTGTACACATAGATACATTAGAATATAAAATGATAATGTCAGAAGCACAAGTGGACTGAATCCGTAAAATTATTTAACAAAATCCTTTCGCTGCAGCGTTCATGAATTTATAAAACTGTTGTAATGGGTAATTCTATTTCATCCACTTTTCTATATATGAGAGATTATATAATATACTCTCTCTCTCGCACGCGCGGCAAAGTTCACGTGTAGACCATGAAAAATGTATTTCCCTACTTCGAATCCAGGCTAATTTCCATGACACTTTGTAACCCAATCTAATCAGTCGTCGTTTCAGAAAATCCAACGTATCGAATCCGAACTAACTTATCCGTACGTATTATATATATAACGCGTATAGTCTCCCTTTTCGTCCTCGTTTAATAATTCATCAACGTAGAGCTTCTCACTCGCCGCGCCTTATTTACCGTGCTTTTTCGCCCCCCCCCCCCCCCTCCCCCTTTCATTCGTGAGTTTGCGCGGAGTCAAAGGGAATACTCAACGATCGCCGATTATTAGACGGAGCTACGGTAATAATCCGCCAGTCGACGACAAGGCAATTATAACGCGTGGCGGCGCCTTTTATCTTAGTTAGTGCGAAGGAGGATGAGATGCTTTGCTATATATCTCAACGCGATTACGTTAATGTCGCGCGTGTATAGCGCTGTGCGGTATAGAGAATTTCGGAGGGACATAAACATTGAGAACATTAGGGGTGAACGGGAATTTCGACTGTCAAATTTAAGAATTTAGGTATGCGAATTCTCCCCGCGAGTATATGGTAATTTAACCGTTTCAAAAGAGCATAATAACAGTGATAATGTTCAGATTTTATTTATCATTAATGAATGAATGATAAATTAATCGCGGTACCAGGTAATTTTACCAAAATTAACAAACATATCCATTATTTGCAATCAACGGTATATTTATAATCACGATACTCTCGGACATTTTATCCGATAAATCGCTATTTCTGGACGCACCAAACAGCTTCTATGTACACAGGATCAATCTCCGAAAAACTCTCTCTCTCTCTCTCTCACCTCCCATATCGCCGTTACATCGTTATCTCGTTCTCTCGCATATACGCAAACAAGTAAAAAAATTCAAAAGTCCATTAGCCGAATAACTAGACAGAGGGAGAAAGAGAGAGAGAGAGAGAAAGACAGACTGCATAGGCTTGTATATGCATCTGGCTCGGCGTTTGCCTCGCGAATTTGATTGGTCAGTTATAGTTGCATTGGTTCTGTCGAAATTCCGGTGGAAAAGTGACAGAGCCGCTGTTGCCTTAATCGACGGCAAACACACGAGCGCGCAGCGAAAAAACCTACCCCACCGCAAAATGACGGCAAGCCGCCAGGGGAGACGTTGTCAATCATCCCCTCCCTCCCTATACCTCGTATATGTATATAGATATATATACATACATGCATACGGATAAATTTTCGACCAAACGATTTTCCGCGCGGACCGATTGATATGCGCGTCCGTCAAACGAATTTTAACGGTATATAATAGTGTAGTATATACAGTAATGGTTATAGTATATATCGGAGATATATACGTGTACGTTGTATATGCCGCAGCATAAAATTAATTGACAGGCCGCGCGGCGGTGTATTAATTAACGTGAGGACCGACCGTTGCGGTTTCCGATGATTCTTTTTTCGGCGCGCACGAGCTGCGTTTTGGTTTTATGTATTTATACGCGTGGAATTTCCAGTGATGCACACACGGTATTCTCGCTAATATATAACTGATTAACTGGTAATATATTATAATGCATGACACGAGGGCTACTATTGCATTTTTAAATGCAACGCTGGTTCGCGTGTATGTAATTATACGATGATTTATTATAATTATTGCACCTGATCTCTTAGTGGCAGTTTATAAGCGTTTAATTTCCACCTATATCTGTTCGTTGCATCCGAAATAATTCGTTAGTCTCGGAATTTAATATAGTACGGGACTCGGGGAAAATCATATACAGTCAAAGAGCACGACGAATTCAATCAGTTTGTGAAATCTAATAATCAAACAGCCAAATCATTCGCAAAATCGTAACACACACACACACACACACAGACACATAGCCATTTCGCAAATCGAATCACACAGCATACCATCGCCTTCATTACCACTAATTAACAAATTTCCCCTTTCCTCTATTACTATACTCCGATATATGTCCAGCACGTGCAATATGCTATATATTCGTACCTTTCCATCAGTTCTCTCTTTTTTCTCTCTCTAAAAAAAAAAAAACAAACTAACACTCTTCGAAAAGAACCGCGAGCCACCTTTATGCAAAAGAGCTAATTTGGCATATTCGACGCTTTCCCGCGTATATACTACCGCCTTGCGCAAACAGCACGGCGCGCGCGTCCAATCAAGGCAAATGCTTGGCCCAGCCGGATGAGCGAGAACTTTTTAATTGGCAATTCCTAATTAGTTACTCTCTCTCTTTCTCTCTTGCTCTCTTGTGAGCGCGAACATATAACCCGCCCCAACGCTGCCTAATTATTCCCTTTTCCGTTAACACCCTCTGCGCGCTACGTTTCTCTCTCTCTCTCTTCACTATATATAGATATAAATTCATTTCCTGTGCGGCGAGAACGCCGTGGCTAGCGAAAAAATCACCGAGTGGTCGCGCTGTGGTTTTTCTGTGGATGGTGGGGCGGGGGGGCAGAGGGGGGGTTGCACACCGGCCACTAGTGTAGGGGAGGAAGAGGAAGCTTCTGAGAAATGGAAATTATTACGCGTAATTATGCACGCCGTTAATTTGAAAGCTGCGGGTGAAGAGGTGTGCTCTGATGGTGATATATAGTGGTCAGAAATTTCATTTGGTCTCGGTTGGGAAAAACGCGGAACTATATACTTTCCTATATATATGTATATATATATATATATATTTGTGGTATAGGCTGGATTAGAATTGAAACTGCGCTGTCTTTCTTATTTTTACTAAATTTTAAACGATTTCGTCCTGTTATAAGCTTGCAATTTAACGATTGCTCTGCAGTGCGGATTTTGCATGCACAACAAAAAGAGTCCATTATGTTTATCCGCTCGCAATTATCATTTGTGTATTTCGTGTAATTTTGTTTATCATACAATTCGAATCTGACGTTTTATGATAATTAACGCACATCAGCTCCCAATAGTTCTCTCTCTCTCTGCTTTAAATAACGATCCAATCCCCACACACACACAGCACATAACGTCGAGCGATTGAAATCTAATAACTAAACAATACAACGCACGGACTAGATTTTGTGTCGCAAAATTGATTCCTTGTACCTCTGATCGCTCTAAATCATTAAACAAACACCTCCATTAAATATAGCCACTCGCTAGCGTGTACGCGCAATCATAACCTGACACAGCGACGTCAATTTCGTAATTCATTTTCCTATATCTATCGCGTTAGAATTACAATGCAATGCGTAAGTCGTCACTCGTATGTACATATACAAATTGTAAAAAAAAAACGACAAGTGGTTGAAAAAACATCGAGAGTGGGGGCAGGGTGCAATTATGTGGCAGAACTTGCATGCGATTTCGTGGTAATTTCAATCTACTCTCTATACTACCTGAGCGCTGCACGAAGCGTAGCGCATACATGTATACATATATACATCCTCTTGGCCGGTGTCATATTGCAATTGCTTCGACGCGATACGATCGCCGGCAGTCGCCCCCTTTTCTGTCTTTTATTTGATTTTTATCGCCGACGTATACGCACGCGCTGATGAATTTTGTAGAGTATATAGCAGTGGTGGTAGTAGTAGAAATACTTTGGATAACGACGATTTTTTTTCACCTGTCGCGTGTGCATCATGCCTTTTGTCGGCGAGGCCATTGCATCGAAGAGTGGATTGAAAGAGGCAAATCGCGCGCGATTGAACGAATTTCGCGTGTTTCTGCGGGTGATGTGCGAAAGAGAATCGATGGTTCCAGAATCAGGGTGATTATGAGGGTCGCTATATACGATAATTAAATGGGAGAGAACTTTATTATGAAGTTTTTTTTTCGTTGATTTTGCTTTGATGTATTTTATTAATGATATGAAAGCTAGTTAATAATTACATGGAAATTAGATTGCTCGCAGAGATGTATATTTAATGATCATGTTACACAACAAATCCCCTGTCAAATAGTATTTTCCTTTGTACTATTTCGTGAGTAATTAATGAAAATGATGATTGGAAAACTTAGAGAATAAATAACACATCGAATATTATTATTGATATATTCGTTATATATAATTATTATTCGCGCGTAGATAACACGCGATAATACAATTAAAGATCACACAAATGCATTTCAATGGGACAATTTTTCACTCTACACCATATTTTTTTCTTTACAGAATGCAGCGGCAGACAACTTGGCCCACACCCTTGCGCCGTCTGTCAACAGATCGTCGAAGCGGGCAACCAGAGTCGACCCCTTGGCCGCAGTCAGGCCTCACAGTACGGTCTACGCGAAGATCAAGTGCCACTGGGCGCGCGTGTCTGCAACGTATGTCGGTGTAAATCCGTGCGCAGCCGGTACACCACCTGCCCACTGCCTGGATGTCCTAATCTCAACAGCGCGAGCTCGAAAATTCGGGTGAAGCGACTGCGTGCACTGCCGCCAAAATGGAACGATCTGCCGCCAGAGATTCGCGATCCCATTGTTCAGGAATTCCGTGAGTGTTTAATGATTAATTGGGGAATTTTGTGTATAAAGAATATAGGACAAGGCGTATAATTTGTTGAAGGATAAACAGAATGTACAAATTTAACAAGAATTTGTCGTTGATAATGTTAATAGTCAACGTTAACGAATGAATAATATTGACTTTGATATACGCTTTAATTAATAACTTATTTCAGCAAACAGTATTGTAATATACTAATTATTTAACATTGTTGTTGAAGATTATTAATTTGATCTTTAGTCACTATTCGTCATAATTAATTCGTCACAATAGGCAGTAATTTAAACCTTTCAATATAATGGGTAAACGACAATTACAATTCAAATTGATATCGAATATAATTAATATGTATATAATTGATATTTTGAATATAATTTTTCGCGAAAAAAATACGAATTACCTTCGATACATATCAGAAAAATCTTTTAGTCGTTTGAAACGCGTTCGAGTAACAAAATGTATGCGTAAAACCACAAGTGTGCGACAATCCATTTAAAACTAACATCATCATCTTTATCCTTAGAAATCCCAAGCAACACGACGAAATGCTGCTCGGCATGCTTCAACCGGATATCGCGCCGTCTGGCGCCCCACTTCAGCGGAGCTCCCGGCGACGGTGGTGGTGCCGACGAGGCGGATGCAATCGGCCGTCAATGGAGCGACGAGGAGCTGGATCAGCTGCGCAAAGCGTTGCGCGAACACGGCACCAATTGGCCAAAGGTGTCCGAACAGATACCTGGAAAGACGAACCACCAGTGCAAGAATTACTACCTGACCTATCGAAAGAAGCTCGGCCTCGACCAGGTCGTCGCCGAGTACTATCAGTCGCTCGGCGAGGAGAGGCGGCCGTGTCTCACCGACGAAGAGGAGAGCGGTAGCAGTACCAGTAGCTGTGATGAAATGGCTGTGAGTCTCGTTATATATGTCTCTTGTCACCCTTTGTATTATTAAATCCTTGAAGATCCTCGTGATCCCCACCTTGACCCCCTTATCAGAGTTACATTGTCCAATCCTGTTTCAAGACTATTTTTTTTTCTGATATAGATTATTATAGAAATATATAATATACGATGCGCCGTAGAACATTTTTTCTCGATGCTCTGGCTCTCAAAAGCCTGTGGTTTATTATGATTTTTTTTTCTCAATTTATTGTTTTCGTTTAATTTCGTTGCATGGACACACGTTATTAGTTTTTATTTTGGTTTATATTTTTCTCTGTGATACTTCTATACTTCGAGTAGTTTTGGATGATTAGTATAACATACATGTGCGAGCGCGCCATTCAAGTAACGTCTATCCGGCGTCTATTTCGGCCCGATTGATCGAATCAAAATTTGTCCGTTCGTTTTGGTATAATTATGTTAGGTCAAAATTGAGTAAACTTGGCACCGAAATTAAACATCACACCAGTTGCATTTTGAAGGACAAGTATGTGTTGATTGGACACGGCTTGCTTTCAAAATCAATTAAACCCAGGTCAAATAGATTCATAAGAACAACAACAGCACACAAGAACATATTTGTTTGAGATTCAGGACGAGTTAGCGTGATGTTTTGCATTTCACTCTGATGAAACGTGAGTTTCACTTTAAAAAAATCTGACGCTCCAGCGGGGTGCGAATCTTTTCTAATTTCTAAATCGCTTCGCTTCCATGCACCCTCAGCCGAAGCCAGATTAAAAGTTCACAGCAGAGTTAAAATCAGCAAAATTTCACTTTGACTCAACTGTATAAAGCCAGGTGAAAATAGAAATGTTAGCAGCTTTGTTCTCTCACCCAAGCAGTGTGAACTTCTATTGAATTTCTATCTTCACTGTCGAGAGCTCATCTCACTCTCCGAACAGCTTAGCGTAAAAAAGAGAATATACATCTACACACATAGAAATTAAATTGGCACAACGATAGCATAGCATTAGCACCTGTTCGAATTAATAAGAGCAACACCAACAAAAAAAAGAAAAGAAAAAAAAAACGAAACCGCCCCCCACTTTAGGTGCACGATTCGAGCGATACGGCGAGCGCGGGCAGTCCCGCGAACACGATATCGAGCAGCACGCCCACGGCCTCGGCGACGTCCTCGTCCTCGACTGCGGCGGCGGCTTCGGCTGTATCAGTCGTTGGCGGCCTGCCGCCGTTGGGCTTCCCCCAGTCGTCGCAGGCGGCGGCGGCTGCTGCTGCTGCTGCTGCGACGGGCGAGAAGCTCGCGGACGTGGCAGTGGTGTCGTTGGTCGCGCCCTCGATGATGACCTCCTCCACCTCTTCCCAGCCGCCGCAGACGAATCCGCCCACGAGCACGAGGGAGGACTACGACAGCTCTGCCACGGTAAGGCCCGATCATTCCGGCGCGCACTTCACTCTTTCTCTTTCTCTCTTTTACTCTTTAACTGTCTCTTTCTTCTATCTTTACGTATACTCTTCTTCTCTCTTTTGTACATGACGTGGCGCTCATCTCTATAACTCTATGTCTGTCATTATTTTTTTTTTTGCTTCTTTGCATCTCATATAATAGTCTCATAATTTTTTATTTTTTTTTATTCCCGGTTTTTTATTTTTTATTTTTTTTTTGTATTGCTTTATTTTTTGGTTATTTTTTTTTATTCAAGTGTTCTACCCTTGCGCAACGTATTTTAGGTCGACGTCGACAAAGGTATTGTCAGCCATTACGATTGTTTTATTCGTTTCATATATACATATTCCATTGTATTAATTTGATTATCCTTTACAGTTGCGTTGTATATATATATACATTGAATGAGTATTATAATTTTAAATAATTATCAATGCTTCTGTTGAAATAATTACTTGAAATTCAAGAATATATTATATAAATTTTATTGAAATTCAACAATGAACCAGGAATATTATAATAAATGTATTAATTTAAAATTATATATATAATGTTATCTCAATGTATAAAATATTAAACGACAATATGTAAGATGTGATTCCATAAGTGTCTAGTAGCTATAGAATTTATCCAACAGGTAATATTACATTCCGGCAACGTAAGTATCTGAAAAAAGAATGCAAGCAAAATCCACATAATTGCTTAATGTTAAATACTTTTCGCATACGAACTTGCCGAATGGAAATTTACCAAAACATCCAAGGGTAGATATCTCCTTACACATACCTCTATATATATATATATATATAAATGTGTCATAACGCCGTCGTCGTCACCACGACGACGACGAAAACCACCACCACCTTGATTTTTTTTTGGAGCCTCAATCGTCCCTTCTCCCGTGAGAGGGCCGTCTGATAGAGGTACGCTGATTGTTTCCAGGAGACGGCGGACGAAGGCCAAGGCAGCGCGGACGTGGAGAACAGCGCTGTTGGCGTCGGTGGCAGTGTTGTAGTGACCCTAACGACGCCCGCCGGCGCCACCGCTGCCCACCCACCGTCCATCGTCCAGGCTCAGCAGCAGCCACCACAACAACCTCCAGCAATGGTGCAATCGCCACCATCGACTACCAGCAACAACAATCCTCTTACAGTCAAGGTGAGCGACGATGCATTCCTCTGTGTGTGCACTCGATTTTATTAATTTATTGATCATAAAAATCGTGTAAATAATGGAGGGTTACCAGATTATCCATTGTGAACAGATGGAATCTCAATTACATTTATTTTGTTGGTTATTAAAGATACGCAATTTCAATTTGATTTTGTCTCTGTTAATGGTAATTTATCAAAAAGATGAGATACATTATTCGACGACTGTTTTCATTTCCGGGAAAATTAATTTTATTTTGTTTATGTAAATTACGGAAATGTGAAATACTGAGAATTTCGTTTAGTGAATGATTTTTTAATGAATACACCCTCTGTGTTTAATACTATATCTTGTTAAACATTTTCTATATTTGATCGCAAAAAAGAACATAAAATTACACCAACAAATCGCTGATTTAAATGAACAAAATGATAAAATTATGAAATTTATAATAGGACCTTATGCTCGGCGTCATCGAGATGCAGTTGAAGCGTAACCAAAACAGCCCGGGAGCGGGTTCGGTGCCGGTGAGCTCGGGTACGCCGACCATTTCATCGATTCTTAAGACGGACCATCGCAACGACATCACCTTCGTGCGCGAGTACAAGCCCACGGCTCAACCACCTCCACCACAGCAAGCGCCAAGCATGTCCAACACTGCCATTGCGAACCGCGATACGAGCCTGGCAACCCTGTCCGTCGTCACGGGTCCTCACCACGGTCACGGACGCTCGGCCTCCAGTCCTCAGCAGCTCAGCCAGATGCAGGCGACCATCACGCCGTGTCCACCTCCGCCGTCCGCGGCCTCGCAGCAGCAGGCACAGCAACCACCGCCGCAACCGAGTGGCCAGGATATGCTACCCAAGGAAGGCCACGTTGTCATGCAGTCGATGCAGCGCGAGACCGAAGGCACGCTCGACCTGAGTATCAAGAAGCCTCGCCAGCAAGAGTACAATCACACGTTGCAGCCACCACCTTCGTCGCACAAGCCACCGACTTCCGTGAGCCACTATCGACAGGAACCACCGCCACCAGCCACTTACTATCACGCGCACGCGGCCCATCCGGAGCCGCAGAACCGTAGCTCGAAGAGTCCACACGTGTACGCCTCGTCACCGAGGCCACAGGCGCCGCTTACGCCGAAGATGAACAAGGTGACGGTGCCACCACCAGCTGCCCATCCCAAACTGTCGCCGAAGCTAAGCAACATGGCCACACCGCACAAGACGGGCTCGATTACGCATGGTACGCCTGTCTCGAGCGCTAGGTACGACGGACTGCTCAGGCAGATGACACCGCCTGGAAATGCCAGTCAGCCCAATCCCAGTACTACTCCAGGTTTGTGCCCATTTTCATTACTTTTGTCTTTAGTTATTGTTCCTTGATGTGACATGGAAATATTTATTTGATGCCTATTGTTTTTTGCAGTTGGCTCCAAAGAAACGGGTTCGATTACGCAAGGCACTCCCGTGCATCCATTCGCGGTTGACAAGCGCGGACCGATATACACTGATTACCATCGCTCGATTAGACACTCGCCCGTGACGACGAGTAATGTGCCTGTCCAGGCGCAAAATTCCGGAGTCGTCGTCAGTCATGGCCAAAGGTACGTTGAATTTATTATTTATTGATGACTATAGTTCAAAATATTAGTCTTATTTGATATAAATTAATTATAATGTGATTTTCATAACAGCAGTCAGTACAATTCGTATCCAGCGCGGCAGACTCCTGGCTACACCATGGAACAGCTGTCCTCGCGTCAAATTATCATAAACGACTACATAACCAGCCAACAAATGCATCCGCGAAATCGCAGCAGCGGCTCGGCTGAGGCTTCCAGCAAGAGCGAGCAACCCGCCACCATATACTGCGCGAGCACACCGCCACCTCAGTCTCACTCTCAACCGCGACAAGGCGTCATCCAGAGGCACAATCCGCAGAAGCACTATGCACCACCACCACCTGGTCTCGAGGCCTTCTCCAGTCTCGTTGATGTTGCAGTGCAACAACCCAGTTTGCCCGTTCCTGTTCCGCCATCCAGCGGCACCAGTCACGAAGGTCTATGCATGTCGATCGAGCGCATGTACTCAGAGCGCTACGCGATGGATAATCGCTCGTTACAAAATATGCCAAGGCTTGCGAGACAAGCGCAGCAGTACCAAATGGCTGTAGCTATGCAGCAACGCGAGGAACAACAGCGAGAGCGCGAGAGGGACCTAATGTTACGAGAGAAACAAGAGGAAGAACAACAACAGCGTATCCAGCGTGAAAAGGAACAACAACAGCAGCAACAGCTACATCATCAGCAACAGATGGAAAGGATGCACCAACGTGAACAGCAACAACAGCAGGAGCATAGACTAGCTCAGCAGCATCGAGAGCAGGAGATGCACCAAGCTGCAGCGGATCATCGCATTGCCGTTCAGCGCGAAAAGGAAATGCAACAGCAGCAGCAGAGTCACGCAGAGCATAGAATGAGCATACACCAACAACAACAACAGCAGCAGCAGCAACAAGCTCAACAGCAGCGCGAGAAGGACATACAACAGCAGCATTATCGAATGGTGCAGCAACATCAACAGCAGCGCGAGAAAGAAATGATGGCTGCTGCGGCAGCGCAAAGGGAAAAAGAACACCTGGCTGCGCAACAACGCGAAAAAGAAATGCAACAACAGGAAATGAGACTGGCTGCGCAACAGAAAAGGGAAAAAGAGCTACAGCAGCAGGAGGCTGATCGTCGGCTGGCAGTGCAGCGTGAGAATCTGGCGTATCTGCAGCAACAACAGCAAAGATTCCAGAAGCAGCAGATGCAGCATATACAACAACAACAGCAGCACATGCAGCAGCAAATTCACCAGCAGCAACGAATGGAAGCGGAGAGACGGCAGATCGTGCAAATTTATAAAGACCAACAAGAAGCACAACTTTACAGGTAAAACTTATATTTTTGATAAAATTTTTTCTTGTTTTGCACGCATCGTTACAAGATCTAATCGATAATTTGAAATAGGGAAATGGCCGAGCGGCAATGCGAATCGCCAAATGTACCGAAAAGTGGGTTCTTCCAACCGTCGCGGATACAGCAACCGCAACCTCCTCCACCCTCTTCGAGACATAGCCAGTCATCTTCCAGTCAGCAAGGGGAGTCCGCATCTACAATGACGGCCGCCAGCTTGATTGATGCTATTATCACGCATCAGATCAATCAGACGGATACTAGTGCTCCTGCTTCCAGAGATCAACCCACGCGTCCTGGTGATCGCCTCTTTCAGGTTGGCATTAATTAGTTTTCTTTAAACTTACCTGAAACGTAAACACGAACTTGTAATAAAATACTGTTTATATTCTTTCAGAGTTTTCATAGAGATAGTCCAGCAGAGCCAAATGGCATGGCTCACAGTCCAGCTGGTGAAGAAAATGTCTCTAATAGGGAATCGGGCGGTGGTAGCGGTGCCGGAAGCGCGAGTAAAGGCCTCACCCTTGGTGAACATGTTGATCACATCGTGAGCAAAGATTTTGGTCCTCCAATGTCTTCTTATCGGCCTTATCAAGGGTTAGTATGATTGAATCTCGCATTATACGAATGCCGCAATAAATTTTGTTCAAAACAATTCGAAATATATTTAATTGAATTTTAGATATCAAATGTCTGACGAGTGGAAAAGAAGAAAAGTTTCCGAACCGGACTCGGTGAAATCCGGCGACGAGCGACAAATAATCCGCGTTCCCCAACAGAAGCCGGCGTCGTCGCAGCCGCAGCAGTCTCACCAGAGCCAGCAGTCGGTGGGCAAGCAGGAGCAGCAGCAGCGACCACAACAGCAGTTCCACACGGAACCTGTATCACCACCCGAGCCGACGACCAACCACTACCCGCGCCGCTTCTACGAGCCGAGCACTGCCACGACGACGACTCCCGTAACGCCGGCCAGCAAGTCGCATCTCTCACCCCTAGACTATGTGAAGAACAAGATCGTCGAGGTGATGCGCACCGAGGACGACAAGTCGAGCTCGGGCGATCGCAATGGCGGCGGTGGCGGTGGCGGTAATGACAAGGACGACAAATCCGAGAGTCCTAGCGGCGAAATGGTAATCGATGAGTCGCCTAGTCAGCAGCAGCAACCACCGCCCCAACAACCGCCACCACCAACGCCGACGACGTTCTATCCGTTCAACGCACTTGGCGTACACACGGGGCCGCCGCCTGCACCACCGCCGACGTCAGCTGGGGCCTCCGTAACTGTGGTGAAGAGCGAGGAGCCAGCGCCCATCCTCTCCGCACAGTACGAGCCTCTGTCGGACGAGGATTGATATTATGGGATGAATAACCGTATAATGCTCAGAACTCAGATTACTCCCTGACTTGACGAATCGCTAACCGACTACCAATTCTCAATGAGGCAACGAACTTACGACTTGTGAAAGCGGGAAAGATAACACGAGATAAAAATGGCAATTGTCATGTGACTCATTCTGGAAAAAGGGTTGTTGAGGCGAAGTATTCGTAAAAATATATGATGCGGTCTTTCAAATTTTCTCTTTAATTTCCTTAAAAAAATGCGAGTTTTGCTTTTATTTTTGTAATAAGTTCTTTTTACTTTGTTATAAGAATGGAGTAAAACTTACAGCGTGTTAAGACTAAATTTGAAATCACAGGTGAACATTTATTTTTTATTTTATAAATTTTAAGGTGTAAATATAGACGTAATTTTGAATAAGATATTTTTGCGTACGCATTGTATTTTTACTTGTACTCCTAATGCCTTTTTTCAACGTGAAATGTGTACAATTCGTCGGTATCGTTTATAATAATACTTTATTCGGTACGACAAACAATTTTTTTTATTGTAACAATGATCGTATAGAAGTCGACGAGCGCAGAGTGCCAATGAACAATATCATTTTGTAATTGTATTTTAACCAAATGTTGTATATGTAAAATTTATACATTTTTATTTTTATTTTATTTCTTTCTTAAGGAAAATTATATAAAGTTGTAAAATATTGAAGTTATACTAAAAAAAGATGTAGATTAATCTTGGACATTTTCCGAGTGTTTTTTTTATTTTTAATTTGGTAATTTTTAGTATCAGCAAAAAACACTAATTCTGCGCAATTTGTCAAATATGTAAATAACGTTTACGGTCATCGAGAAAACATTTTCTAATCTCGAGGTGCTGTATAAAAAATTCTTTTATTTTAGGTAAACAAAATCTTTACTAGAAAGACGAACCGTCGTATTGCATTGAATAAAAGTTACGAACCGCGTCATATTTTAGCCACTACAATGTACAATTTTTTGGAAAACAATTATCGAACAAGTCAACGTTCATTCCATCATCGGTACAAGTCCGTTGCGAATACAAAGTGTAGATGCGATTATAAGAAAAAAGAACAGGGTGATCCACGTTTGTATGTATGCACTGAACTACAAATATTAGAAGCCAAGAAGTTGATGGAAAGATCAGTGCGAGACTTTGGCAAAGTAAACAAACGTTAGCCCGGGTTTACAATGCAGACGCTTTTGTAAATATGATTACGTAGTATAATCGTTAAATGATAAATACGGCGTTAATGGTGTGCGTGTTTTTAATTCGAATGAGTCTGCTAAATGTCTGCTATACATGAACGTTCATCGAGATATGCAAGTGCGAGATGAAAAGTAGTCGTTAGATAGAATATGGAATTTAAAGAGTGAAAGAGTGATAAACAAGAGTCAAGTGCAAAAGTCACGGCGAAAGAGAGAGAATAATTAATGCGCTGTTTTATAGTGATGCGGTTCGCACTGTCGCCACCCTCTTTCATTTATTTTTTTCCGATTTTTTTTCCAGTAAAGTGGTTTCACGAAAGATAAAAATACAGATGTAAGCTTAAGCGTTGTACAT
Source organism: Torymus tubicola (assembly GCA_035583055.1). NCBI lineage: Eukaryota > Metazoa > Arthropoda > Insecta > Hymenoptera > Torymidae > Torymus > Torymus tubicola. The sequence continues at coordinate 22,654,585 of JAWWEQ010000027.1, forward strand.
AGTACATAATACTATCTTTTAAGAGTGAAGTATAAGTAATTATAACGATTATTAGTTTATTATGTATAGAAAGTAAGGAAGGAAAACTCTAGGCCCAGATTAAGTAATGTAGCTAGCGTATAGAATTTAGGAAACCACGAACTGACTAGGGAAGTTTTCCCAAGACTACGTTCTCTTATAATTGAAATAAACAGCCGATTAAAAAATGATTGAATCGTCGATGAACGAATAGATGTGGGTTTTATTTAATTTAACAATTTTAGATAACGTATAAAAGCGTATCCTCTGATTTTGCGAGAACTACGCATAAGAGAAAAAGCGAAATACGCGCGTTCACACATTATACATTTCACCATACACACACGTATACACGATACACAACTTTTTATACAGCCTAATTTTATATTTGTACGCAACGTATGGATTGCGCCTTTGATCGTACTCAGTCGCGATTTTTTAACGCTTTCTAAATTCTATTATCGGTGCAAAACGTCGTTTGTTAAGGGTCGCCTTAAGAATGTAAGATTTCAATTTTTTTTCCTGTGATGGATTGGGAAAAAGTAATGTATTAAACGTTATATGGGAACTATTATGGTAGATGTTGATTGGTATTTGATCTTTAATATTTTTTCTACGTGTAAATACATTGCTGATAATACAAAAAATACATGTTTTGATGGTTAACAAAAATTTATTTAGATCTCGTATTTCTAAATCACTCATTTTTTTATATATACATACATGTTTTTTATTCCGAACTCGTTAAACTGCGCTTATATATAAACTAACACTTTCGTTCGAATCGAACTTTACAATACTTTTCCAAGTTCATCATGCAAAAAATTGATGTTAATCGGATAAATTCGTATATCAAGTGTTTGGAACATAATTACTTGTCGCTTCATTCAGTCTTTCCAACAAATATTCCTAGATAATGCAAATCATAAGAAAAAAAATAACAAGCCCGGTGCCTTTCACGACTTGGCTATCAACTCGAACTATATACATTCTCTACCCCCTCACGGTTTACAGCAGCTTTGTAACAGAAAATCCAATTCTATTCCTTGCTCACGCGAAGTAACGCCAAGGATCAATTAAAGTCTCCTCAATTCTTTGCATTTATGTATACACACAACTAAAACATAGACTTTGGGTAGTAATGATTAAAGCTCAGTTTCCTTTGCTTATTATCTTTCGAATGTCGTCATTTCGAGGCATTTTTCAGGGCAAAGCGTCAGTGTACAATATACGTAATCACTCGATCGCGTATTAGAAAAAAAGGAGTCTTTAATGATCCTAGCAGTTATTCAATATTTTTCTAATCGGACATGTACGAGACGAACGGGAAAGTGTAATCAACGAATATATGCGCGCGCGAAAAGGAAAAAGAAACACTATATTTCGGAGCATTCGCCATCACCTCGATCCGCACGACGATAAACAGAAAATTAAAATTAATGCTTTCTCATTGATGAATGGAAAAACTTTGTGATATTAGAATTTTAATTGAGATATTTTCGTCACTGTTTCTTCGGGAGGAAGATATGCGCGAGTATGCAGAAGTGACATTTCTGATATATAATGAAAAAGAAAAAAAAGTAACGTGAAAAAAAATTTAAGAAAAATCAGTCTTCCCAGTATTACTTCGCTAGCCTCTCTTATGTCAAGAAGAAAAGTCCACTGTAACTTTGATCCTACATTCTTTTCAATTGAGCGCCTTTCTACTCTTCATTTATCTCTCGTCAAAAATTCAAAATCGTTTGATAAAATCTAAATTCATACCTTCTTTAATGTTTAATATTTTTCATTTCTGAAACTGAATATGTAGCATCACAAATGATGTGTTTATACAAAACTTTTTGAAGTAAAAAGAGCAAAGAAAATAAAAAGCTGTCGACGTTTCCAGAAGAATAAATGTGTAGATTAAGTATACGCGAGAAAGAAGGAATGGTGGAACGCGTTACAGTGTGCTACAGTTCGATTGTAATAATTTGATTGAAAAATAAAATAAAAAAATAATTCTTGGCGCTGTTAAATAACAAATCAGTTGTAATGTATCGCCAGTGCGCTTCTCTTCTTTTATTAAATATTCCGTTCGAACCGAGAATAAATCTACTTAGATTGTATATTGCAATGACCGTGTAACCACGTGTACCTATTCGATTTAAACGAAACATGTCGGCGAGATCGGCTTCGCAAGCACAGATGTCGGTCCGTCCCACGAGGAGATAAGGCTGTATAAAGCATGTAACAATGCCAAGGCGCACTCTTTCTCTTTTTTTTTCGTTTTCTCTGGGGGTATAAACATATATGAAAATAAATATATATACGAAAAAATAGCGCCGTCATGGCGGAGTGATCTGCAAGCAAACACAAAAAAAATGAAAAAACGTAAACGCAAAAAAAACGTGAACGTTATCCAAACTATTATTATTATTATTATTATTCTACAAGGAAAAACTGACAAAACGAAAACGCAAAGATAACTATTAAACGACTAATTTAAAAAAAAAAGACAAGTGAAGAAGAACAAAACGTAAATTACCAAGAATTAAAGGAAAGAAAAAAATAATAAAAATAGCGAGCGAGCGCATACCACGCCTACCAATAAACTACAAGGTGTAGCATACAACACGATAATTATTATTATCAAAAAACAATTCAATGTAAATTGTTATTTTTGTTGAAATAAAAAATCACCTCCGTTATTGACGAGGGTCACTTTTGCCTCGACTCACACCCCTATACTTAAAAAAAAAAAGAAAAAAAAAATAAACTGGCGAACAATCGTCCTAATTGACACCGTATAGTCGTCTGTAAAGCCAATCCAAAAGTGATTTTCGAAAAGTACGACTGGTGGTGTATCTCTTTTTCAAACGAAAACAAAAAAAAAACGCATTCGTCTCATTCGCGCGTCCCTTTTCTTTTCATTTCTCTTCCACATTAACTATATATATATATTACTTCGCTTTTTTTTATATTTACAAAATAACACCTCCTATGGAGTCGTTTCTCTCTTTTCGTTCGATCGCTCGTCGTTCAGGAGCACATGGCTCTTGCTTGGATCATCCGCTCCCTGGCTGCCTTGAACTGGCTCAGCACGTCGTCCACGCTGTTCAGCAGTTTACCGGCATTGATGCGTTCCACGCTGCTTGGCTCCAGCATGTCACGGTAGCGCGCGAAGCTCTGGCATTGATGCACTATGTTCAGCCGGAGGTTGACGCTGCCACTCGGTACGACGCGCAAATTGGATTTCTCGAGGATACGTCCTTCGTGATGCGACGGTATCGCGCAGTAAGTGAGGTCGTCGAGTTCGCGCGTACCGCCCGTGAAGAAACGTCGCAAACTGTCGACAAGGCCACCCGCCGGACGCCAGGTTTTCACGCTGTGGTCGAAGGAACCAGCCTCGCGCGGCAGGGGTAGCGTACCGTAGCCCTCGATTCTGTATCTGAAATTACAAAATTATTTTTTTTATTTTTCAATTGGTTTTTTTTATTTTTACTTTTATTGTTAAGTTTCTTAATTTTTTTTCTTTAATTTCAATTCTAAATATTAAAAATTTTATTTTACGTTATCGTAAAAAATGTAGTAAGGTAAATATTTAAATTTCGACGTCGTTCATGTAAGTATAATATATGGAATACTACGAGATTTTCTTACGCATGTAAGATCGTGATGAATCAACTGTGAGTTATTTGTAATATTTTTTATATATATATAAATTACATTTCATATTTCTTTTAAAGCTTCAAGAAAAGACTGGAGCTGAAAAAGCGATGGTATAATGCATTTTGAAAGTAAGAAGTAATGATGTTCGAAACTTGTAAATAATAAATAAATCATAAATTTTGAAAACATGATCTTTTTTGTTTTTAATTCATGCAAATGTAATCTTCTAAATTTTCTATATCTTTCAAAATTTTTTCATTTCTGATTTAAGCACACCTTTTCTATACGAATTGAAATTACGAAAGATGTTTATTACATTTCCGCCAAAACTTGAAAAGACTGCTTGAAGGAACTACTAAGAACAGCTTTGTAAATAATGATTCTTTCTTTTTTTTTTACAAAAATGGAATTCCTATAAGAGATATAATTACATATATGTTTACCTTTGAAAGTAACACAATGTCAATATACTATCTAGCATTGACATCAAATTTTAGATGATTACTCATCGCATTGTCTTCCATTTTTATTATAAAATAGCCTCTTGTATTATGAAAATTAAGTCTTTAAACTTATTGAGACTAACTTGTTTTGGTGGAGAGGTCAATAGCTTTTTACCGATCGGTGCGTGAAAAATATTCGAACGCAGTTTCCAGCGAACCGGAAAAAGGTAATGATTTTAAAACAACAGAAAAAAAGAATGCGTAGTTGTTAGTCATAGATAGAGATAAAATAAAATCTCCGGTTCTGCGTCAGAATAATGCTACATAATTACTCATTTTTAAAGTATCTTTTTCTTGTACATTTTTCTCATGTTCTTGATGTTTTACTTGTTAAATATCGGTCGTACACGCACTAAATGAAAATATTTAAAATTAAAAAAAGTATATGATTGAATGTTTAGTAGTAACAGTCGTACTTATTCAGACTTAATTTTATGTGCTACTGCATTTTTATGCTTAAGAATTAGAATATTTAACGCGTATATGATTTGCTTGTCTTGTGTTTTAAAGATATACAAGTATATATAAACATAATAATTTTTTTTCAAAAGGTAAGTGAAATCCAATCTATAAATAAATTATCAGCAAAATGTAGCTTATCATATTTCGGTATCTATTTCTTGTTATTATTTAAAAAAAAAAATAATTTCATATAGCATTATGATACGTTTAATCTGTGGATAATCTAAATTAAGAATGACGAATTTCAGTGTTCAAATGAATGTTTATATAGAATATTAAAATCCAGAATCTTCTATCTTTGTTTTTTTTAACTAAATTTGGAGTATTGTTACTTGATCGCCTACTTACACCGAAATCTATGTACAATGTGACACCTAACTATTTCAGAAACGATTACGCGATTTTCTTGAAATTTTATCGCATACTTTTAACGATAAACCTGAGAATCCATTAGTCTTTACAACATTTTTTTATATCCGGTGAGACTTTAAGAATCCAACTACGAGCTATTTTCAGACGAATACGCTTGAATAAACGATAAAGCTTTAATCTTTGTAGAATCAATTTATCAGTATTCCCGTACTCGTATATTTTACCTTGAACGAAATAAAATCAAATAACTCATGCCTCTTCACATTTTATTAAACTAAAGTAAAAAGTAATTATTACCGAAATGAAAAATGCAGCCTTTTATCGCAAAAATGTCACTGACAAACAAACAAAAGCTTACAAATAAGTGTGTGCATTACTGGTTCACACAATGCAAATTTAGCTCCTTCACAATTGAAACAAAAGCGTATATACGTCAATAGCAGTTTACGCGCGAACAATATCACTCTCGGCAATGTGAATAAAAGATCGCGATTGTCCTATTTTGCGATATACCGCGAGAGCATAAAGAATTCCAAAGAGCTTCTCACCTCGTCCAGCTATCCAGCGACGCGACGGAAAATATCAAATGCGGCCAGGATGCCGTACCGACGAGCTCCTCTGTCCCAGCCTCTGCAAGATCGAGCTCCAGGATGATTTCGGCACAGTACGAGAAATTGGCGCATCCATCGCGAGCTCGGCAACGCTGCGTACGTCCAGCTAACCGCGACTCCGAGCCTGTAGCAGCGCGCCAATGCCGAGGTGGCAGTTCCACTAGGTAGTTTATGAACAAGGCGTCATCGTAACCAAAGTCCTGACCCGTGCCAATGTCCAGGTTGACGTAGAGACGGAAAACACGCGGACGCGGTGACTCAATCTCGTGGTAGAGCTGGGCTTCCTTGAGATTGCGCAAGCGGCGGCTCTCCTAGAATAATGAAGATTTTTTTTATTTGGGATTGTAGCAATAAAAACTTGTTTTTAACAAAAGCATGAGCTAAAACATTGTCTTTAACAAAAGTATGGTAAAAACATTGTCAAAGGTATAAGAGCTCTACGTATTTTTGCCAACGGTTGTGAGTGAAGCTTTTTTTAATATGATGAAAAAAAAAATAATAAATTTTAACTACACATTAGGCTGATTCTTTGAAGCTTCTATAACGTAAGCGAAAATGTATTTTCTTCTTGAAGGAGTATTCAAGTTTTTTTAACCCTAATGCGTTTGGTAAGTTTTTATGTGAGCTGCAATTTGTAAATTATTGAAAAAAATTTTGGTTTATTACATTTACATTTATCAAATAAAAAAAACTCAATTTCAATCAAGGTTTATTTTATCTAAAGAAGAATCTATATGGTTGATACAATATCGACTAATAATTTTTCTTAACGAATATCGATCACATGCACAAAGTACAAATTAAATTAATTATAATTAATTTTAAAAAAGTATACTTGAAAATAATAATAATTTCCTTTCGATGGATTTCTAATAAAATTATAGGCTCATGTTCGCATGTATACATTTCGTAATTCATTTTACCGAATTAGACCTTGTAAATCGTAAGTTCGGTTTCAAATCATTTCCACGAAGCGCAATTGTGAAAGTTACGGCAATCCGAAATCTACTGATGAGTCCTGACGTCACAAAGCTAAAAGTAGCTATTCAACAATGTGACGTCAGATATCTCAACGGATTCAAGACGGATATTTAACTTTCTCAACAGTTGTGGTCTATACTCAACGAAAGAAAGTATGTTATGATATTTAATCCTATAACTACACATTTGCATTTTTATTGTCATCATATATAGTGAGGTGAAGAAATGACATGAGTGAGAATGTTAATGCATATATGTATATATTTTTACATCTGTATGTGTTTTCATAATTTTATTGATTTCTAAATTAATTTTTATATAAAACAATACTAAAATTTATCTGTATATAAGCTTTCTATTTCAATAATTCATATGTTTTTTCAGATTTAATGATGTGATATTTGTCAAAAACGTTTCCATGTATTCTTTTGATTTTTACTATACCTATACTATGTATGTGAATTATTTACAAAAATCTTTTCTATTCTCATAGAACTGTCAGAACGAATTTAATCAGTCAATTAAATTGATTACTCGGATTGAAGCATATACCTTTAACGACGTCCGGATATTGTACAGCACACTGCGAGCAAAAAATATCATTGGGGAGTCCCTGGGTTTTTACGCTATCATTATATCGCGGCTCCTTTTTGCCATATATAAGTAAAATTAATTATTTTGTAATCATCCAAAAATTTATATGTTTCTTCCATAAGTGTACGATAATTCGGCACGTAACTATAAAAATTTTCACCTAGTATTTGAAATATCCAAGTTTGATTATCGTAGCGTGTAAATCAGTATAAGAAAGGACAACGGTAAGATATACACCACACTCCAATTAAAAGCTCATTAAGATCGTATTATCCTCATTACGCGCTCGATCAATCGCGTCTAAATCAGTATTTATATAAGTAGAGATTCAAATCTGGCTTGGAAAAATCTATGCTCGCCCTTCAAAACTCAATCAGCTATAGATTTCTTAACGCTTCTATTGGGATTGGTGGTCGGTGAAAAAAATGACCGCCAAGAGATAGGTTCAAATACATTGCCAACATACTTAGGGAGCTCATGTGTTTTTTCAATCTTATTCGAAATTGAACAACAATATAAAAAATTTTCAAAGGGAAATTTAATTCGGTTAGTTAATTGGCATCTTTTTATTACATTTTTGACGAAAATATTTTCCTTCGACGAAAATGCAATAAAAAGATGCCAATTAAGTAAACTGAATTAAATTTCCCTTTGAAAATTTTTCATATTGTTGTTTAATTTCGAATTTGAAGAAACGCATGAGCTCCCTATGCTGGCAATGTATTTGAACCTACTCTTGGCGGCCATGTTTTTCGCCGACCATACCAATCCCAATATAAATCGACATCGAATCGCCCCGCGATGCGCTATACGCCTTATCTGTTCGCGTGTGTATTTGCTCGAAAACGCACGAGTCACGATATATTCGCGTCTGAGTCACACGTATTTGTGTGTATAGATATATATTATGTTGCAACTATAAGGTACATATACAATCTTAGCTGACTGCGATTTCACGAAGGCGAGAAAATTATAAGAGGTGAATATATAGAAGAAAAAAAGAAATAAAATGATATAGCCGAACACGACATAGACTTGTTCATGGTCCTCGACTTTTGTTCCGTTTACGGGTGTCTTTCCTTGAATTCACGCACGCGTGCAAGCTGGGAATAACGCGATGGGAAGGAATGTTTTTATAAGAAGGTATATCTGCTGTTGCGCACGGTTCTGACGGTATATAGGACGAATTATAATCGGCTTATGGAATAGTGGCAGTTTGGTATAGCGGAGAGTATTTTTAGAAGATAATAAACAAGTTGATATATCGAAGATAGCGGAAGGAGAATTATCGGTGGGAATAAGGTGAAGGGAATTCCATACCGATGATGGTATTATATATATAGGATCGTTTAAGGTTTCGAGTGGAAAGGTATACAGCGCGTGAGATGAAAACAAGAAGTAATTATTTTAGACATATATATATATATATATATATATATACACACACACACACAAGCACTATCTAAAGGAATCTATATCTTAAATGGTGCGTGGCACTGCGATGTTTCAAGAGCACATTTAATTGATAAATGTTAATGAAATTATCTGCAATTGTCAATTAGATATAGCGGAAGCTTTGATAAGGCTTAATCGACACAATATATAATAGCTGTATCGTCAAAATCTAATTGTTTAAGCAGCGCCAAGGTATAATATTGCTTTCATTATAAAATTACCGATAAGAGGAGAATTGTGTTTTGGTTCAGGTGAAATATCGAACATGCGTGTTGAAGAAACTTTTTCAAAACATACATGTATCGATATCAATTTTTTTTTCTTTTTTTTCCTGATACAATAAATTCAAAGCAACACAAGTCAATATATCTTTATTCCGGGAATTCCGTAAAGGTTATTATTACTTATATAGAGACTTAGCAGCAAATTATACCAGTTTTAAGTGAAAGAGTGGCTTCATATTAAGGACATAACGCGATTTTATGAGCAATTATAATTAAAAGAAAAAAATCCTTCGCCAACGTTCTCAATTCTCACAGCGAGGTATTACAAGTCACCGCGGAAGTTATATCGTTAAAACGCATACTGGTACCTATTTATATTCTAAAAATGTACCTATCTTAATTTTTGCAACCCTATGTATACATAAAAGATAAGCGGCTCTCCCACCTAAGAATTCCATATAATGAGCAGCTACCCCACATTCCATATACAATCAACGTTCACACTTATATACACCATGATGACGTTGCGTGGGTGACGCGAACGGCAACCGCACGACGGGGATTCCAAAATCCGCAGCATTATATACTATACGCGCATCGTCGTCGTCGTGCAGAAACCGGTCAGCGTCAGATCAGGGTATAATATAATCCGCGCTGCGTCTTTCCTTGCACTTCCCACCTCGTTCTTTCCGGCAATCGCGCGTGGATTGACCAGAGGCGGAGGTGGTATATTATATATCTCTCGCTCAGTTTATAGGTGTATAAATGTAGTAGGGAGCAGGAGGAGGAGGTGGAGGAAGAAGAAGAGACGCGCGCGCACGCGTATGTCCGCGCGCGCGGAGTTGTTCTCGCGCGAGCTGAAGAGAAAGATTGTTTCGCATTCCTATGCGGGTAATCGCGGCGCGTGACGCAGGCGCCTCCTCGTGCGCCACCGACAGAACAATATATATACATATATATATACACACAGAGGGATCCGAACATTAGCGAGAAGTGAGAGAAAGAGAGAGAGAGAGACCCGGTGTGTGTATGTGCCTATGTGCACGTGCGGACGCGCTTTATAGAGAGTGGTGCAGATCGTCTCGGCAAGTATATGAGGTGTTGTAGCCGAGTGTGATTATAATAAGTACTTTAGTTACTAAAGTTGCTGTGTTACAAGAGTCGTCAGAGTTCTTTATTAGTGCTGAGTTTGTTTTGTTGTTATATTTCGGTGACATAAAAGTGAGCGGGAAAGACAACAGGGTTAGCGCGATGATGAGTATGGCGTACTCACAAAAGATGATGCGGCAGATCTCCGAGATCTCCTATGTGGGGTGAGTATTATATGTGTATTGTGTACGCATCATGCGAGTACGTGGGATGGTTCTCAATGATCTCTAAAGTAAATAGCGTGGGAAAATGTGTATGTGTTATATTTGGTCAGGGTGAGTGAGTATAATGCGCACGGTGAATATTGTTGAGAGAAAAAAGCGCGCGTGTAGATTGCTGTTTTCCAACGCATATATATATTACTTTCCCGGCTGGCTATAAAAGGCGTGAGCTCGCGGTGCATTTATTCTGGAATGGTAAATTCAGGGTGCAATTTAGAAGAAAAGGTTGAGAAGATTTTTTTTTAAGAGGATTAGTTGATGCGCGTGATGAAATATAGAAAGAGAAATAATTTTCGATGGAAATTTAACAAAATGATGAAATTGGGATTAGAGATGGAAGATAGCGCGGGTATCATCTACACGATTTCCGTTATAAAGTGACTTGAGTGTTTGAAGAGTTTTATTACAGGTATCATAAAATCTTGTGCATTCACTGATAATCTTTTGGAGCTTATGATTTTAGCATGATTTAATACTTGTTTCAAAAGTGACAGATTTTGTAACATCAACGCATGGCTGCAGTAACGATAGTTTCGGAAATGAAATCAATCAATTAAAATTTTTATTAAATATATTTCTTCTATTCTGTCAGATTTCACTCTACAAATATAGATTTTCTCACCTTGTCACAGATATTGAAATTGAGTTCATTTTTTTAAAACGACTGTCATCGATATTGACTAATCTCGTTCTAAAAATGGCAGTTGGTCTTTTATGGTAAATGGGTTATTGATTCCACTCAAGTCCTTAAAATTCTAAATTTTACAAAAAATCATCAAACACTTTAAGCACTTAGGGTATCGATAGCAAAATACAGGTAACACAAAGATGACTCATGATGTAACCATTATCTGATTTTGCAGTCATTTTTTCATGATTCATGATTACTTCTACTATGTACTACTATAACGTCATTTTTGTCATGCTCGTTGAAACGCTGGTAGAAATTCGCGAATTCATCTTAAGAAATTGTTAGATTCGGTAACGCTAAAATTCTCTGAATAATCTAAGTATACTTTTTTAAAAATAACCATACATGTTTCCACTATGTACAATTCTATCAACAACCAAAATTACTCAATAGATCGCAATAACTTCCTCTTAAAAAATAATAAAAATAAACTTTTCCCACAAACCTTTCACCAATATAATTCATAAAACACTTTGGCACCCAAACTATTCACTACCATGCGGCCGCATATACTCACTCTCTTGATGCTTTCACGTCGGCGTTGAAGCTCACGCGTCGTAGGTCGTGGCGAAACGTGTTCGATCCAAAAGTCGTAGCTCATACCGATCCCGTCAACACTGTAGCATTCGTCGCTCGACGTGAAATCCGGACTGACTGTTAAACATTTGTGCAAAGGGTCGTAATTGATAGTGCAGAGTAGTGCCTCAGAGTCTGTCGATTCAGCTGCTGTTGCCTCGTCCTTAGGGGATAAGTCCACCACTATGTACATGTTTTCACGTTCCTGTGAATGCGAAGTAATGTACATGGTTAATTGACAAAAGAGGTATATGTATACTCGTGTCACCCACTCCTTAAACCTAAGGATTACACGTTTCTCGGTTATGATGATACGTGACAGCATTACGTGCAATTATGATCAAATGTATATATAATACCATTTTATTAAAAAACTTCCGTATATCCGATATTTCAAAAGCAGTGTTCACAGAATTATAGTAGCATTTAGGATTGTAATAACAATATTTGAAAGATTTTCTTTTCGGTTTCTTTTCTACGTCGATATAATATTTTTTTTTATGATTTCTTCTTATTCAGTAAATATTTAAACGTAAATCAACATGGCTTTCCGGTCGATACAATCTCTTACTGTCTAAATATGATTCAAAAATGAAATACTGCCTGTTTTGCCTCATTCATTTTTGGCAACTTGCTTTCTTCTAATTTATGTTAAAGTAAATTATTATTTAACTATTAACGTACATCAATTATAGACTGTAAATAGCGTCTTTTTATTATTTTGTAATTTTATCTTAAACCAATAGTAAAATAAATGTTATAATATTTAATATAGTATACTTCTAAAACGTTTTGACGATCTTTACTGTGTACCAAAAATAACTAGAAAATTTTATGAAAGATGAAGGTAGACAGTATTGGGAAACACTGTTGCATCGGGATAGTAAAAAACAAACTTTTCTTTTTTTTCAATATATACAATAAATCTTTCAAAGATTATTCCCTTTTTTATATTTCAATATTAACACATAATCTCAAAATAAGTTGTGACCAAAAATACTATGGAGGTAATGTCACCATCGTTCGGGACAATCCTATGTTTAGCATAAATGGTCAACTGAGAAACAGGAACAAATAGCTGTTGTTTTACTATAGTTTACGTCGGTTTTTCACGATCGACAGATTATTTCTCCCACAAGGAAAGTCGTAGCGATGAGGAAATGTTATTGTATGGTATTGAATATACTTTTAATATTTGCAACCACGCGTCAGTTTCAGGTGCAACAATGTGGGATATACCTCTTTTATTTTGCACATTAACTTGGCATTGCATTTTTTTTCTTTTTAATAAGGAAACTACTATGAATGTTGTTAATACACTTAAAGTGATAATAAATAATGACCTCGATTGAAAACACAAGTTATTTTCCTTTTCAACAAAACTTATATAATTTATTTTCACGCGACGCATAGACAATGTACAAGAACAACAGAATGTACAAGAAATTGTAGAAAAGTTATGCATTATCTTGTAATCTCGACTCGTTAACCGTTAACAACAATATTCAAAAAAACTCTTTTTCCCCTCTCTTCCGCTTGATGTAATCTATCTATAAATATCCCAGAAATATCAAAGAGCAATCATTCTTTCAGTCAAACAAACCAAACCTTGAATCTAAAAACACAGAAATCTCGCACCACTAATTTTTCCTCGAAAAGAAGTCATATTTCGGTAAAAAGAAAAAGTCGTCGTCTTATACCGTGTACAGATAATGATTCTCTTGTATCCTCTTATCGGATGGCGTCTCCTCGATCACACTCTTGTTGTGCCTCTCGTTGAACGGTTTTCGATTCCTTAACGTGGGCGCAGCTTTCTCGTTCCTAATCGACAGCGCCGAACGGAACTTCTCCGTGAGAAAATCCACCTCCGGGTAGTAAGCATCGCCTTGAACGTAAGAATATAACCGCGAGCCAACGGCTTCTTCAGCTGGTAGCTCGACAAGACGTTGATGGTATTCGCGTTGCTTGTCAGTGACACAGTTGCGCTCCTCACGATAATAACGTGCCTCGTAGGGTCCGAGGACTTTTTCCTGCCAGGCGAATTCGTACTCCTCGTCCTCGAGGAAGTTGCCGTCCCGCGTCTCGCCCTCATTGTCGAAGAGCTCCGCGAGTAAAGATTTCTGTTGAACGATCTTCACCCTGGACAGATAATAATTAAGTTTATTATTAATAGGAAATAGAATTTTAATTGAAAAATTAAAAGTAATGAAATTATAATAATAATAATACAGGATGAAAGTCAATCGGGACAAATGAGTGAATCATTTCAATTGAAATCGTTCGGAACCTAAAATCAAACAGTAATTTCACAAGTCTGAAAGCACGTAAAAGAGTAAGATTATCTTTAAGCGACCACTCATCACTCCAATGATACAATTTTTTACGCTTCATTATCAGTCTATTGTTATAGTACCGTATCACCTGTTTTGTAATAATACATTTCCGATTTCCACGTGACAACAACAGTTTTTCTTACTTCTGCGCATTATATTTCCCACATTTTTACGAGAACTATTCATTGCTAATTGTTATATATAAAAAAAAATAAAACAAAACATGATCATTAACATCAGTGAACTAAATAATAAAAAAAAAGTTGACGTAACAGTTTAAGTCACACACCTCTTTAACTTTTATTGTTTCTAGTACTGTAAAAAAAAATCTTAAAAAAATATTCTTGACAAACTGACTCACGCGCCGGAAAATTCGCTCTAAATACTCCATTATCACGATTACCTCTATATTCAACCCACAGTGCAAACAAACCTTGCTCTGCGGAAAAAGCTCGTTTTCCAGAGAAGCTCGCTGCGTACGTCTCGCGCATCTCTAAATCAGCAATTATTTTTCCCCCGCAGGGTAAATACGCGTTGGGACGGACATGTAGCAAATATATGTATAAATATATACGCGAATACACGCATCCGTACACCACATGGCCGCAGCTCGTAAATATTTTTCAAGTTCAAGCCGTGTATATACGTAGTATACGTCTGATGCGGTTGTTTGAAAAAAGCCAAGAGTTGAAAGTATCAGTTATTTGGTTACCCGCGCGTATATTTGAATGACTGGTAGGTAGCCAATAATAGACACGCGCGAGAGAGTCAATTTTCACGCGATTATATACGTTGCGAGTGATCGTTTGATTATGTTTATGCCGTTTTGGCGCGCGGTCGTTAATTTTTAGTGGCTATGTATCTGTAATGCTATCGAAATTCTCGGTCGTAGACGAATTTATTGGTATATTCCTGTTTTCTAACGTTTAATAGATGTAGTATAGAATCGATAATGTATCGAAAAATATTGTTCTTTAATTTGCAAAAGTTTCTTTGATACTTGTAATTATGCAAATCACTGGAATTTTTCTTATTACCGCAAATGGTAGTAATTTTGCAATAGCTAATGATGGTTTGATGATTTAATCATTTTTCAAAATATTGCTTCTTCGTGTTTCTTTGTTCGACATTGCTTACTAAATGTATATTGTAATTGTAGTTTGCTGTATATACAAATGCACACGTATTAACTCGAAAATTATCAATTTTTCAAGACAAAACACACGTGTTATATGTAAGAGAGCATTAATTTTCGAATCGCGTAATATTTGGCACAAAAAATATTGGTTGAGGTTAGTATGCATGTAACCATTCTCCAGGAAAGTTATTGAAAGAACCTGTTTTAGAACACTGGGCTGCTTGAACTAAGATCTGATACATGGTGATCGTTAAGATTTATGTAATGTATTTAATTATCGAGCTTGTGAACGGGGACTTTTTGATCTTGGACCTAAAAAACTTAATTTTTTTATTTAACTGTCAAAAAGTTCATGATTTTTTTCTTTTTTATTTTTTTTTTTTTAGACTTATTGTGAATATAATTATACGCCATTTGAAAAACTACGCAATGCAAATGAATGAACTTTATATACATCAGTATAATTATACAGTAAATCCAAACTTATCTCTTTAAAAAAAAATTCAAACAGATGTTCATTAACAAAAAAAACTGTATAGCACTGTTTCAATCGCAGATAATTGTTTAATAAAAAGTTAAAATAAATAAAATGTATACATTTATAAATAAATAACAATCACTGATGATAAATCAATATTAAGCTCCAAAAAGCACAAACTGATCTGGGCTCATTTCATCTACCTTCATATAGGGATTTTTTTTGCGCTTTTGGAAACTTAATTCTTATTAGTTAATCATCAGTGATCTTTTTTTTATATTCATTTCATTATAATATTCAGAAGAACAATCGAACTGCCGAGATGGCTTTCATTTGTTGTAAAATTTTCTGATTTTATTGTGAGACCAACAGAACCAGTGGGCTTTCAAATTTTTTTTTTGTTATATTCTTTTAAGGTAGATTTACTATATAGAATTACTCATATAAATTACTATACTTATTATTTTAAAACTGAAATTCTCTTAAAATTTTATTTTGAAAGTCCAAAAAAAAGTCTTGGTTGCAGTCAATTAAAATCTTTAATTAAAAAATTTGTATACAAATATAAATATTTATTATTAATAATTATGTAAATAAAAATCAATCAGAAACAAATCGATCATGATAAAAATGCTGTGTATTAGAAGAAGCTACAGTTATTTATGACATAACCAGAGTTAGGAATGTGTCAAGATTGTGCATTTTAAGTATCGCATATATAATTTCGCTAATTCTCTATTACCATCAAATTCTTGACTCATCGACAATTGGCACTCGACTATACACTTATAGCACCGATAACACGTACTTCCAATATATATATATGCAACGGCCATTACTCACTCATTCTCTCACGCTCACTCCGTGCATTAATAAGCAAATACTCTTCGCGCTCACCTTATCCTGAAATTTTCAATCGGCTGGCATACTTTATACTTCCCCGAAATCTTAGTTCTTCCTTTCGACGGTTCCAGCATCTCTTGATACTTCCTGTCTCATCAAATTGAAAAGCACCAGTTCCGCAAAACAGACACGCACTCGTTGATCACTCTATACAACTTAACATACATACACACACACACACCTACGCGAATTTCTCAGAAGTCAAAAGCGCTTCTTCTCTCTCTTTTTCAATCCGCGAAAATAGCGTGTCCAGTCATCCTCGCAGAGATTGACGATAACTGACAGCCGCCCGGCGGGAATTACTCACGCGCGCTCGATCTGGAACGAGCAACAATCATTTTATATATATTTTCACCGCTCGCGCTTACTGTGTCATGCGTCTCTTTATAAAACGAGTGAGAGTATAATGTTTACATGTTTCGAGTTGTGGACTAGCGCGGGTGCGTGCGCGTTGCCCGGCAACGAAAGTTGCATAGCATGCTTATATATACACGCCTCCGCAGTGTCGCGAGCGTTTGATTGAGGGAAAGTAGTATACACGCGGGGTTCTACGCGTTGTACTGTAGATATATATGTATATATACCAGCATCGCTCCTTTTTCCTCGTTCTATACCTTTCTCTTCATCGCTATATACATGTATGTACATTTATATTACAAATGCTGCAGCAGCTACATGATGGAGTGCGTCCTTGTATATTTACAACGTCGGACAGGTGTGCGCTTATATATACATATACGCTGCGCTACTGTACCCGCTTCTCGAGGAGGGTGGCGACTGGTGCGGAAGGGAAAGAGGGGAGAGGATCTGCGGGAGAGCTCGCGCACGGCGACAAGGATAGAGAGCGCGCATTGTACAGACCGCGGCGCGTCGCTTGGTTCTCTATAGCTATAATCGTGTCCGTGTGTGTTATTGTGTGTATAACACACGCGCTAGCGTTTTGTCAGTATATAACAGCAGCAGTGGCCACTGCTGGGGAATGTGCACGTAATAATAACATATCATTTTGGAACCTAGTGCACTATTAGATCGAGGAATATATAAAATTCAGCATCATTGTTCCACCACTGTTGCAACTTATATGCGGAGTGTATACATAAGCTCTATCTGATATACTTGGTACAGGGGGCTGTACACACACACATGTTTGCCTAGTGTCTTCCTGAATTATTTTGACTGCCGATTTTATCTTGTCTACATCTACCTATATTGATCACTGTCTACTCTTAGATAACCGACGACGTTTTTTCTTCAACCTGAAAATATCTACATATAGATACGCACACACGCGAAAAGGTGGGTGAACGCTCGGGTTTAACCTGTTGCCACACGGCTTTTTTTGCGCCTGGTGGGATTAATAACGGTACTTGCTTGCTTGCTTGCTCTCGTGTTCTCGCGTTCGTGTTACGCCCTTGTGCCACGAGACACACGCGTATGTGTGTATATATATAACGAACACGAGTGACTAATAGTCGCGGTGATAAGATATTGGTGATAATCGCACTTTGTAGAGGTTCGGAGTAACGCGAGTGCACACCTGTCCGGCATTTCGGAGCGTTCGCATCGCTTGCGCTATTCGTGCGAGAACCTGTTGGATATATTTCGAGGGTGCAAAGGTATTTTTTTTCGGTAGCTTACATACAGTTGTCGTTGCAGATGGAACGAGGGGAATGTATTTGATGTATAGGAATTGTGGGTGGGAGAAGTCTCATTGTTTACGGTGATGAATAATAGACGGCACACGCGCGCGATCTGTAATAGACGAGGTTGGACTGTTCTCTTCGGTTTTAACACGCATAGTTTTAATTGCATAATTAAAGGTGTAATTTGTCTTTTGTCACGCTAACGACGCTCTTATGTGATGATCGTTTTGTAATAGTATTATTAGTAGGTCTGACTAGGAATTATGCATGGTGTTTGTGGATCTATTGTTAATAATGAGACTAAGTGATAGATTTGTAATGAGCTTAGACAGTAAATTAAGATATTTATAGTTAAATTATTTTGAAGTTTAATAAAATGATATTTATTAATTTTACTTTGTTGATTGTTACAGAAATTTCAAATTAATCAGAATGGCGACAGGACGAGACGGTGAAGCTGCAATAACAATCCCATTGCAGTACAATGATTCTGTAAGTACAATGTAGTTAACTTTCATTTATGAAATATTTTGTAGATTTTTTCACATAAACTAACAATGTATGTATCTTTTAGCATTGGAAGGCCATATTTGAAAAGTATGACCAAGACGGTGATGGTAAAATATCTTACCACGAATTGAAAAATATGATACGTAGCTCATCACTAGCTACAAATGACCTCCCAAGTAGAGTGATACGAGTGATTATGCACAAGGCTGATTTGGACGATTCAGGGTACTTAGAATATCCAGAATTTATAGCTATGGTAACTATAGTCTTACTACTTTTATGAAGTAAAGAAATGTCAAAACCTACAATATAATTTCTTGTTATAGATTCATAGAAAGGACATGCAAGGTGTTTTTGGACATTTTATGCAAAGATATGTACACTCAATGGTGCCATGTAGGCCATGTGCATCTGGATCATTACAATTACAAAGACAATCCAGTGATTTACCTGATGGTGTCTACGAGGAAGAATATACCTGCAATCCTCCAGCAATAGCTATGATAATTATCTCTGTGATAGAGATTATTCTCTTTTTATATGACACAGTTGCTCATAATGCAGTAGCAGTTGAAGGACCCACAGCAACATTATTTATTTATAATCCTCAAAAAAGATATCAAGTTTGGAGGTATCTTACATACATGTTTGTTCATGTTGGGTAAGTAATACACTATTTTTTATTGAAGTAATAGGTGTAAAATTTTAGTTGTAATTTGCCATACTTGAACTTTATGAATAAAAAGGTCATAGTGGAATCAAGTGTATAATATGAGTTTCTATACTGAATCTAATTTAGTCAGATTCAGTAAAGCTAGCAATTGAATTCATTTGCCTTAAGTATATTATATTAACAAGTTAATTTGAGAAAAGTAATTTTTAAATTATGTTATTATTTAAAACAATTTAGTAACTTTTTTAGAAAATGTCAAAAACATAAATTAATATGGTTCCTTATTTCCAGAACCTTCCATTTGGTTGTAAACTTACTGGTGCAAATAATGCTTGGAATCCCACTCGAAATGGTGCACAAATGGTGGAGAGTGCTGATAATCTACTTTGCCGGAGTGCTTGCTGGTTCACTGGGAACATCCGTCTCCGATCCAGCTGTTTATCTTGCCGGTGCTTCCGGCGGCGTTTACGCGCTCATCACAGCGCACGTCGCTACAATCCTGATGAATTGGTCGCAGATGGAATTCGCCGCCCTCCAGTTGATCGTTTTTCTTATCATAACATCGGTTGATGTCGGCCAAGCGATCTACACACGCTACGTACTTGAGAAAGTCAATCAGATCGGTTATGTGGCTCATCTCGCAGGTGCTGTTGCCGGTCTCCTCGTCGGCATCAATATCTTGCGTAACCTCGAGGTGCAGACGTGGGAAAAGGTTGTTTGGTGGGCGAGCTTCTTCTTATACACCGCACTGATGACCGCTGCAATCCTTTGGAATGTCCTCTATCCTTCTTACTTCCCTTCGCAAGTGTACAATTGAAAGACCACACTGATGCTATTGCTATTCTCGTATACACGCGCTGACTCACGATGCGCACAAATTAGTACAAAAGAAAAATTGTCACGGACGGAAGAGCGTGTTCCGAGAGGGGCCTTATAATTACTTCCAGAACTTTGTGAAAATGGATGTTTTTGTACTTTTAAAAAAAGTACAGTGCAAGGTGACTTTATAATTTTAGATATTTTTATCTTGATCGCGTATAAATTTTGAAAACATCATAAGTCCTTAAGATTTTAAACAACTTAGTTATGTTGTTAATATTATAAATAGTTTTATAGATCTATGTGATTATTTATTTTAAAATTATAAAGTCCTCAAAAAAGTTTTCAAATGACGAAATAACGCATAACCTATTATAACAACTTATTTAATGTTTTCTATTGATATTAAAAACAACGACGTAAAGATAAAATTTATAGTGCCAATAGTTATAATTTATTAAATGAAACAAATAATTTTAAGTACCTGTTGTACAGTTTATTTTGTAAATACTGTACTTATTTATTATGTGTCAAACTCAATTTAAAAATTCAAATTTTACATCTTATTGTGGAAACTGAAAGCATTTTTTCATAATTGAAGATCAAAATAAATGAAAAAGTCTAGATTACTTATCTTTCTTATTTGGCCATTAGTGATTTACTTTTTACTTTACTTTTTTACTAGATAGTGTTGAAATCATTTATGTTCTTTTTCTTTTATGGATTATAAGTATACTAGATTTCCAATGACTTTTTTCGATTGTTATTAAATGTAAGACTCACAACCTTTAGTATGGATACTCGTTTACTTTTTTTTATAATCGCCAAGCAATTTTTTTTTCGTCCTGAAACAAAAAATGTAGTATGATAATAGAACTTTAAAAAACATTGGTAATACATCTGGGAAGCCACTTTAATCGTTGCTAGTTAAAAACTTTATAAAAATTTTACGAAAATGTGGTTTCAAATATTTGGTTTTTAAATATATATTTTTATATATAACGTAGTATTCGATTCGTTATCTGATCGATTATTTTTAGGGCCGAAAATTGAATTTTTTAATTGAGTTTGACATCTCCTTAAAGTATGATTTTTTAAATAATAAAATTACAATAGTCAGATTTATATGCATTATTACGATAGATTGTAAGAACATGGTGACTACTCAGTTTGAAAAGGCCGTGCAGTATTTTCGATAATGTCTCCGAGTTCCCAAGCATGTAATCCACAAGACAGTTTTGTGACATTCAAACATACTTATAAATTATTTTTATTATGTGAAATTGTAGTATTATCGATACGTATGTATAAAATGCGAGGTGCATATGACCAAAAACATTTTCTAGCTAAGCATATGACGTAGAACTACATACTTAAAAAGCAGCTTAAAAAAATTAAACGTAAGCCTAGTTTTAAGTTTTTACGTAAGACATATGAAAGTTCCATATTGTGTTATTGCATTTTTTAAAAACTGTCAGTTATGTACGGTGCCTTTTACTGTACAAGCGTTCATGGATATATAATACTTTTTTAGACTTAAGAAAAAGTATTTATATTTTTTTGTATATTTTGTATAATAATAAAATGGAGGAATAAAACAAAAAAATATTCAAATTAATTTTTTATAATATTTCTTTATTTTTTTCATGAAATACTCTTTCAGATTAGATTCACAATAAATATTGTGACAAGGAATACATAAGGTAATCATCTACAAAAGTACTTAGTAATAGTATTTCATGCATCACAGTCACATTAGTTTAAAATCTTTTTTCTTAAAAATCGAATCTAAAAATATGTAAATTTTATTTCTAAAATACATTGCATACATATATATATCGGAATGTTAATAAATGTAAAATGTTTATCAATAACAATTATTTATAAATATGTTATCAAATTCTATAGAAATATTTATACACCGGTAACATTAAAAAATGGATGGATACAGAACTTAAACCTGCTAAGTTACACAGTACGAAAAGCGATTACAAATTGAATAAGTGGACTCCACTACTGTTTTAGTCGCATATCTTAGAAATAGATTTTGATAGTATTAATAACAGACTTGTATTTAAAGATGAAGAGATGAATAATTGCGTATAATGGAATATCACATTAAAATCTAAATTTGACATTCCTAACACATCAGTTTTACACTTTAAATTTACAAGTATACATAATAATTAATATAATCTTCTAATTCTCTTTTAAAAGATATAAGTACATAATAGAATAATTTAAGAAAGCATATACTGAATAAATTTTTGGATCCTATGTTAGTATATTAATTTGCAGATCAGTATGAAAATATGCAAGCTTTCTTAAATTATACTGGAAGGCATTCGCTTTTTATCACTCAGTTCTTATTTACATAATCGCTTATAAATATGGACGTATATCAGCAGGCAATCAAGTTCTTAAGACTTGACGAATGTGCCGCGTTTTCCGGGATAACAGTCTATAGGTTATTACACTGAGTCTTATTTTACAATAAAAAAAGTTGAATCAATTTAGAAAGTACTGTAATTTATATTACTCAGGCACTTTTCCTTGCCACTCTCTATCGGGCCTTATGAACTCCAAATCACTCCCTTCTTCAGAACTTGAATTATCTTCGTCATCGAAAAACGGCTTTGATGAAACATTGACTAAATCTTCTTTGTACTCTGAAAAATATGTATACGTTAAACCATATGCGATTTTTTTTATCTGCAGAAATCGAAGCTACTTTAATAGATATGTTACTACCTTTCGCAGGCCTCTTAAATATCTCGACTTCTTTTTCGTCATCGTCGAAAAATGTATTTCCATCACGCAACAAGCTAAACGCATAAGGTCTTTTATTTTGCGTTTCTTCAATTTCCCTTGACTTGCACTTGGTAATAATGAATATACATAAAGCTACTATCGTTATGAGAACTGCACCTGTTTTAAATAAAAAAGAATTTTGTATTTCTTCAGTATTTTTATACGAAATATTTACCATTTTTTCATTAAAAAAATCCTTAATCCTTAATGATTAATTAAGACAATTTTTCATATTATTATAAAATAATATAAAAAATGCTCAAATATCTATTTGAACCTTACCTGTCATTACAACAAAGACAATTCTTGGCATTCCAAAGATGCTCTCGTTCCTATGCATTTTAATCATAACTTTCGCCGAATGCACATCGGTCACGTTGATGACTTTCGATACTTGGAAATATCCAGGGGCTTCCACAGTAATTAAATGACTACCAGCTGGCAAAAGTAGCCAATACGCTCCGTTAGCCTGAGTCTGCACGCGGTGCATGGACTTGTCGTGCGACACAACAGCCTCAGCAATGGGCTCGTTCCTGTCGTTGACGATATAACCCATAGTAGCACCTTTGCTCACCTCCTCGATCATGCTCAGCAGACTCTTTCTGTTGTCATACCAAATCTGCTGGCCATCGTCAGTGTTACAACATGTGATAAATGCATCAATTGCCAACGTGTTCGTTCGCAGATACAGGTAATCCGCGAACAGGTCTTTCTTGCCATCGCGCACCGCTTCTCCTGCGTGCGTCGTGCCGCTGTTCTCCATATTAACCTTGCTGTTACATCTCGAGTTCACTAAGCTCATCGAAGGATGATTTCGGGAATAGGTGATAGCAAGGTGCTGCAGGATTCTGTCGTCATCTGTAGCGTAAGGCCTATTTCGGTTTTTGCCGTGTTGACCGCCATATGGGTACTCGACATGAATAGATCCGCTGTTCAAGTTTATCGTTAGCACAGGTTTGACTTTCTCGAACCACTTAGCGATTGTCCATGCGTTTGTATAATACCTGAAATTGAAAAAAGTTTGATTTTTAGATTTTTTTTCTTCAATTTTGTTAATTTTACTCATCAAAGTATTATCACTACTTACTCAATTTTTCCACTCTTGAGCGGGAACTCGAGGGCATTTTCAGGGATGTAAGAGCAGCTGTTCTTTCTATCCATATCAGGATTTAGTTCTGGGATCACGAAGATGGAGAAATTTTGGACATAATCGGTTATCTGAACATCGTTCTTATATTTAGTTAATAAATCAGTAGCGAAATGCAGAAGAACTCTAGAGGTAGCCGGAGTCCCTTGAGCTATACCCGCAGCAAAAACTATGGATGGCTTGTCAACGGAATGCTTATCTCCATTTTTCTCGGAATGTATTTCAAGGGCTAATATCTTATGATTCTTCTGACTGACTCCAATTTCGTGTAACGTAGAAATCTTTGGATACTTTCCGTTCAAATCGTCGAGAAGCTGGTTATACTCGCTCAATTTTTCTTGTACAGGCTTGGCACTTGTGTGACCGAAATCAGATCGTCTCATAATAACTTCCAGATTTGTTACTTCATCATCTTTGACTATAATTTCTACAGTTTCATCGTCGAATCCTGGACAAGTGAACACGGCATTGTAGACACCAGGAGGTAATATTGCTTTGAAGTACGCCATATTCTTCGACACATCGTATACTACTGAACCAATCTTAACTGTAGCATTTCTAAGTGGATTATGAATATTATCCATTACAGCTGCTCGAACACCAGTTGATAAATTTTTGACAAGTTTTCTAAGTGGAGCCACATTTTCCCTCCATATTGTAGGAATTGACGCTGCATCGGGATATTTACAACATGAGAGAGAAAAGCTCAACTAGAATATTAATTTAAAAATATTAATTTAATTCATAATGAAAAGTACGAATATATTTCTAAAATCTTATTATGTAATATGAAAACTTACCACCGGTAAATCGTATTGGCTATTTATAAAATCTTGAACTTTCTTAATATCACCCACTTCAGTATTGCATTTATCCACATCTACAGACCTCTGATAATCTTCAGCAAAACTTTTGAAGAAATTAATTTTTTCGGAAGCATAACTAAAAATCAATAATTACATTATGAAATAACTCAGATTCTTCTAAACTAATGAAAAATTGTTAGTCGAATATTATGTAAAAGAAAATAATACATTTTGAAAATAATATTACCTAACCCGGACTCCACTACCGCCTCCTAACAAAACGACAGCATCGAAACCTTCCGTTTTCAGCATTTGATCAAGCGCATGGGGAACGACATCTAATTCTGTCGGACGTTCGTGAGATGTAAGTAATCTTGAGCCTACTTCATCCTCAACTTTGGGATTACAGTCAATATCAGCAGACACTTTGTCAAAGAGAGGATCGACGCCGGGTATGAAATGCAAAACAACTCGATCCAGTAGCCTCGTTATGAATGGATTTTCCTCTTTATTGCCTTTTAAAATGTGACGTGCAAATCGCAAAAGGATTTCTCGGCCGACTGGCTGAGATGCAAACAATCCTCCGATGAAACCAATATGTATCTTGTTCTCTTCAGTTTCACCCATCTGTTTAGGTGATATAATAATCATTTGATTTTGAAACGAACATAAGTAGTAAGCTTTATTATTTGAGCAACACTTTTAAGTCATAGTCTAATAAAACTCGAGTATGTGATTCTATAGAAAGCCAGTTGTAGCAAAACGAATGTGACTCTATTAAAAGGCACTTTCAGCCAAATAAAGCACATTTATTGAAAGTTAGCCTTAAAACTTAATCTTAGTTGTAATAGCATATGATGGGGCGCGTATACCCGCCATTAGAATGAATACGAGATTATAGAATAGCATTGAATGACATTTTCAAGCGCAAGCTTACATTGTGAGTGACTTTAAACGAATGTATGGCCGCGCTAATTGGCGAATCGTCGGCCTTGAATTCCGCGACGTCCGGCCTCTCGTACTCCAGCAGCTTGAAGCTCTCGCTCAACTCGCTGTTCTTGAGATAACCATTTTGCAAGTTCGCCAGCAAATCGTAATCGTTGAGGTGGGCCCTGGAAAATCATAAACCATCGGTAATACTCCCATATTTTACCAATATGTGACACGAATAAACAGATCTCTACTAAAGCAGTCCATGGCAAAGGTCAGTGCAATATCCAGAGTTAACTTTTTAACAATTGAAGCCAACGGTCGCACGCATTGATATGTATGTATAAAAAAAATAAGGGGAAATAATAATTTATACTTTGTAACTTACTGTAGTTTTTATTGCATATTGAATATAAAGCATGATATAAAAATGTTAGCTATAACAATAAACGTCTCTTTCACTAACGTAGGAATGCTCGTTTAAATGCCACATTTCTTTTTATACATATTTCTCATTATAAAAATAAAATTTGACAGTAACACTATAAACTTTTATCAAAACATCTCTTAATGATAAACCTTTACCCCTTTTTCTTTTCAATTAATTCGCGCTTAATTTATTAATATTTTAAAATTTTTTACTAGAACTTTTAATAACAACAAACCTTTAACCCTATTTTATATCGATCAGTACGTTCTTAATTTATTAATCTCCTCAAAAAATGCAAAAAAGTATTCAAAGAAAGACTCGTAATCATCGTTAATCATGAACACAATCTTCAGATCATTATTTTCTACGTAAGAAAAATACTGTGTAAAATACTGTTTCAAATCTCTACGATTACCATCAAATTACGAATGCGGTATTATACGTATAAAAATAAATAAAAACAAGCTAATGGAGATTTAAGAAATCAAGCGTTATTATCATCGAGTACTTTTTCTATTAGCTGCGCAAAAGCTAAGTACCTAAAAGCCTTCTACTAAATATACATAAAATTAATTTGTTCTTGAGAGAGCATAAAGTGATACGAGAGAGAGAGAAAAAAAACGGTCCAAGAATTCAACCCTGATTCCCAGCCACTTTTTCAATTCACCGCGTGAAAGAATCTACCTCTGCTCGGCTAAAAAACCTTCGAACTAAATACCCCCACGTGCGGCAAAATCAATTTGTTCTTGAGCGATCATTGAATCCCGCATGTATATCATCACCTGGCAAAAGACTTTTTGTCATAATAACAAATGATACGCCAATCGAGCAATTTTCGCAGAGACAGACAGATATAGACACAGAGAGACATGGACAGTTTATATATAGATATATATATATATATACGCGCGGCTAATCGACAATGATCATAATATCATCGTTTCATCGTCGTGGCGGTCGTAGTGATCTATATGCGACTTGCACTTGCCAGTGAAAAGGATCGTTGTGTATCAGCGTGAAGTCGGCCCTGACAGGCTCGCCGCTGGTAGGCACCTCAATCGTCTGTGTATAGCGCTCGTAATTGGGCGCTGATGCCGTGATGTTGTATTTGCCCGGGGCTAGGAGACGCCAGTAATCACCCTCGGTGCTGCTGTAGATCGCATGCTCCCGACCCTCGACCGTGATACGCGCGTGGGCTATCGGTCCGCCGATGGACGAGCGCACCAGACCGTAAACGCCTCGTCTCGACTGCAATGTAATGCAATATTGGAGAGTTTAAAGTTGATACGATGTGTATGTGTGTACTTTAATGACGGGAATAGATTGAATGTTGCGGACGGTTGGTGTAATATCGAATGGAACATTGAATTGCATTAGGTTGATTGTAACTGAGAAAATTGACGATTATAGTTTTCTTTTTTAATAAATTTAAAAAAAAATCCGTTTAACGTTCACTATGGGAATATAGAGAAAAATTCACGCGTCTGCGTTACGAGTACATGTAATCATAAATTATCAGTAGTGTAATGTCAACATCATATTTTTTCCTTATTATTATCTTGAATTGTATAGTCTTATATCTACGAAATAAATTTTTTTTAATTATTCGTTTCTTGTCTTGCGAAATGATTTCCTTTGTAATAGAAAAGCAAAGTTAGTATGACTATATTGAGGAAAACGTGGATTCGTAGTACAAATTAGTGAAGTTAAAACGACAGCTGAATCAACAAGATTAAAAACTGTGATAAATCTTAGCATCCACAATAAGCTGTATAATTAAAATATAAAAAAATAATTATTTTACAACTATATAAATAAAATTGAAAGAATGATATTCCGATAAAATAATAAATAAAAAAAAATATAATATCTGAAAAAGGCTACATAATCATATATACATTCTTTATACTTACCGCTTCAATAAACTGCAGCAACGGTTCCTTATTATCCTTCCAATATTTCTCCAATTCCGTGGCATTCGGATACTTATTGCAACCCAGCTCGAGCGTTATCTCAAAGGCATTGCTGTGCACGTAATTATAATCCTGCATACCACCGGTGACAGGATACCAAGCAGCGCCGTTGGTAATGCCACCAGGGAAGCTTTCGGAAAGAACGCTATAGTAAGGACGTCCGGGCGGTGGTGGACAAGGTTTGCCAAGATGCATCGTCGGATGAGCATCCGAGTAAATGCGTGCCAGCATTCGAAAGACATCGTCGTCGGGACTGAGATTTGGCCGGGCATACACGTTGCCTACGGAGACTGGATTATCGTCGTAAGGGTAGTTGGCTACAAGGGCACCGCCGTGGAGATTCGCTGAGAGGACGAAGGGAATTTCGGAGATCCATTGCATCACAGCTTTCGTTTCGGGCTCTTGCACAAGGTTCATCTAGAAACGAAGGGTTATATAGTGGAGATAAATGCTTGGATATACTTCAGTTGGAATAAAAAAAAATGTTGGGCTCAATAATATTTGTTAGTATAAATATTTTATATATTGGACTAATATAGGAATTCTGTACTGGCTTGAATTCATCAAAGGCGCACGGGCCACATATTTTCCGTACATTGCATCTATGTGGCTTCTAATAATTCACCTATCATTCATCCTTTTCGAACACTTTCACAATATATTGCCTATACAATTTTTTTACACAGGTAGCTTGAAAATCATTGCGTTGGTATTTTGAATTAATTACAATTGTTTCACAGACGATAATTAATTTATTATAAAGGAAAATGTAAGTCTAGTTATTATCCCGCTGAGTTTAGTAATCGTATAACATTATAGTCTCTGCGTATCTTCTTCGTTCTATATTATTATCGCGTGAACTACAATTATGGTGAATGTAAGTGTAACACAGTAAGTTTTACTATAAAATACTATATTTGTAATAATATTATATTATCTGTCATCGTGTCTATATTTTTCTCCACTTATTAAAATTTATTCAACGTTTTTACATGTAAACAATAAATTATGAATTTAATCAATTTAAAACTATAAATGACGATTAAAAAATTTAATTAAAAAATTTCATTAAATTACGAACATAAATTACATTAAAGAAACCTATTTTTAAATGCAATAATAGACATTATCTTTATTTGTAAAATAAATAAACTATTGATTATTATTGCCATCAAAACAAATAGTGAATAAACAACGACGTCATACCGGTTTATTTATACGTTTCAGCTAAAATACACACGTAATTCCCCGTTTTTTATTACCACCGCATCAAACTCATCATACGTAACTCATCAATAACTCACCTCATTTTGCTCGTACTTATCCGGGAAATTCCTGTTGAGGTCGACGTTGTGCGCGTTGGCCCTGCCGACAATGCCATCGTAATCACCCACAGTCGAGTTCTCATAACCATCGGGATTCATAGTTGGCATTATGTGAAGCCTCACGTTGTTGACGATTTTTGTGACGCGCGCATCGGTGCCGAAATTCTCGCAAAGATACCTTGCGAGTAGAAGCAACACCTCGCGACCGACGACCTCGTTGCCGTGCATGTTGCCGATGTACTTCATCTCGGGTTTGAGGGTACTGTGCTTGCCTGTGCCATTGGTAATTTCGAGAACCCAAAGCTCGCGACCTTGGACAGATTGACCGATGCTGTAGAGACGCGCGATGTCCGGATAGCTGCCGTTCAGCTCCTGCAGGAAGCGCAACATCTGCGTGTAATTGTGATGAGTGTAGGTCGGCCTTGTGTAGAAACCATCCTCGTCGAGTGACCGGGTCACCTTCTCCACCGTCTCTGAAGCCGCATCGGCTGGTTGGGGGGAAAACAAAAATTTTTGCGGGCTTATGAATTATACTTAGGAGGCAAGTTATTTATTAGAGAATAATCTTGATGAAGAGGGTGAAAAATTTAGAGTACAGATTACGAGTGGCGATTAAGTAGTTGTGCATGTTTACGCAGTTTCATTAAAAAATGCTAATGAAATGTAAATTGAGTCTTTTATTTATTCTCTAAAGCGGTTTGTTTTGGAATACGTAAAAGCAGAATTCAGTAATACAATTTTTAAAATAAAGTTTTTCGTTGAACGAGAAAATGAAATAATATTTATAACCAATAATTAGAAATAGAAAGAAAAACAATTTAATGATTTAAGGTTATCGTATATTCAGTTTCGCTTTTTTCTATTTAAATTTTTTTTTTTTCATTATCATATTATTCAAGATTATTCTTTTAAATAAATAACAGGAAGCTTCGTTCGTGTGTTTGAGAATTTAAACGAGCTTTCTTTTTTGAATAGTAAAAGAAAGAATAGGTACTTATTTCTTTTTAGGAATTTAAACGCTAAAAATATCACATCATTAATGATTCATCGATACCCTGAATTTCGATCGAAGTATCTTTCGTGCATACCAAATAAGCGAATTTTCGAAAGAATTTCATTTTACACGCACGAATTTTATTATCGAATACTTGATTCTGCTAAAAGTAAATATTTTATTCCGGTCATATACCTACTTTTAGTCTGTATTCTTAGGTAGTAAAGAATTTGGTTTGCGCAAAAAAATACTATGAAAAAATTCAAGGTCATACCTATTAGCACCATTTTACTACTTTTAGCGTATAAAATAAAATATTCTTACTACAATAAAGAACAATATATGTGTAAGAATATACATTAGTATTACATACTATAGAATATCGTAACAATTCAATACATCAACGTAACAAAAAAACAACTAAAAATACCTATCATATTAAATGTGAATGATAAATAAAATTGTTAACAAAAACTTTTGCAAATAAATAAACACAAGGTATGGAGAAAATAAAAAAACCAAGTAATTTTACAATGTACATACAAGGAGTAAGGATAGGCTTGGTTGCTGCATTGAAAAACACTGTGACAGCAAATATAATTCTTTATTTTGATATTGCACTATACATTACACACTTTTACTTTCAATGAATTCATACATCGGAGTACATATCATTAAACAAAAAAGATATTTACTCGGTTGATTTTTCGTATAAATAAAATTATATAACAACATAAAATAAATAATAAATTCAAGTAAAAAAGGAAAGCTATAAAATGTCACTAGAAAATGTTTTGATCGATAAATTATATTTTAAATATGCCAGTCTAATCACTTTATAATTATCAACAGTCAATTGATAAATAATTCTTGAAAGAATTAAAACAATGCTAAATACGTATATAAATTTTTTCTCTACAATTAAAGGAACGGATTATTTTTTAACCGACGTTAGTATGTTCTTCGAGATTTCATTAACAATAAGTAAATAACTAGTATGTAAAATTTATAAATCTAACGAATCTAAAAATAGGTGCGATTTCTAGAGATTTCACAGAAAATCAGTTCATAGGTTCATTGTATGGAAAGATTTGTTATTATGAGATTATAGCCTCAAGCCAAAAAAATAGTTCTTTCTCCTGTAACAATTTTAGTTAAATATATTTCAGTACTCGATATGTCAATAGACTCCTCATATAAATATCGCGATATAATAGCGATAAAATTTGGATAGTCTAAAACTTAGATATTGACGACTTTCATTATATTACGTGAAAAACAGCCTCGAGCTGACATCTTCTCTATACCTTGTGTTTAACGCTACGTAAAATCTTTTAAAATTTAATACGCAATTTATAATACGAGATATATAGTTGTTATATACTAAAAAAAAAATCTTAAAAATATTATAAATTAAGTAGTCTTAGATACACAAATTTAAATATAATTCAAGAAAGTAAATTTTCAAAAATTACTTTTATGTGAGTCATGATCAATGCAAATAAATATATAAGTAAAATTATACTCTAGTAAAAATATTGTCCAGAGACTAATATTTTACTGCTTTTAATAGCCATTTAAAAAGAGAGGTGAAATGAATGTTATAGATTATAACGCACTTCAGACTTGAATGCATAAAATAAAAATTAATTGGCAGAGTTGTTTTCTGAAATAAAAGCACTTCATCCTTGGAGTTTTCACCAATATTCCTCATTGTACAGCAATTAGAAAAATCTCTGGGCTGATGAAAAACGGTTTAAGAATGGTGACACGTCGTAATAATAATTTTCAAAATTACCTTGCTGCTCTCGGAATGGTAGTTTGTTTAAGACAAAATTTACTATTTCAGCA
Source organism: Torymus tubicola (assembly GCA_035583055.1). Taxonomy (NCBI): domain Eukaryota; kingdom Metazoa; phylum Arthropoda; class Insecta; order Hymenoptera; family Torymidae; genus Torymus; species Torymus tubicola. The sequence goes on from JAWWEQ010000027.1 coordinate 22,686,857, forward strand.
TTGCCTTTCTTCACAGTTATTCTTTGTGGCTCACTTGGTGCATATCTGTAAATAACAAAGTTAATTTATATAGTAAATGTCAATTTCTCGTGATTAATTCATATAGAATTTATAAATATTTATTGAAACCTACCCCCAAGCTGCAGCGTAGACTGTGTACGTTCCAGGCAAAAGCAAACGCCAGTATTCTCCCCTGTTCGAACTTGTGATATTCTTGTTTATTCCAACAACTACTATATTAGCATCTTGAACAGGTTGTCCATTTGTATCTGTTACAAGGCCTGGAACATGAAATGAAGTTATTATTTATTTCAAGTGTTTTGAAAGAATACAGATTTTTTTCCCTTATAGTATAAGGTATTATGCATACCTTTAATTCCAATATGTGCTTGTTCCAAATACTTCAGAAGGGATTCTTTATTTGTACGCCAGTATCCAGGTAATACTGAAGCATACGGATATTTACAACAACTCAATTCAAATGTTACTTCAAATGCATTAGACCGAGCATAATTGAAGTCTTGCATGCCTCCTTGTACTTTGTACCTGTAATAAAGAACAATTGTAAATATTCAATTGAACACAATAAAGAATAAAAAAGCTCATTAAGTAAACCATAGTTACCAATGTGCTCCGTTTGTAACACCACCATAGAATACTTCGGATGGACAGGTATTGCCACTTCTCATAGATGGGTTATTATCAGCATAAACATGGGCAAGGTGTTTGAAGACTTTGTCATCTGGGGATTTACTCTCTTCACAGCAGTCTTGCGCAATTCTGTAAAAACAGTAATAAATTCTTTAGTACACGCCAAACACAACAAGAGAAACAGTCGTTCCCCAAGACATTTGCAAGTTTAGATAAAGAAATCTTACCCAGAGTCATATGGATAGCTGGCCACAACAGCTCCACCATGGAAATTGGCTGAGAGGACGAAAGGCTGGCTGACAATCCATGTCATCATGGCTATGGTCTCGCTCTGCCTGCCAGCTATCAATTTGCCACCCTTAACGTGATTGACTCGCGAGTCAAATTGGTCAGGGAAATTCCTATTGAGGTCCACGTGATTGGCGTTTTCACGGCCAGTGTAATTGTCGAGGGAATTGCACATGCCCTCCTGCAAAAAGAGCGCGCCGTAACAAGGCAAAATTGAGTGATTGAGCTCCTGCGCGGCATCCCCCAGTGCGATTCCCCCCCTGATAATGCAACAGCCGCTTTTCCGTCAATCTAACCATACTTTATACCGTCTGGCAGCAGCAGCGACAGGGCAGCCCCCGTTCGAGCCTCCAGCAATTGGCAAGAAAAGCGATAAGTACGATAAGGAAGTACCGTAAGCTATACTTGGCACCAGCGACTGCTGCTACCAGACGCGGACTTTCCAATCGCGATCACGCGCTCGTATACTTTCTACGCATAATGAAAAAAAAAGGAGCGCGCGTTCGCGGATAGGTACCTATAATTCTATCTATTCTCCGTACAATATACTTACTCTCGACTTCTCGAAACCATCTGGGTTCAAGGATGGCATGATGAAGATGTCGGTGTTGTTGACGAGCCTCGTAACCCTCGGGTCCTTGCCATAGTTGTAGAGCAGATACTTGGCCAGGAAGATCATGAGCTCGCGACCGACGGGCTCGTCGCCGTGCATGTTGGCTACATACTTGACCATTGGCTCGCCAAGCTTCCTCTCGGCCACGTTCTCGCTGATCTCCAGGACGAGGAGTTCGCGGCCCTCGACGGACTTGCCAATCGAGTGGACACGCGCCAGGGTGGGAAATTGTTGAGACAGATTGCGGAAGAGCTCCCGTAGCTCATCGTAGTGCGTGTAATGCGGCACGACGAAATCCTCGTTGACGCCGCTGCCGCCGTTACCGCTGCTCGTCGAACGTAACGAGTACGCGCTAATGCCACCCGCTGTAGCCAAAAGGCACAGCGATAGCACCGCCAGCAAACCCATCCTTCCTCTCTTTACCCTCTGTTCCTCGACAGGCGTATACTTGTTGGAGCTTTTGTAGCAAGCGCGGCAAGTACTGAAAACTTAACGAATCCTCGCGGGTTAAAAAAGAGTATAATGTAAGAGACGTAGCGGCTGCGACAGTGTCTAGTACTGCAGCATCCTGATGGACAGACGTATGTCGCCCTGCAGCCACACGCGCGCGTCTCTGCGTGGATACGTGGTGGTTACTACGTCTCTTCTGGTCTGGCGCGCGACGGACGACTGGCTCCTTTTGATGACGTGCGCACGCAGTCGTCGGTCCGCGGCGGCGCTCGCAGGCGGCTCTTTATGCACGGACGAGAGGAAGGGGAGTATGAGGCTGAGTGTGCGGGAGGTGGAAAGAGAGAGCGATATATATAGCCAGAGTTGGCCGCGAATCTAACCTCTCCGCGCGCTTTCACGATATGCGATGTATACTCCCCCACCCTCTCGCATATTATCGCCCGCTCTTTTATATATGTGAGTGTATATACTCTCAACACCATTGCGCGAAGCGACGACGAGCCTTTTGTCCGAATTGACGTCACATTGCGCTCTCTCTCTCTCTCACCCGCGCGCGTGCGTGGGTGCGTAATGTGTGCGAGAGACTATATCTCCGTCCCCCCGTCACACGCAAGGATTGATTTTTTTGCGTTAGAAAGAGAGATATATATCTGTATGCGCACACTTTCTATAATATACCGGCGACGAGCTGTTTATGTATAGTCTCGGTCACGGAATTCCCCCGGAATCCGTTTATATTCGACATCTCCTATACACATATATATACTTTACTTATATGTATATATACTGTGTTGAGTAAACAAGTGCGAACGCGCGGGATTTAATTAACCGGGATTTTGGGTCAGTCGTGCGCGCGCGCGCACGGATTCGAGTATAAGCTCCGTGTTTGTACAAAGGAACAGAGCAGTATAACTACTTTACGCGCACGCGGGCTCTCTTGTCTCCGATCAATGTCACGGTCCCGTGAAAGGAGAAAACGTCGTCGTCGTCGTCGCGGTATATAGAAGGCGCGAACGCGGAAAAAGAAAAAAGGAAAGTTATAAGTACCGATTTTTCGGGCTTCCTCGTTTTCCTTTTCAGTCAGCGTATTATAGTCATTTGCCGAGCGAAAAACTTATGTGGAGCGTGAAATCGACAATGGACGCATTGTGTATGTATATATGTACATAGTCGAAGTTCGAAACACTTTTGTTTTCTTTCGGAGCTATATATATTTACCTACTATACAATAAATCAGGGTGATAAAAAGTGAAATGGGCTAGGTGAATCGCGATTAGAACAATCGCGTTGTAACGGTAGTTTGGACGCATATGCGTGCGAGGGCTTTGCGAAATTCAGCCTTGATGGCTGTTAATTGCTTCGGATGTGCGTTTGGTAAAGAAGGAAACAGCGCATATTTTTTTGTATAATTATCGTTTTAGATAGTTTGTTCATTGCTATATAGAGAATGCGCCGAATAACGTGTAATTTTAGAGAAAAGTTTTGTATTGAGAATTTTTTAAATGACGTATATACGTATAATTATTCAATTTATACTAAAGGACATTGAGGAGCAGTATAGCGTGTAAAGTTTACCCTGCGCGTATATGTTATGCATACTTCCGTTTGTTTGGTCACATAATATATAGCAGTAAAAGAGGAAATGCTTGTTATTGCTTAAGAGTATAATAATCTTGTTCGAATAAAACAATATCTGCCTTTTATCATAATTCAAAGTGTAAGAAAACATGAAATTAAGAGAATATACTATCAATTCGGTAGAAAAAAATTGATAAAGTCGGCGTGATATACCAATAACAGTCTGCTAAAATCGGTGATATTGACTAATCTCCTTTGTTAAACATCGCACTGAATTTCATCAGGTCATATTAGTAAACATTTGTGTGAATATTACTTTCCCCAACATAATAACTTCTGAAAAATTCAAGTTTCCATTCCCCCAAATAGAAACTTAGCTAGGACTTCCCCGCGTTTATAATTATAACTATCAAAAACAATAATTCTTAAATTAGCTATGCTTCTATTTACTGTGATATTGAACGATATATTTTACGGAGTATATGTGCATGATGTACATATATAGTTTCCCGCTTGATACGCGAGGCAACTTCTAATAAACGCATTTAAGCTTTGAAAAAAAATCTGCAATAGATAGCGAGGTTGGCTCTCGCGTTGAATGAATTTCAAGATTATCTTGCACCCCATTGACCTTTGCCTCGCTATGTAATCTGCATTTCCTCCCTATAAATAGCAAAGGCAATCAACATATATTAAGCATGAATCGAGTAGAAACTATCGTTCATTTCAAACATTCTTCATGGTTTCTTGCATAATTTACATTTAAATATTGATATATTTCAATTTGGAAATTATTTTTTTTCATATTTGTTCTTGTAATTATTAATAATAGGTATATTAAGTAAAGTAAATAATTTGATGATCATATCATATCGTATTATTGACTTTTCAATCCTGTAACGGTTATCTCGAACAAGAGAAATTAAAGAACAGTTCATACGCGGAGCCAAAAAGTGTGCCGAACTGTATCAAACTGTGACATCGGTAAAGCAGATAATTCAGAACCAGGTTTGGCACACTTTCGCACACTATTTCGCACGATTTACTACAAATGATTTTCTATTGGCAAAAAGGAATTATCCTTTCCTTAGGAAAGGCAATTGCAGTCCAAGATTTGCTCTTTTTTATTTATGTACTATTTATACAATATTTAGAAAAATTATTTTATATAATAAATGTCTACAGAAAAGTCGCATTTACACAGTCTTTAGTACAGAAAGTGAAAAAATTTTTTTTCATACTGCTAAGAGATAGCGTAAAGTGTAAAATTTATTACTCGTGGTCGTTATAAATCACTGCGTGAGAAAATGTACTAAATTTCACCAAATCAAAGTTATGATTTTGCCGTCTTAGTCATCTGCATCTATTTCAGTTCATAAGAAACAATTCTTTATTCCAGTCAAATATGTAATAATACTGTTCACTTAATGTAGGATTTTTTTCTTATTAAATAGTCATTAAAATGCTCTGAATTTCACTCTTGTAAAAAATCTTTTGTACTGTAAACTAGACTCAACCGTTTTGTTGTTTGTTAAAAAATGTTTTCTTTATAATTTTTATTGCCTTTATAAACGTTAATTTATAAAAAGTACTCTAATAAAGTTAATAATTCATAAGTATTATAACGATTAATTTTACACAACGATTGCGAATCTGTATTTTTATTACACAAATACAATTATATTTGAGAAAAATAGATTTTTATTTTAATTGATCTTATTTCTATTCATTACTCGTATTTTACTCTTTTACTTAAAGGAAAGATATTTTGGAGTTAAAACTTAATATAAATGAATCGGTTAGATTCATTTTTGATACAAAAATGTGTTAATTACAAGTTAACATTAAATCGTCATATTTTAAGCCCAGTTTCTTTTTGTTATGCGAATACCACCGGAAGATAAATTTCGAAACTTATGATTGACAAAGTTTAATTAGTTTTGTTCAGTAAATATCATGTTCAAAACAAAAAAAATCCAAAAAAAATTAGATGTCCTTCTGTCAACTATAATTTTTGGCTTTAAACAGAAAATTGTTTCCAAACAAAAAGGATTGAAAGTCCTCCTTGACTTCAATAATAAATGTTTCTCGTTGTATTATCTAACAAAACCCAAAAATTTTCTTTCTTTGTAATGCGTTACTTTTGTTACAATATGTGTCGCACCTGCAACAATACCGTTGGAATTTCCAACTAATTTTCGTCTCATTGTTCGAAACGTAACAAAACATTTTATAAATAGCATGTATTGCATCTTTCAACTGAAACATTGTCTCGTAAATCGCTTAAACGACACGTTTTTCCCCGCGAGAGTTTGCCGATAATGTTGATTATAAAGTTTTGGTCTTAACAATAATGACCGAGTTTTTTTAACTGAGAAAATGCCATTATTATAAACTTACTTTCTTATGTTTTTGCATAAAATAATTTCTAATGTTCCCGTAATTTTCTTATTCTATTCTGCAGTATTTTACGTACAAAATGTAAACTCTCGATATTTTAGTAGTTGAAAGTTTGAGAAACTCATGCTTAACCACTCATAGTCCTAGGTAACTGCTCGACAGCTTGCCGCTAATCACGCTAATAGCGTTCCGTCAAATTATCCGAATACTGTTGAACTTGAATTTAAAATGGAATTTTTACAAAGTATCTCACCTTTTCGCCAGATGACGCTAACTCTCGGTTAAGTTTGCTATAGCTGGTTACCAAAGTGGATTCGCATAAAATTTAAAATTTGTAATATATTATACATTATCAGTATAGTTAGACCTTTAAAAATATAAAATGATCATTCAATATTGTTTCGTAGTGACTCACTCGTATTTGAATTTCATACAAACGTGAATTCTAACTTAGACAATATTAATATTTGTCTTACTAGGAGAGATCACGGTCTCCGGATGACGGATTTTGCTCAAACTTTGAGGTATGTTTTTAGATGCTAAAATATGAAGAATGCTAGAATATTAGACCCTAACGCTTTCATAAACTTGAGTTATAGACAAGTTTAGCTGTATTTGAAAGAAATTCTGAAAAAATGCTCTGTTTTATTTGTTTTGTTTAAGCTAGTAAATCCTTATATATAATTGTAAAAAAAAGAAAATAAAACTAGAGATTACAAGTTTTCTTTTCTTTTTTTTCAATTATATATAAGGATTTACTAGCTTAACCAAAACAAATAAAACAGAGCATTTTTTTCAGTATTTCTTTCAAACACCGCTAAACCTGTCGATAACTCAAGTTTATCAAAGCATTAGGGTCTAATATTCTAGCATTCTTCATATTTTAGCATCTAAAAACATACCTCAAAGTTTGAGTAAAATCTGTGATCCGGAGGCCGTGATCTCTCCTAATTAGTTAAAATTCACTTTTAATATTTTTGATTGTGAAATGTATTAAAAAAATACTTAATGCTGAGACATTGTATAACACAATAATAGATTGCATATGAGCATATCCCCAAAACTTTTACATCTAATTGAAACTGACGAAATGGCTTATTTATGCAGGGATTTTAGCCACAAATAATTATAATTTTGCAAATTTTCATTATTTAGGTAATAAGTAATGTTTTTGCAGAGTAAACATTTATATACTATTTCTCGTAATCGATTTAGAGCTCCTAAAACTAAAGAAAAATGCAATATTTTCTGGTGAAACTCAATAAAATGTCAAGATTCTTAATAATATTTTTTTTTAAACCTATACTATTGTACTATACTACAATATTCACAATATTTTAATCCATGTGCCACTTCTTATGTGGACACAATAACGTTTAGAATATGGGTCACTGTATATTTTTCAAAATTTGAAATTATGACAAAGTTAATGTTCCAAGGAATTCGCCCCTTTTCTAAAATGTTAGATAGTAATATTAATTGTTAGTTTTTATCAAACGGACCTTTTAAACACTATCCCGTGTGTGTGCCTCAAAAATTCTTCAAATGGCAGCAATTAAAAAATTAATTCTCAAAACGTAATCAATTTAAAAAATACAGATTTAACTGTAGCACAAGTATAATAAAGATTGGTTTAACTTTATTGTTGGTATAATCATAAGTTGTCATAATATATTAATGTGCAGAAGCAGGCGCATCACTTTTATTTGCAATATAAAGCTTTTAGAACCTTAGAAGTATAAGTAAAATGGCTGTTTTACATATTCTAGTGTATACGAAACACAATGCTATTCTTATGGGAGAAACGCGCACTTGGAAAAAAATGAGTAACACGGACGAGATCTTATTCCCCAAGCGTTCAAATGAATATATGGAAAAGTATAGAACTGTGCTCGCAATTGGTTTCTGGTAATTTTTTTCATGAAAAATGACAAAGTTTTGGGGATATGCCCATATATGTAAACCAAGTATAGTCTGGATATTTGCCAAGCCAAGTATAAGTTTAATTATCCAATGCATAAATATTATAATTTCTACGACAACGATAAAATGTTCTATTTCTATACGTATAAGATTAATAAACAAATGCTCATTGTTAAAAAATAAATATTTATTTTATATATGTCTACTAAGTAAAAAATTATTCAAAAAATCTCCAATAACAAAATTCATTGCGGAGTAATATATTCCATCATCCTTGTTACACGAGAAACCCGCGCATTACTTAAATTAAGCTGCCGTGAACGTTCGTCGATTAGTTCCACAAATAATTTATAACAAATATCTATATACAATATAGCAAAATAAAATTCATTAATCGTAAATTCAAAATAAAACTGTTGACCGAAGATATTTTTTCACCATAAAAAAAAAGGATTTTTACAAATAAAACGAATTAGCCATGGCTAATCATCGCTAAAATCACTAGAGTCGCTGTCGTCATCTTCGTCCTCTTCTTCCTCATCCAAATGCATCTTACAACCAATTTTTTTCCTAATCAGATCCCCCCAGAGTACACTAGTCTCACAGACGGGGCACGATCCCTCGACCGGCAGGATCATACCGTCCCTCCGGAACAGCTCGCCCAGACAAATCAAGTGTGCTATTAGCTCGCAACCGGGTTTCAGGCACGTAATCCAATCATCCGTGACTATTGCGCCTGTGCACACCGAGCACGTCTTTCCTTTGACCTCGTCATCCTTTTCCTCCAACTCTCTGCCCTCTTTATTTTTCCCATGTCCACGTCCCGTAGGTTTCTTCGACGCTACCTTACCATAAGCGATGGGCATGTGCAAGGGTGGACTGAGTTGACTATCGTATTTGCGACCGAATTCCTCTTCGAGCCAGCGCACAGTAAGCGGTAGCCGCGTCCAGGGTCCGCAGTGTAGCATCTCTGATACGATGCGTAGCTTGTGCTCGAACGCAGTCTCTCGTTGCTTTTTGCGCGGCGCTCGTGAACGTAGCCGACGACTGAGCTCAGGATGCTGCCAGGCCCACTCGAACTGCAGATTATATTGTACATAAGCGATGATTGGAAAGATTTTCCATTTTTTTTAGCTTTTCCATCTTTTTTTTTTATATTTATAAGGGTTTTCATGGAAATTGTTTAAAAAATTTGTGAATGCGCGTTATGTGTCTGTATTTACTGTATACATGTATACTGCGCCATTTTACAGAAAAACGTACACTTTACAGTCCAAAAATGGAGACTCGTCATTTGTGAGAGCACACTTACCAAACAAGTTTTTTTTCATTCTTTAGGACATTGCAAATGAAATGGAAAAGGGTGCCAAGTCGGAACCATTGCCAACAATTAGTTACGGGCTAATTACTGATAATGAAAAATTGACTAAAAGTTTCCCAAATCTTTTTTTAGAATTAGAAAATGTTGATTCCTTCAAAAGTTACGTGAGTTTGATGTTGCGTTTGAAACTGACAGAAATGATAGCAAATTCACGAAATACCATTTCACTTGTAATGTCCTAAAGAATGAAAAAAAAACTTTTTTGGTAAGTGTGCTCTCAAAAATGACGGGTCTCCATTTTTGTACTGTAAAGTGTACGCTTTTCTGTAGAATGGCTCATATGTACATGTATATGAATGTGAAGAAATTTTATAGCTCATAAACGAAATAAGAAACCAAACGGAATTTTCCAGTATATGAAGACAATATTCTAACGCCGTACGAGTTTAAGAGAGTGTAAAATTTGCTTTTGATCAGTGTGTTAAATGTTAACTCTGAATAAATTCTAACAGAAAATTTATACCCGACATCCTCAGTCTATATATATATTATATTCAAAGCAACTCTATATACGAGTAAAAAATAATGATGACATAAATATATGAATTTGTTATTTATTTACCCGTAAAGCAGATGTTGAGTTAGGGAATCCATGAATAATTAGTACCATTTCCCTGTAAAAGAAAATAAATGAAGAAGAAACGAAAAAATGCAATCGAATTTAATTATCCTTCATTATAAATAATAATTATAATCAATAAAATCTATTAATACAATTAAAACATATTTTAAATGCTTATTGTATTTTAAATATATGATTTATCATTATAACAAACATTTGGGTATTCAAATTTCCCGCCATCCATGTCGCCCCTCGACATGCAAAGTATCAAGGTGAATTTTTATAAAATTATTATTAAAAAAATTTAATGATCATAGCGCATGCGATAGATTATTATAAATAATTTTATTGCTTTACACACTACGTTAGTAACGTATATTATTTAAATGGCGTTTTGATAATTAAACAAATGTGATTTATATCTAAAAAAAAACAAAGTATTGTTGATGAATTTTATCTGAATTTAATTTAACTTATGAAAAAAAAATTCTACGTTTTTAATAATTTATCTGCAAGTATGAATTTTATAGTTAACAAAATGATTTAAATGAAAATAATGTAATAAAAATAATAAAGGTTATGTTTACCATGGTCCACGATTGCTCGTTTTCCAGGCGCCGCCAAAATCTTTTCCTGCATTGTGCTGTTTTATTCTGCGCCTTGGATCAACAGTATAACCTATATAAGTTCTACCCTTGTATTTCGGATTTTTACAGTACAGCAAATAAACTCCGAAAAAATGTTCTACTACTTGCGGTTCGACGGCCATAACGTAAACATGAAAACGGCAGTATTTTTTGTATTATTGCATGCATTTCAAACTTTAGAAAATTAAATATGTCTTCCAATGTTTTAAATGCACATTGTAAATGAACCTTTATATTTTCGTTTCGCAGGTGAGAACCGCGACCATTAAAAGTTACTTATTACTATTTCTACTTTTCATACTACTAAACTACTGCTACTACTACTTCTTATTATATTCATGCATAGACGAACAAAAGTAATAAAACATACATTTTGTAGTAACTCAAGAAACTAATGATTTAAAAAACTATGATAAATAGCTAGATCACGCCAGCTTCGCGAAGCAGCTTCTTACCATAGTAGTTATTTGATATATCGTATATATGCGCTATTAACGGCTGCATCTTTATTTATTTATTATTTCGTAAATATAAATGTTTAGAGGGTAATAAAACCTTTGATTTCACTTTTTCCACATATTAAAATATTGATTTGACTCCGAGTTTTAGATAATAAAAATTGAGTTACTTAAAACTTCTCTAATTTATGAATGTTTTTATCTGTAACTTCAAAAATTGCCTTATTTTATGACTTAAAACTACTTAAATTTATGCAAGTTTTTTAACCGTAACTTTAACGATTATAAACTCAACACTTTGAGGCGCTGCAAAACTTAAATTGAAATGTTATCGTTAACTATCATTTGCTTCATTAAAAAAATTTATATAGCTCAAATATTAATGAAACTATCAATGAAATGAAAATGCAACAAGTTTTATTAGAAAATTGCTTATTCGAAATACATTATGTCTTCGGAAAAAGATCGTACGAGATTAAACCGAGGATAATATTTGGAATTCATTATTGGGCGACAAAAAACCTTACACTATGTCAACGTAATCCACTGCCTAGAGATTGGAAATATCACGCCTCATTGTTGGCGTAATATTTGGTGAATAATTAAAAGAATATTTCGATACAATTGATTATATTTATATCATTTAAACTATCTCAAATATCTGTGCTGGAATTCGAGTTCAATTAGCACACAATAGTACCCATAGGTTATAGGTGCGAACTATTTTGAAGATATAAGTTTTTACTTATATTATTATACTGAACAGTTCATAATTTAATTATTGGTTCTTTCGAACTATTTAAATAAAAAAATCTAAATGAAGTATTAAGGTGTCAATAATAGACTTATTCTCATTCAACTAATCTCTTGATTTGTTATTTTTAAATAATTGAAAATTATTTTTGTCATCTATTCTTTTCTAATTTATTTTAAATAAAATTAATAACATTAATAAGTAAAAACTACAAATTTAAAATCTAAGATTGATGTGTTCAATAGATTTACATTTTAAAGTTGTTTCTACTTTAATAGTTTCATTTTACTTATTGTACTTATAAGTAAAATGAAAATATTTTAAGTTACTTTGAAAGAGTTTGAATTAAATAAATTTATTAATTTTGTACAAATAAAAATAATATTAATGAGGGAACTAGATAATTAATTAACAAACTATAAAAATATATATTCAGATACACCCATACCATTGCTGTTATTTGCGGTTAATAGTCTATGGTGACTTGTAAGGAACATGAAATAAATTCGAATTATGTTGTTTGTATCCTCCATAGTATATTTGATTGAAATTGTTCATAAACATAAATAGAGAGATACAATCGATAGTTTTTAATTTCTTTTAAAATTTACGTAATTAACGGATAATTTTTAAAACTACATAATATCATATCATTTCAATATTTTGCTTTTACGTTCATCTAGTAGAATACAATAACGTTTGACTATTACGATCAACAATATTCATAGGACTCCCATTTGACACTGTTATCTTAACATAAGCGCATAAATTATGACATATAGACAGCAATTTTAGTACTCGCGTACTTTCACATTCGATAATTGAAAAACAATTTCGGGCGAATTCGCAAAATAAAAATGGTATATTCAAATAGATTTTTTTTACACGATTTGCATGACAAACAACACTCATCGTATCTCGTATTTCTTCAAGCACATAAAATAGTTGACGCTTAGCTCACTGAATACAAGAACGAGAGAATTTCGTGATTGCGTAAGCAAGCATTTATATATATAAATAAGACCGACATTCGATGATTCTTGTATAATTGATTCAGAGTTGTACGCAGGGCGAGAAAAATCAATCAAATAACGAGCATTCCTTCAAGGATCTGTTTTTATTCAAGAAGAGAGGTAAACATATCAATATGCATAACGACACTTTCGGCATTTTTGTCACGGTAGCGTCACGCTTTATATATCGTATAACAAAACAAAATTAAGTAAAACAAATTTTCAATGACGCTCTCTCCTCTTCTCTCTCTTTGACCTGCTTGTGCTATTACGATACAACATCATTCACAATGACTCGATGCAAAGTCACAGAATCTATCGTGTGGTAACAACTGAGTTCTCTCTCAATTCCGTTTTTATTATCTTCATTCTTTATTGTTTTGATGATGTATTTTTCTTCCTCGTGGGTAAATTGATGAACTGCGATTTTATTTACATTTAATAAGCGTGATTGGCAACGAAAAGGGTGGCGTCGCCAGCTGCTCCGGCGATACCACCTGCATATTTGCCAAGTGCTGCTTCGCTGTCCGCCTACAAAAAGTATGATTTCCATTAGAATGTTGAAGTCAAATACTTGCGTATTGAAATGAGATGTTGACAAAAGTTGATTAAATAGAATTTACGTAATTATAATTTTACGATTCTAAATATTATTAACCGCTAAGTAATTTATTATCAAGTGAATCGAGCGTGGTTAAAAAATAATTTTAAATGTAGAAATATAACCATTTAAAGGGACCATATTTACATTAAGCTTAGAAAACGCTATCGTATTATACAAAAATACCGAGCTTCTGTTGAAATAAGCTGATTATAACTTTTCTTAACTTATTTTTGTATAGTAACTAAATTAAACTTTGCCAACATCTATACTTATACCTATGATTAATAAAATATACTGTTTAAGATTTATATAACATTTTACATAATAGTTAATCACAAAAAGTAATTACATAAACATTTATGAACATAAAATTAGTCACAAAAATAAAAAAAATAACTACAAATAAAAGTTACAGTTGAAAAAGAAATGAAGCAACACTGATCAACGATTTCCCAATAGAAAAAGAATTAATATTTTATATGTATAACATTAATCGAAAGCAAATCAAAATTATCGGAAACTGTTGATCGGTGATCGTGCGGCGTACTTACTGGATAAAAATTAAGAGTCAAACAGTGTGACAAGGATTTTTTTTTTATTTAGTATTTGTGCTGTGCGACGTGGAGCGAGGCGGTACCAGCGACACTGCTAATGCTGCCAGCTGCGTATTTGCCTTGGCAGGCTAAGGCATTGGCCTAGAGGAGAAGCAGACAAAAACAAACGCATGCAACTAGTCTACTAGGTGAATTCGAAATATAGAGATAGGTAGCTAAGGGCCGAACGGCCCATCGGCTGCTCAAGATATTGCTGTTAACTGGTCCAATGTTCTATATGCTGCTTGTGTATAGACGAACAAAATAGAAAAGTTGAAGTGGAAAAAAATTTGGTGATAAATTGAATGGCACTGCCCAGTCATATATTGACAGTGTTCAGTTTGTAAAGTAATGAATTATCGAAACAACAAGATATTAGTTACAGAACATAAAGTTGAATATTTTAAAACATACACAAATCATTAAATGTTATATTAGTTAACGGTACTGTATTCAAAATATTTTCGCAATAGAAAGGCATAAGGTAACAATTTATTTTTCATATGCAGAAAGTGATTGAGAAATGCTTATAATTTGCAGGTAAGAACAGAACAGCAAAAAGAAGAATAATTTAAAAATAATAATCATAACAGTTAAATATTACATAAAAGTACAATGTTTGAAATCTATAAATTTTAATAGTTATAACGTAATGTAAATAAATAACAAGAAATTGTTGTATTATATTGAAAAAATTGTAATAAAATTGATAGAAAAAAATATTATGACATTGAACTTCAAATGTAAATATAACTGTATATATTACGTATCTAAAAATTAAAGAGAACTGTATAAGATATTACTAAAAAAGACTAAAGCTGATTGTATTTTATAATTTTATAATGGAAATTTTCAAAAGATTATATATTAATGATAAATAGGTCAAAATGTAAATTAAACTTTCATTAACATTAAACGAATGTTAATCGTTAAAAAAATTCATTTACTTGTAAAGTAAAAATTAAAAAATACTTCTGTAAAAAAAAAAGATTTTTTAAGTAAAATCATTCAAGTACTTAGATTTTTTATAATGCTCAAGATATTAAGACCTTCACGTGATTTTAAGATAATAAAAAGCAAACTAAAAACTTGCATTTAAATTCGCATTCAAAAACTTGCAATCGAATCTACAGTCGAGTACAAATACACAGTCAAGTCAAATGCATATCTACAAATCTAAGGAGAAGTGCAAAAATACTTCTAGCTTTGAAAAAATAAACAAATATTCTACGAGCATATGACAAGCATAATTCATTCGTACCTTCGCCCGCTTGAGGAGCTCTTCCTGAGCGGCGGGGATGTTCTCGGGCTTGCCTGCCCAGGCACGGAGTACAGAAGCTTGGAGGGCACGACCGAAGCTGAAGGTCAGAGCCCATGGTTTCTTGCCCGGGAACTTGTTGATGGCGTCCAGGTTGACGGAGGCCTCTTCCTCAGATTGTCCACCGCTGAGGAAAGTGATTCCGGGTACTGCTGGGGGTACAGTACGGGAGAGGGCGGTGACGGTGGCGGCAGCGATCTCCTGGGGGGTTGCCTTCTTCGGGCAGCTCTGACCGGGTGTTACCATGTTAGGCTTGAGGAGGGTACCCTCAAGGTAGACGTGGTGGTCAGCCAATGCCTGGAAATTAATAATAACATGAATATTGTGGTTCAATCAGATTTTGGTTTTGTTTTTAGCTGAACGTTGATTAATTATAGAATAAAAATTTTTTTTCGTATATCGTTTGAAAACTTTTCATATGGTTTGATTTTCATTATAATTTATTAAATAATTAATCATTTTGAAAGTTGAAAAGAATGGAAAAGTAAGTAAAACGAAAATATTTTTTTTAAAATGCAGTTAAATGATATGAATTTTTTGCACGTATTATGGTACTACATCAAAACATACAAGTGCTCTTTTTACAAGGGATTATTACATTTTGAAGGTTCTCCATATTCCTAAGATTTCTGTTCATGTTGATACCTAACATTTTTCGTATACCTTGAACTTTTCTCAAAATAAAAAATGAATTTTTATCCATTAAGAGAGCAAACGCACCTTGTAGACGGCAGCGAGGACCTCCTCGGTGACTTCCTGGCAACGCTTAAGGTCGTGGTCACCATCGGGAAGGATTTCAGGCTCGACGATCGGCACTATCCTGGCGCTCTGGCAGACGGAAGCGTAACGAGCGAGGACGTTAGCGTTCTCAAGGATGGCGAGCTTGGATGGGCATCCGTTCTTGATCTTAAGAACGCAACGCCACTTGGCGAAGTGGCAGCCGTCCTTCTTGTACTGGATGCAACGAGCCTGAAGGTCATCAAGACCCTGAGTGGTGCACTCGTCGTCGGTACCGAAGAGGGGCACGACACCCTTGTCGACTTTGATACCGGGAATGATGTCACGCTCCTTGAGCAGCTCAACGAAGGGCCTGCCATCGCTGGCCTTCTGGTAGAGGGTCTCGTGGAACAGGATCACACCGGATACGTAGTTGCCGACAACAGCCTGAAATGAACATTTTGATTTTATTAGATTGTCGACTTGTAGTATCGTTTAATTTTGCTGCCGGACATTGCGCAAAGAGGTAAGAAATTTTTCATTGTTTCCAATATTAAGCTAAAATTACTAACTAAATATAACTAAATTTACTTTATAAATTATACATAAATTAGAATTTAAAAGCGTTTCGCTAACCAAACCAGTTTTATGAGATATGCATGATACAGTATGAAATTACATATCCTTACTATATGTTTAAGTTCTATACAACTTATCTTGGTTCAGTACTAAAAAATTTATAAAAGATATTATGTTTGAAAGATGTTTGAATTTTTTTTATATATGATATTATTTCAAACTATATAAAAATTACACTTTATCTTTAACTCAATACCGTTGCAACCGAAAAATTGCACCGCATACTTGAATTTGCTGAACAATTATAGAGCTTGCAGTTGACACTTTGTACACACCTTGTCAGTGGTGAAGAGCAATTGTCTGTAAGCCTGACGGTTAGCCTCGCTGTTCTCAACATTGATGTCCTTAAGACGCTTGCCGATGGTTGTGGTGGACTCATCAGCGGCGAGGATACCACGGCCTGGGGCGACGATCTTAGCGGCGATCTCAGACAACTCCTTCTTCAGCTCGGGGTCGGCTTTCAAATAGCTGTCAGCGGGCATTTTCTGGAAAAAATTACAATTGTCAAATATTTCGTCGTTCTTCTCTTATATAGAAAAAGAGAATTTTGATGTTTCAATTGTGCAGTAACGACTGGACTTTGGCCTTCTAGACTTTTAAAATGTTTTGATCTTCTTTTACGTTCGCGCTGATATTTGAATGTTAAACGGTTACTTTATATATATGTATATATGGAGTTCAAAGATTATCGTTAGTACTTTTTTTTTATCAGCAGACTTTTATAAGATGCGGGAAATCGATGATAAACAAACAGATCGAGTACATGATATATGTTTACGTGAACTACATAAGTAGTTTTTCATAATTTCAAGAAAACAAGTCTTACATTTATTGAAATAATCATGGTTATTATTTTATTTAATATTTATCAATTTTATTTCTAAACTAGGTATACCAAGTTTTTGATGATAACCAGAAAGAAACATCTAAATAATCGATTCTTCTTTGCACGTTGCGCAACGGGCGACGTTGTCGTATGTATACGTGACTGCGGCCGTTGCGGGGTTAACAACCTATTTCAGATTCTCAGACGACGTTATATACGAAAGATGAAGAGAGACCGAGAGAAAGAGAAAGAGAGCGTAGCACACGTGCAGTGCTTGTTATTTTCGAACAGGATTTATAAATAAGGTTGGAATCCCGTAAGATGTGATACATAATTCGCGAATGATAAAAATATGCAATAAGGCTAATTGGAATGTCGGTATATATGCAAAATAATTCATGCGAAGTTTGTTGGTAAGTAATTATGTTTAAAATCTATTAAAGCATATATTAATAATGTTATTCTCACAAACCTGTTAAATATATACTGGTATGATATTTATAGTGATGTGATGCTATTTTTGGTATCGTATTTTATTAATGAGCTTGTTCAACTATAACATATATATATATAAAAGATTCTTTCGCGAATTTTATTTCAGCACGTTCAAGGTCGAGCATTGAATTTCACTTTTAGCCCTTGCGACACCTGCTCAGCTGTTCGTCGCTGCAAAGCGGATCGATATTATGGGACGCTTGCGCGCAACGTACTTATATACATAGTATGATATACTGTATTACATACTTTTGTGCGTACGTGCTTAGGATTCTTGGTCTTTATACGTGCAGTTCCGCAAAGAGTGCAAAATAAAATAGCGTGAATCGATACCGATATCTTCAAATGTCTTTATTTGATATTTATATAGTTATTTATAAATTTAATTGAATAATCTTTAACATTAAATTATTATAATATTTTGATATTTGTATATGCGTAATACTCAAATATGAGTAGATTGAGATTATAAAAGCATTTCATGACATCATTGCCCAGTCTGGACTTTGATCTGTAAAGTAAATCCAATTCCAACGAAATTGTTTTATAAACACACGCCGTAATTCGATGAAAAACGTGAAGCAAAAAATCACAAACATTCGTAATAAAAAGATATTTTTTTGTATATAATACGCTAAGAAAAACACGTCATAATATTACATCATTTTACACATTATTTATAAAAAGACTTTTTTTCCTATACAATTTCACGTAAAAGTATATACGAATAACTTTAACGAATGTTCCGACATGTATAATTTCAGTTTATCAATTTTCTTAATTCGCATAGTCCTGATATCTTTTACGCACACATCTTTATTTGAAGGTAAGAAGTTCACGCTGACAAATCAGAGAACAGTCAATCGTCAATCTACTCCGGCGACAATGTCTCGTAAGTATATAATAGAATGCAACGACGAGAGGAAAGAAAAAAAAATAAGTCACCAACTGAACAGCCGCCAGCCATTCGTCAATCACTATCGCTGTTGCTGATGAAATACCGGCCCCATATGATTCGCACTTGCGCGCGCATCCTTTTTCGCGCGATAGGACACGTCGCTTATAATTGCACAAGATGAGGTAATTGCCGTAGGAATTTTCGAGCCTATAAGCGACGCAAGACGCACAGGCACAGTCGAGATGAACGTGTGGCATTTAAGTATGTGAAGATTAGGCGTTGGATTCGTGCCAATTTCCAAGCAAATTTTTCTCTGTAGGTACGCGTTTCGGTATATATGAGTGTCGATTGTATCCCATGCGACATTGTTACCGCGAAAATATTTTGAGATTTTTTTTTAGATTCGGTGGTTATTAATAGAAGCTTTAATTGTACGTTTTCGATTGTGATGGAAATGTCGAGAAACAACTTGTTTTCGGTTAAGCTTAAAGTTCAATGTTGAACTGTGTTTGATGCACTTACGATGCTTTTTTTGTTGTTGCAACGATTGAAATATATCTTGATTTAAAAATCTGCTTCAAGGTTAAATGATACATAAATTTGGAAATACAAATGAAATTATACAAACGATTTATATTATACTAACAATTAGCTAAAAAAAAAAAGAAAGTTATGAATATAAAAAATATATAATAAACTAATGGCAAACTTCCTCATTATCACGGTATCCTTCGTTTAGCTTATTATAGTACACACTTCCTTACGATCAATAAACACATATATATATACCATCACGATCCAACAGCGCAATAACAATAGAAGAGCCTGATATTCACAGCAACGATCAAGCCTCCCACAATCCTAGTCGTAAAATTCTCTCGTTAACAGCGCGGAAAAATCCAATGACTACGAAAAATGCTAAATCCCGCTTCATAAACCGTACGCATATCGTGGTGGTAACTATATATATTATTCGATAATGAAGCTCGCGTTATTATTACCCCGAGAGTGATAAAACTGACCCCTCGCGTCGTTATCACCGCCGGGGCTATTTATGCGTTCTTGAACGTATAGACGTTGATATATAGTCGTCGTCACGAACTTTGCTTTTTTTTCGGAAACCAGGAAAAAACCAGACGACGAATATTCCGCGGTGTTCCTTGTTTTCATGTTTCTGTATATTAACAGATACGCGAGGAAACTGCTTTGATATATTATAAGGATTTATAGTTCGTGAGTGATGCTTAAAATTGAGCGCGATCGCGTTGGTGCAAAGTGTGTACATATATATCATACATATAGATACATGAAACTATAATACCAAGAGTAAATATACCAAGAGCGAGGAATTCAATTAAGTAGAGGAGCGCGTTCACGTGCGCGCTTGCTCGCGACGTAATGACAGGAGTAACTTGTTGTTGAAGAATTGAATAATTGTGACGTCGTTCTTTTCATGTATATATACTTATATTGTATATATAGTGTCGAAAAATTGGAGCTAATTGACATTTCGCGCATACATATATTTATATATGGCAATGTTTATGCATATAGTTGATCGAATTTTGCAACTGTGAGGTCATTGTGACTTTTGAAGTGTGTTAGGGTTAAGATTTAAATATAAATTTGTCGTGTTGCAACGTTGCAATGTTGGCAAAATAAAATCATTTTCATAAGGCTCAACTTATTATTTCTATATGAATGTACTTATGTAAGTCATTGTCAGTTGACGCACTTGTATCTTGTTTGACTGAAACTTGACTGGCGTCTCAAAGATCATCATAAAACTAATTTGTTATTAATATTTATCAGTTGTTATAACAACCATTTGTGCGTATCTTTTATAAAAAATTAAATGAATTTTTCTTATGCAAATGTTAACATTTAAAAGCTTGCACTTAAATTTACTGAATCTTGTTAAATTTATAAAACTATATCTATGTACGCAACTTAAACATTTTATTATTAAAATACCTCGTGAAAGTCGAATACATAGAATTAGAAATAAACTAATCGATCAAACCACGAAAAAAAAAATTATATTTACATAGCAGTTTCAGTAAGACTACCATGTGCAGCTACAACTTTCTCCCGAGAGAAACCGGCGTTACATACTCGCGTGATACAGCATTTCCGACGTGTCACTACTCACGTATACATATATATCTCTTACACGTGTTTTTCCTCGTTACCCTATAAACCGCCCAGACGTCGATCGAGCCTTTTTTCCCCCGGGAAAATCATTATAAGTACCCTCTTCCTTCTTCCTCATCACTCGATCGATCGTCCTTCCAATCAATATTGTAACCTTGCAATGGCTTCTGCTATAAGTACACATACACCCAAATATTTGCATTTCTCATAGTTATTCACTGAGTTCCGAGTATTAAAGTACTTATTCGCGTTTTACGCCGCAGCAGCGCGACGATAGGTAAAGTAAGTACGCGCGAGCGTTCTGCTCTGTATTACGCCAAAAACTCGTGCGGTTACGTAATATCTATATGTATACCCCGTGTGTTCTTTGAATCTCAACAACGATAACCCGCGCGTTCCATAAATCGCTGAAAAATCTTCCGAATAGATCGTATAATATCTAATCCCCTTGTAATATCTCTCTGCCACCCATGCCTCTCGCGCACTCTGATCGATCGGCCCCGCGAATGTCAGTCAAGGTCACCGTCGTGGGAGTATAATAGGCCAAAGTCCCGTGTATCTTAAAATCCGTTCCTTTCTGCTCCGAACTGCACAATTCTCTTTTGCCTTCTCTTATGATTAAAAGAGAAGATTGTAGAGGAAACAAAAAAAAAGAGAGTGTGAAAACTTACGTGGCTGGGTTTGTTAGATGGTGACAGAGAAGATCAGTTGATATGTGGAGAGAGAGAGAGAGAGGAGAACGTCAGTGTCGTCGATCCGTCAGGAGAGCTGGCGAGCGACTGAGCTCGGCTTGCCCCACGTATTAGTATCGCGCGCGCACGCGTGCGACGGGCGCGGGGGGAGGGCGGTGCTATCTCTCTTTCTCTCTCTCTCTCTCTCTTTCACGCCGCCGTATAGTCACCTGACCTCCTAAGCTTTCGACAACATCGTTTGGCTCCTCGATATATTATTTCTAGCGCCCAAGATATTTGAATTATGTATTTCACTATGGAATTGCTATTGCAAGCTTCTATAAAATTCCATTGGTATCTTATAATAACTCGTACATTTAGGATAAAGTAAATTCAGAACGGTATCGAAACCGTATCCAAGACAATCGACGTCATAATACGTATGTTCGTGATTGGCTGGCCGACCGGGTCGCCGTCCAATCGTCTCTCACTCTACGGGAAAAGCTTTGGTATCTCGGGCTTGCACGCGCGCGCGTTTATGCTTATCGGCCGCTGTTTTAGAGCTCGCATGAGTATAGGCGAATGAAAGAGAGAGAGAGAGAGATGGAGGAGAGCTCCTACACGTGAAGGTCAGTCAAGGGCACCTTGACGCCGACGCCCCCGTTGTCCGTCTATATAGGCTTTTTCCCTCATTCTTATTTTCCCACACCCTATATTTTCTTTGCGCCGGTTTTCCGGAAACTTCGTTGTGCGGGATAATGGTTGAAGGAGGTTGCGCGACACGACGAAGGGGTAAAGGGGCTCTGCGCAATTGGCCCAGGGTCAATGCCGACGAGCCGCAATTAGAATCGACTTGACGACGATGTGTGTGTGTGTGTGTGTGTGTGTGTGCAGAGCACCCATCCGTTCGACTCTACGTTTTATTTTTCGTTTATCGACAGGTTGACTGATGAATTATAAGGTGTGTGGCTGTAGGGTATATGTATAGGTTGGTCGGTTTTTCAGTGAGTTTTTGATAGCGTATTATGGAATATTTTTGGAGCTATAAAACGGCTGAAGAATTTATATGAGTAGCGTCATATGTATTTAACTTAGGCCTTTTTTCAAGTTAAAGCATGATAATTGTTTGAAGCAATCCTTAAAGTATTATAGTTCTGATTTTTAATGTATTAACCGTGCTTATAGGATGTTGTCAAACAGGTTTTAAACTAGATTTTCTTTTTCATAGAAAGTATTTTAATTAAAAAATATCGAGAGTAGTACCAAATTGAAAAAAAATAATTTTTACCTATAAATTTATGAGCTATGAGTATAAATCTTATTCTCTTCAATAATATAATTACTATTTATTTTATGAAAGAATATTTTTTTTTTTAAATTTAAATAAAAGTTCTTCTTGATTAAGTACATGATCCTTTAAAAATCAGATTATACCTATATGAATTTTATTATTTACAAAAGAAAGGATTACTATATTATACATGTATATGAATTTGATGAAAAATCGCGTGATTTTTAACATGCCATTTTTTTAGACTAATCGTCTTATTCGAAGATAAGCTTATAATAAGACAATGTCGTGAAAGCATTTATCTTTTTATTGTAACTGTATATGGATAGTATCATTTTATTTCGAATTTTATCTGTAAATGCTAGCCTGAACGTAGAATCTTATGAAACTTGAATGAAATGGTACATCAGTATTCGAAAGCGTTTTTCTGTACCTGCATATTGATTATATCCTGGAGCGAGCTCCGAGAAACTTCAGCCCAAGTTCACGCAATTTTTCGGTAAAACTTTCGTCCACGTGTTTTTAAGGTTCAAAATCGATTTTTCAATAACAAAGTAATGACTAAAACGGGTAATAGCTTCATAAACGGGTTAATTAATTTTTATAGAAATAACCTTTGAAAATGGAGCAACGTACGTATGTTTCCCGGTATTTATTGATTAACAAAAAAATCATAAGCAATGTCATATTGACATATCGTAATAGATGTATTAATTTTCTTTGCCTATGAATAATCTATCAATACATTAATGTATACGTAAAAATCACTTAAAAAAATTTCTTTGTATAATTTCATAAAAAGTACATATATCATGAGTTAGTGATAATGGCTATTTTGGCACCTTTATTTTGATGAGTATGTACGACTAATACCTATATGTCAATCAAATGCCGCAACCCACTTTCGATTCATTCAAGTCTGTAAGAAGTGAATTAATGTCGACAGGTATAATGTCAAATTACAATACGAAAACAAACGATGCTCCATTCTTAACTACGTCCAAAATAAAGCTTCCCGTATTTATGGAATGCAAAAACTCGTACGCGAAGACGTTTACAATTAAGATTACCCTAAAATTATGTATGTATGTACGTATACACACACACACATATTGTCTTTTAAATTTAAACTGTCGATGCATCAATCGTTTCGAAAGCTGATCGCGCGCTCGATCACCGGCTTACCTCGTGGACGTTAAATGCGATGTTTGGCTTTTTACAACCCATACTTATGTGTAGCTCGGAATTACGTTGCTCTCGCGTCGCTGTTATTAATAACTAGCACGAGTTAGCTTTTTATTTTTATTATTAAATCCAACTGGCGCTAGGTGGGTATTATTTATACTTATACTATGCGAGACGAGGAGGATTTTTTCCATCGATCGTGCGTCTGATGTTTAGCGTTTACTTTGAGTTTAGTGGAAAAATACTTTGTATTCTTCTACAATTTGTATTGTACTTTGCAATCCTATTGATTTTGTCAAATTATTGATACCTTTTCCTTACGTAAGAATGTCTTATGCCGTACAACGTATTTCATTGATAAATATACATTAATACATAAAATAGTTGGATTGACGTGGTTTATACTTATAATTATGAAAATTTAACATTTATACATACATTTGTTAATTTTAATATTTATAGTGGAAAAATTCTGAAGTATTTTTAGAAAGAATTATAAAAGGTCAAAATTAATCTTGAATAAACAATTTGCTATCACTTTTGAATAACTGCGTTTATGAATAATGATTGTAATTTAATTGTTTTATGGAATCTTTTCACGTGATTCATTGACTTTGTATAAGGAAATAAACATATTATATTCTCATTATATCGCTAAATTTATTTGTCCTTTTATACAAAATATTATTATTTATCGCCGCAAGACATTAATCTTAATTAACAAAAAAAAAGATTATTTTGAATCGTAAAAACATACTGTAACAAATATTTTGATACGAAGGTATTCTGAATTCTCTGAAAAATGTATACATGTACAGTCATTAATACTAAAGTTATATAGATTGATATAACGGACCGACAAACAACGCCCAAACCTGTTTCGTATGCAAATTCCGAGTACAAGTTCACGGGTTTTCATAGGACAAATCGTAAATTAGACGAGCCACGCCTCCGTTTTCGACAGGCCCCCGTATTACTTAACAAACTTATCAGAGAAAAACATCATACGTGTATGTATAAAACGTTGGCTTGCGAGCTAGCAGTAATTTCAACACGTCATCGTAATCGGATCCAATAGTTGCGTAAGACAGGCCTGCATCTCTGGAGAAATTTTTGACAAACACCGCGATTTCGAAGCTGCTTCTAACAGATTACGTCCAATACATTTTGTTGATATTCAAATGTTAATTATAGAATAATTCTTTTTATAGAAATTTTTAAAGTTTCCGTTTATTTTTTGTATTTTTTGCAATACTTTTAAAAGAAGATATTAACTCTGAACTAAAATATCTATTATAAAAAAAGTATTTTTTAAATAAAATATTGTATCATGCTGTTCAAATAAATATCTGATGAAATAAAAGTTGATTCAAATTATAATTTAGTAATTTTTCATTTATTTCTACATAGCCCATCTCTGCAAGAGTTAGGAAAAACTTTTGGTTTACATTTGATTTTTTATATTACATTTTTAATATTTATTTTTTAAACGATTTAACTAAAGTTAAATCCTACAATAATTTACAACATTCTTTTAATGCAAAATTTTATTATTTTATTTTGTTACTTTTACGAAAGATGAAAAATAATAAACATATTTGTTTAATATTATCTGCTACATTGAACTTTAATTCGATATTTATTGAAGTGTACTTGAAAGATTAAATCAAAGTATCCTTCTTTCTTAATAAACAAACAGCATTGTAATATGAATTGGTTTGTTTTGAATTGAGAACGCAAAATATAAAAAAATTATCTTAAATGCATTTTTACAAATCTATTTCTATATTTTTCCATAATTACACAATCGGTCAATACATTTACATCGTGATGGAACTCATATCTTAAAACTTATAGGTTTCGCGAGATAAAAAATAGTTGTGTACTTTGCTCCAAAGACAAGATAGCCATGAACGTAGACGTGGACAAGTGAAGCCCTCGACGAATTTCGCAATGATGACGTGATCTTTCACTCCAACATCACTATCCTCCCTCGACAGCAGCTTTATTGTTGACTATCGTTCGTTCAACTGCAATTAGTTTTATTATTAATTCGTAAAGATTCTGATAAAAGTCTATATTTATTTTCTAATTATATCTAACAATAAACACTATTCAAATTAGACGAAAAAATTATTCGCTATGATATAAAGTTAAAAACATATTTAAAAAAAATGTGCGTATCACGTATAACTGTTTCAAAATAATAAAATGACACTACTTGTTGTTACATAAATAATATCGGCATGTAACTTTTCAGTATTACAATTAACAATGAAAATAAAATACAAAACTACAATTTCCGTATACTAATTATTTTGTGTGCTCTACTAGTAATAA
This sequence comes from Torymus tubicola, assembly GCA_035583055.1. NCBI lineage: Eukaryota > Metazoa > Arthropoda > Insecta > Hymenoptera > Torymidae > Torymus > Torymus tubicola. The sequence goes on from JAWWEQ010000027.1 coordinate 22,713,306, forward strand.
ATCGATACGCAAATGTTAAGTTAATATAAGGTAACTCTAGATTATTCCGCCACTTTAAGTGAAAATTTTTTAATTTTTTTTATAAGTATATTTAGATAAAATTAGTGCAGAAGATATTAATAAAATAGCTCGAAAAAAATTCTAAGTGCAATTTTCAGATACAAAAAGACAGAGAAACGTTTTTTTAGCGAAGGCATGTTTAAAAAATTCTGTATAATCCAAAAATTGAATAAACCTTACTAAGAGCTAAATAAAAAAATGTTGCTACAATGAAAAGGACAAGACACTTTTGTTTCTCTTTTAATGGAACGACGCTTCCTCCTCTAGCATCGTCCTAACAGTTCTCTGCGCGAGTTTCGGGAGAAAAATTCCTTATTGTGCAATACCCGGGGCTAATTCGTACTTAGCTTGAAAGATATATTGTCAACTGAGAGGAAAAAGGATCTAATTCGTTATTTCTGTAAGAAAAGATCTAATTCGTTATTTTGGTAAAAATATTTTTTGAAGGGATACCTTTTGGACACTTTTTCTTCTTTCCGATATCACGAAGCACAACTGTTTTATCACTTCGTAATATCAGAAAGAGGAAACCATGTCCGAAAGGTGTCCCTTCAAAAAATGTTTTTGTTCTTTTTCTGTGTATACATATAGCAAAAGAAATTTGAACCAATCTATGAAAAGAAGCCCGTGAGTTGTAACGTTTCCTAGCACACGGTCAAATTAGAACTTTTCTTAGCACTTCACTGACAAGGAGAGTATAATCTCAGATCTGGATCACGGATTTTTTTTCAAATTTGAGATATGATTTCAGATACCGAAATATGAAGGAAGCCACAATATTAGATCCTAACGCTTCAATAAACTGAAGTTATCGACGTTTTCAGTTGTATTTTCAGGAAGTACTGAAAAAAGTGCTATGTCTTTTATATTAACTATCTAGCCTA
>JAWWEQ010000027.1:22714349-22801106 GCA_035583055.1 Torymus tubicola
TTCTCCAAAGTTCCCTACCCAAGACATCACATTACAACAATTAATAGGCTCAGGGCTAACCATTATAACCTTGCAGCGAGCCTGTTTAGGAAGAATTTATCAAACTCCCCTGAATGTCCATGTGGATATGGCAGTCAAGACATAGATCACATAACCTGGAATTGCTCCAACTTTGAAACTCAACGCTACTCTCTAAAAGCGCCACTGAGAAAATACTATTCTAAACGTAAACAAGATATACCTAATACAATAGCTGAAATACTAAAAAACCCTAAGAATTCTCCAGCAAAATTTATTACCGACTTCATTAAAAAATGTAATCTCTCTATATAATACGCACGTTCTAACCCTTAAATCTATTAATCCCATAACCGATATAACTATCCCCCACTATACTCTCCTAATCCGTCCATCACAATAGACTTTACCAAAAAACCATCCAAGAAAATCAGTTTTGCTTATATATAATGCATGGTGGCATATCGGAGTCCTAGTGTACCCACAGCCAAAAAGAAGAAGAAGAAGAAGAAGAAGATTACTGTGTCGAGACTCGATCTCGAAGCGCTGCGAATGACTTTTTTATGATTGAATGAATTAACAGTCGGATATGCAAGAACAGATCTGCTTTTTGATGATGACATGGCGCGGAAAATTCAAATTGATATTCACCTGATAATCTCCAAGTATAATACATATATCTTATGTTCTCGTGATCACACGCTTCCTTCTTCTCGAACTGAAAGAAATGAAACCTGCATAATTCAATTGTTTAAGTTGTAAATTCTAATTATTTTTCCTACCTATTCCGTTATCATGAATCTTTAAGTTATTTTTCCTACCTATTCCGTTATCATAAATAGCTTTAAGTTTATGTAATTATATCATTTATTAAATAATTATTTAATCAAAAGAAAACAAAATCTAAAGGAATTGCAAACGTTTATTTAATTATGACATTTAACAATTACGGTTAATTTCATTTTACATCATTTCAATCTACAAAAAATTTAATATAAGCATGCGATGCCAGTTATCTATGCACGGTTTCAAAAGAAAAAGGTGATCAATGCGATTTGTAAAAAAAAAACATTATTTACATTAATAAATTGATTTATAGACGAGATTATCGCCCTTTTCAACTATATATCAAATACAGAACACTACTAGGTGATCGTTTCACAGCCGAGGATGTTCGAGATCCCGCCTCGTGATCGTTGAGTTAGAAATGTTCGATTGCGACCATTAAAGCGTATTGCGGCTGAAGGCACACGACATCCTACCTCGCAGTTATAATCGTATTAAATATAATAGTACTACCATGAATCGCCTAAATCTCATATTGGTATTGGTATAAAAATAAGTTTTTTTTAATTTGTTTAACATACCCATGTTTTTTTACGAAATTGTGTAACACTGCAGAACAATTTATTAATTTGACTGCTTTTTCTGGTGAATAGTATAATTGTCTGGATCTGCTAATTGCTTTCCATTTACCAGTAATTAGCTGTCCTATATTGTCTGCTCTATCTTACATCTTGTTCTTACAAGTTTCCTTGTATAATGGAAAGCTGGCGATCCTTCAGGAGCATCCAATATTGGTAATAATAGTAGTGGTGAAGAGTTATAACCACTATCAGCTGTATAAAAATAACAATAATTTTTAACAAATGATTTGTTAAACGTAACAAAAATGTAACAAACGAATATATTTAAAAATGAATGAATATTCTCACCTGGTATATAATATCGATTGACTACATTTTCATCTGCTCGAAGATTTTGCATGTACCGCTTGCTTCAGAAAACTGCCACAAAAAACGGTCGTTGTTACTTCCTAGGCAAATGCGGATATTAAGGATGTTATAGTCAGAATCAGCAATCTAAAAATGAATAATAACTAATAAGTTATAATAAAAATGAGTAATAAGTTGTTAAAAGTTATGAAATTGTAAAAAGTACTTACTATTTGCAATCTTCTTACTTATAGCTATTTAAAAATTTTAGAATTTTAATTTTCCGCGCCATGTCATCATCAAAAAGCAGGTCTGTTCTCGCATATCCGCGGCGACTGTTTGTTCATTCAAAAAAGTCATTCGCGGCGCTTTGAGTCACGACACAGTCGAGACTCACGGGCGTGAGAAAATATGTCGAATTCATAAGTAATACGGGCCCTGGAAGTTGGGGATTTTTGACCCACGATCTAAACTTCAAAATCGGCCACGAGTGCCTGTAAGTCTTAACAAGGCGAATAGCGAACTGCTCGTTTCATTACTACTATGTTCGTGTTAAATATAACATATATATATATATAAGAAAAATACATTCAACTGCAAAAAATCAAGATATAACAATTTATTTAGTTTACAATACAACTTTTGTATGTAATATACAACTTTTTCACGAAGTAAAATCTGAATGAATTCGACTGTTGTAAAGAAATACATCAGACAACTCATATGCAAAGATCAACATTGTTCTTACACACAGTAACTATGAGTAAAAATACAAAAATTATTTTTTAAAAATTGTGACTATTTATTAATAAAATTATTATAAGTATAGTATAAGTGATGTATCCAGCACACACATAATTTAAGGCAAGGTAAAAAAAATAAAAATTTTCAAATGCGAGTAATATGATCAATCGAAAACGTTTTTAGTAAGCATTAAACTTCTATAGTTATTGAAAAACTACAACAATAATCACAGTCTAGTTATATCAGAATGAATTCCATTTATAATTGATTAAAAGGAAGATTTTGATTATAAACGTGACTATCTATAAAATTGCAAAGTTGTATAAAACTGTTAGCAATAGGGTTCAAAGTAAATCAACAAAATGTACTTGGTACACCGTCATGACGAAACACTAAATATATATCTCATTTAAATACTCATCTTTTGGACACGTCTATAAAGGACATAACAACGATTAAAAATTCATCATTCAAATCAATACAAGTGCAGATAATATTTTGGAATATTTCATATATAGAAATATGCGTTGTGCGTGATATTCTTAATTTTCAAAGCTAGTAAAAAGTGATTTCACAATTTTCTCGAAAAATTTATCAAATAGATTTGTAGTCCAAGATAATTACACTTGTGAATTCTACAGAAGTATATAGAAGATAATTTTAAAACGTTTAAATTCCATTGCGTCATTCCAATATATAATCCTGGCAGATGCTATAACATGAAGTTATTTCGAAAGCGCGCCAAACGGTTTTCATTTGACCGGTTACATTTCACAGTACTATTTAACACTTTCGCGCCGAACATTGTCTATTTTCGGCCATAAACGCCGAATAGTGTCATATATTTGTGGAAATTCATTATTTAAAATATTTAAATAAATCGTACTCTAGGCATTAATTTAAACATATAATCTCTTAATAAACGCACAGAGAAAAAAATATTGTTACAGTTAACGAATGATGGTTTTGAAAACTATGCACAAATAGTATTTATGATGAACACAGATTCATTTATTATTAAGAAATAATTTACAGTATTTGAGTCTCACGCTATTAACGCAAATGACCCATTTTCTTGTGTCAAAGTCATATGTCTTTAATAGAAAAAAAAACGACATTCCTTTAATCATGTAAATATTTCTTTTTCTGTGTGCGTATAATGATCTATATAGGAGTATGCAGTACTAGAATAAAACGGCTTTTCCGCCAGTACATAACGCATTACTCAAGTCATGCCGGCGTGAAAGTATTAAACTAGATTCTACATACGATATCCATATTATACGCATTTAAATTAATTAAATATAATTCATTCTAGGAGATTCATCAGATTATTGTTTCATTATGAGTATTTAGGTTCGCTGTTATCCTGTTTCTTTGGTTTTGTGAACCAGTCGTACAAAGCAAGAAGTCCAGCTGCGATACCGACAACTCCTGCTATTCCTGCTGTAATGAGTATAGCGTCTACTGCGTCGTCTACAAAATAAAATATAATTACAATACATTTATTTTTGTAACACATTAATTAACGTTAGATCTAGCTGTTGTAAAAAATTAAATACCTGATAAATCGAATTTGTCATGGCATATGCCTCTTGGAGATCTCAGGTACTCATCGTATTCTTTCCTCTTACCTTTGTCTAATAAAACGGCAGTGGCTTTACGTACAACTGTAAAAGAAATTATAATTTTGAATAACAAAATATTAAATTAACGCCTTTATTAATTATGTGAATTGTAAATATTTACCGACGAAAGCGTCTTTAGCTCTTGGATCATTGTTTTTGTCAGGATGAACTTGAAGTGCTAGTTTCTTGTGCGCAGATTTTATTTGATCCACGGTCGCATCGGTTGGCACTTCTAAGATTTCGTAAAAGTTCTTTGTCTCTAAGATCCTGTAAAATAAGGTTGTTAGACGATAATGTTTTACAATCCGTATTAAATCTAATTTAATTTTACATTTATAAAAAATTTTAAACTCCTACTAAAATTTCTAAATTTTAGTTTGCTTTCGCTCTGAATTTCATATTTATTTATTTATATACATAATTTGGATGTTGGCGGGGTTTTAAAGAACGCAGAATACTTCGCGCACGCGTAGTGATGCTTATAGAACGAAAAAAAACTATATATAATTCTAACCTTAAAGTTTTTACAGGATGGAAAAAAGAAAATATTGATTTTAATGCAAAAATTACAGAGATCGAATATAACGCGATAAATTACGTTTGATTAAAACAATTAAAAAAATATTTATTTATTAATAGAATAGATAATAACGGTATAAATAGAAACCAATCAAATATTTTTTTATAACAATTGGAAATTAAGTTTAGTTTTTCTTCACATGTCTTTTGTTATTCTCATAGGTATAAAACGTTCTGGATATATTGTTGAAAAATTCTTTTTGTACTTACCTAGTTATGTTAGCGGTATTTTCCTCTGTATAACTCATTGTAAACGTTTATATCTGTAGACAAAAATATGACTTTTTTTACAAAACTTTTCGTGATATTGAAGTAGATAAAATAAATTATAGTTTTTGCAGCAGCTGTTAAATCACGTTTACACTCAGTAAAATATGCTATGCTAATGAAAGAATATGTCGTCTGCTCGTGTATTTAACATTGATCTGAATTTTTCAAAATCTGGTCAACTTCCCGAGATAATAGTTATCAACGGAAGTGGAACAACAATCATTAGTGAATTACCTTATTATATATGCACAGCTGATGCTAAATGGTCAGTATATTACGTGAACATGTGATTCATAATACTATAAGCAATCGAAAAATAAAAAATCACTAGTTACGTACATAAAGAAGTACGTATGACCTATTACTTACTATCGTTAGTTTTAATATACTTGTCTTTTTATCCAAATACTTGGTTACTTTTAGATGTGAGCATGTTGTTTGCAGACAATGCAGACTCTTTATTCACGATGTCAATACTTAGACTAACCTAACCGACAGAAGCATTGGTACCACACATACTATCATAAGTTTGCGTACAAATCGTTTTGTTGGCCAGCCTGTTCAAATTTTCACAAATTGACGCAATATCTAATTTTAAGTATGGGTATATGCCGATTTTGCAATGCTAAACAGATTTTTCACATTATCTTAACATCTGGTCATGGAGCAAATCCAAGTTTGGTGATTTCAGCGTCATTAATTTTTTATGGTCTACATACTTAGCTCAACAAATGGCTGAAATTTTCGGGTAATTAAATTGAAACGATCATCTTAAAGAGAAGGAATAATATTTTATAATAATAAGGGTAGAATGTTTTTAAATAACAACACAAACATTGTCAAACATCAACTTGTATCTTTATTTATATATTTTTCCCACAAATCTCTCATCCGAAATTTTGAAAAGTACAGACAATAATACTTCTACGAACATTTTCCCTTAGCGGCGTTATACCTACTTTCTGTTTATTATATTCGTATAAAAAGTGTTTATTCTGTATAAAATCTTTTGATTAAAATCCAACGAAGAATTGCGTATATTACTATAACGCTTGACATATGAAAAAATACATGAAGAATAAACAATTTTCGGTCTAGCACGAATTGGACCATTATTTATATTTTATCTATCATGAAATTCGTTTACTCCAAAACAAGTATACTTAGGAACCGTGCTGCTTTTGATCAATTTTGAAAATCTGATAAAGTATTTTATTAGGCAGTAAAGTAGAAAACTTAGTAACTGCAATGTGATTCTTAAGTACTTATCACAGTTTCAAATATCTTTGATCTCCTCTTTGAAACACTGAAAATTATCATTGAATTATATTTATATATATTACGTCGTAACTTTAATAGTTAGCAAAATCATAGAACGTTTACCAGCTTTTCAAAGTTAATGTTTACAGCGTCCCACAAACGTAAAGAATAAAAAATTATGTATTATATTAAAGAATTTTCCGAGTGTATGAAAAGGCCCCTTAAAATGTAATTGTATTATTCTATAATGGAAAGACTTGATGGAGATTAAGGTCTTCTAACGTGCTTTGACCTCCATGAAATTTAATGCTGAAATCGGTTAGTTGAAACTGAGTTTCACCTGCTGAACGATGAGTGTTAGTTTAAATGAAATAAATGTATACCGTTTCCGAAATCTATTCACTATTGCACCTGTTGTACAGATCATTGATATATTTTTTTTTTTTTTACATTTTTTTTATATAATAAAGTTGCAGTAGCACACGTCGCAAAACTCTCATTCTCACTGTCTGTTCACATGTAGAACCAGTAAAGTACATAAATAATTGATTTTTCTTGAATCCATTACATCAAACTGGTTGAAGGCTTGTGTACTATTAACACGCCGCAAACTTTTTTTTTTTAGAAAAACACTCTGTCATTTCACTGCACGCAATGAAAATCCTATCAATCGTACTTTACAATTTACAAGACTACAAGAATCATTTAGTATTCAATACTGATTTAGCTCGTTCCAATTAAAGTTTGATCGTAATTGAAATTTTACATCGAGACAAGGCGATTTATAATGTAATTATAAAATTCGCAATTTATAAAAGCAATTGCACGACTTTGTGCAACTTACGATTCGTAGAAGTATCCTAAAATTCTGCAACTCTGTAGTCTTTCATACATCACCAAGTTAGATATTGCAAACGCATTTTTGTTTATTTCATAAATATCTATTTACCATGAAAAAAATAGGCCAGCATAATAAATAATAATAATAGTAAAAATCTACAATGAACATATCTTTTGGATACAGGCTATTGATAAAAACCTCTGTGACTTTCCAAAATAAAATTTTCGCATTTTTTAATTAAACTTAAATATCCACAATGCATTTACATTCCAAACACTCATCACCGATATAACTAAAAAATCTTCTAAACTCAACTCGCAATAAACGTTCCGTATACAAGTTTCTCTCCAGCGACGCAAATGTTTCTTTCTTGTGCAAGGAGATCAAACCGCAGTCTTACGGCGTATTTTTTTTCAATGTTTATCTTCGGTTTGCAAGTGACACCAAAATTTTCTAAAACGAAAAGTTCCGAAGAAGCGTATTCTTTACATAAAGCTAATTAATAAAAATAATAATTTACGCGCACAGTTTTCTTATCTTTTTTTTTCAGGAAAAAGTCACCGAGGTTGCGTATCATGTATCACTTTAGAGTTCGCAGAACCAGCCTTTTCTATACTTATAAACTTAAAAAATAAACTTCTTTATGGCCTTAGTAACGCCTCCAAAATAATAATCGTCAGCGACTTTGCCTTGAACTGCTTCGAAAATGCGAGAGCGCGCTTTCGAATCGAAATCACGTGGACATGCCATAAAAATATATGCATATTTATGTATATATATACTTTTACAAAATATTCTCCTCGGATGGGAAAACAAATGCATCTGGCTGCGATCCAGAAAATCAAAGTTAAAAGAATACTTTTTTGTTTACATAGAAATTTGTTGTTTTTTTTTTGTTTCTTTTCTAGGATGATATCATTAGTTTACGAACGAACGTCAGTTCGTCTCCGACTTCGGCTTGGAAGTCAAAATGATATATTAACCGCACTCGACGAGCGAATACTTGGTATTTCTTTTTTCATTTTTTTTTACTTCTTTTTTTAAATCCTTTTTATAGCCCTACGAAGTGTCATGGAATATTACATTTATACTGGCGTAGGAAGTGGAAGGGCGTTGGCCGGGGTCACCGTAGAGTAGAGGTGCAGCCGAGCTGTCGACTCGTTCGTCCTGACGTTCGTCGTCGATCTGTTGCTCATCTCCTCCTCTTCCTCCTCGGCTGCTATGCTGCTCGATTCTTCGTCGTCGTCGATAGGACATCACGTCTATAAATTCAATGAGATTGTGCATGCAATTATTACAAAGCCGAAAAGCAATATTATCTCGATTATCGAGATTTAGTAAGACTTATACACAAGTTAAGCGTTAGTAGAAAGACAAAAATGTACAAAAAAAGAAAAAAAATAAATAAAAAAATAAAAGAAAAGACAAAGCCAACCAGATAAAGTATACGTTTAAGCCGATACACTCTAAAGAGCTTTTTCGTAGTCAATTAAGTTATTAGTAAGACATCGTAAAGACATCGTTGAACTTTACGATTGTTGGGCTGGTTATTAGAGATTACTGAGTGTGTGCGTTAACGTTTATTGCACACCTACCTTCCTAGTAAAGCTAACTAACCACAAGAGAACATAAAGTACTTTTTAATAAAGTGGTACATGAAAGACACTTTTGGAAAATAAGAATCTGTCAAGCAAATCATGGCTACCATGCTACCTCCCACACGCAAAATGAAAAAAAAAAAAAAAAAAAAAAAATAAATTAAATGAAATTGGAATGAAAGATAAAGACGTTTGCAGATGAAATAAGCAGATGCAGAGTCAACAAAATACATAAAAAAAATAAACTAAAAAATAACTACTCTGAAAATAAATTAACAAAATCTTACTGTAAATTTCATCATTTCGTTTATTATTCTCGCTCATTCGATTATTTCTTGAGATAACAATTTGAGTATTTTTTATGCAGTATAAAAATATAAATAAATATTACAAATATTTGGACGATAATTACATCTAAAACAGCACTTTGACTTTGATAGTAGTCAAAATGAGAGTAACAAAAAGCTCATGAAAAAATTTCGCTTGACACAAAAGATCGTACACTAAATGAAATGTTAACGATGAACACATTTAATGATCCTCTTTAACCAAAATGTTGTATAAAAAAAAAATAATTTCATCTACGCACAACTAAAACATTGCATGAATGAAAAGCACAGACACATAATTGCCAACATAAAATAAAATGTGCATGACAGGATGTGTGCCTTTAAAATTTACATACAAATTACGAAATTTCTTTCAAAGGACCAGTACCACCCTCGCCAATAATAATATCAAATATTGAATATGGGTAAAGCAGGTACCATAATCCAATGGGTTCTTTTTTCATTTCTTCCAAAGACAACGCAGAATACTCATATATAAAACATTAAAGTAAGTTAGGCAGACTTTACAAAGATCACATTATAAAATGAGCGCTTGGCCGGACTTTGGATAGGTACCATACCTATCTCTCATAATCGAGCACTCGGAAGGTAGGTGTAGTAGTTGTGGGTGTGGGAGGAGATTTGGGTTTGCTTACACGATGATTCAAGGAAGTCTCTTGCACGTTGTCCAGATTTCCTCTCATTGCTCTCTTGTGATTGGCCAGCTTCTCCCTGTTCATAGGCGAGCCTAGAACCACGAACGTTCGTGATTCGATCAAAATGTGTTTAAAAAAAAGTTTTGCCTTGACTTTTATTTTTAACTGACAGCTTAGAAGTATTTATTACATGTTGCCAGCCTCCAAAGTTTTGAAAATTTTGAAAATATCAAAGTTTGATATCTGGTTTGGTTATGCAATCGTTTTGCCGTATATGGCAGAACAAATAATTTGTTAGCGAAAAATAATGATTAATTGTTAAAACACAAAAACTCACCAATATAACTTAGTAGGACGGGTAAGAAGATGAGACCGTGGGCTGCTCCGAAGAGCACAATGCCTAAATACATTCTAAAGTAGAATACCTGAAATGAATTATGAAATTATTATCATCATGAGCTGCACATATTAGTTTCTGACTGTACGTGTACAGTTTTATAATTATCTATTTACCTTGAAAATTTGACTTTTCGCAAAGCCAAGGACGATAATTCCTCCAAACTTCGTAAGCGTAATACCGCTGAACACCGAGCTACCCATATTAGTCAGTGCGTCGGCCACTCTCTCAACTCTGGTAGGCTGTACCGAGACTGAGAATGAGTGTACCAAGTGACTACAGAACTCTACAGCAATACCCACAGCCTGAAATAAAATACAAGTGTCATAGACATATTTCAAAATGATAAATATGATTGTGCTATGTATTTAAAGCCTTTTGAAACTCTTAAACAAAAATATTTTTAAATATCTCTGAGGTGTCGTTAGTTCGATAAGTTTCTAAAAGCTTTTCGCTGACAGCATATAAAAATTATTGATTCAGTGACGGTCGTACATACCATAACGAGGTTTACCAAGGACACTGCATTAAGTGTGATGTGCCACCAGTACATCAGAGCACCGATATTCACGACGATCATTGTGATTGTGATGATAACGACAATGGAAGAGAAGATATCGAGACCCATCAGCAGGAACGTAACGATGAATATGGCGAGCAACGAGATACCGATGCTGTGCAGGGTGTCAGGCCACATCGTTAAGTACTGTTCGTAAAACACATAGAACACACTGTAGGGGAACACCTCGACCTCGCCCTTGTATCCCCAGCTCTGCAAATTGGTGTTGATCATATTGGTGATGTTGGCCGAGATGATACGGGCCTGCCTCATTGACTCGTAGTAGTCATATGAGGACTTTAGAATTGTGTGATATGCCATAAAATAGGATGCTCCAACATCCGTGAGCTTCGATTTTGGATCGGTTATGTAATTGACGCCGTGGCCGTAAGCCGCATGGCCGCCTTTGGCGCAGTTTGCGTCAGGATTGTCCTGCAGGAAGAACGACACATACTTCTCGAAGTCGACGGGGTTTGGACGATTGTATTCGTTTTGGCTTATTACGCACGTCTGGCAATTACTTGAGTCACCTAAAAGTATATATGCAAAATTAAACATTCGTTCATTTAATTTATATGTGAAGTTATTTCATTACGAGTGAGTACTCACTTGTATGTGGACAAAAAGATCCATCCGTAACATTATATTTACAACACGACTTCGCTATGCCAGCCCAATCAAAGTAATCATCTAACCACGAAGATGCTGGCTTGGCGATATACGTCCTGTTTGCCAATTCCGAGGCGGCGAATATTTGTGTCGTTATCGAATCCGAATTACAATACTGCCCACTGCAGACTATATTCTGTACCCTTGGATCCGAGTAATTTAAGCCTTGTTTAACTACAAAGTACATCGGCGGACCGATGGATAGGTAACTGTTCAAAAATTTAAAGTATTTCAGGACGAAACTGTCTTCAGGCATTGAGAGCTCCTGATCGAGGCCAATTTCTATATGAGGAACAACGGCGATGCTGGTGCAGAGCCAGCCGAAGAAGATAATCATCACTCCAGCGCGCACCCACTTCTGCATGAGAAGCGGTACATAGGCAACTTTGAAAATTTTGTACAAAATTCCATCGACCATCTCCTCACCGCTATCCTTCTTCGAGCCGCTCACGAAGCAGCATATGTCTAGTTTGTTGTTCTAAAGTGACAAATATTTGTTGTGAATTCGTAAGCTTTAAAGTTAGTAAAATAAGGTACAGCGAGTGAGAAAAATACTTACAGCTTGCCTAACAGTATCCAACGTCAACAAACTAACAAAGCACGTAATTTGCAATAGGAAGTCTATTAGCAGCGCCATACCAGCGTATAAAGCGAAAGCTTTCACAGCTGGCATATCGGACAAACCACCTGCGATCACATAGAGAACGAAAAAATGTGTTAGCATTATTAAATTTAAACAATTTCCACTTGAATGAAAGAAAAAAAGAGAGAAAAATAAATGATTGTTACTTACCGAGGAAGAAACAACAACTCTCGGATACACTTGTGAGCAACATGCTAGGCCCAACTTGTCCAAGAGTGCGACCGATGTGCTCGGGAATCGACTCATCGGGTCGTCTACCCTCGCGTTGATGCGTCTGTACGAGGATAAAGATGTTGTCGACACCGACAGCGAGCACGAGGAACGGAATCACCTCGATGATGATCAAAGTGGCTGGCAGTCCAACGAAGCCGAATATACCGACGGAACATATAACCGACGCAAGCACGATCAGTACGCCGCCCAGGCCGAGTGTTATTTTAGAGTCGACCTGAAAATAGCATATTTTAATGAAATAAAGCGAATCCTAAAACCAATTCCTAACAAGAGCTCACAATTCACTCTTCATCGTGACGCTTACCAAGAGTCTACTGCAGTTTCTGATCTGACCAAGCGAGATGGAAATGTACGCGAACATGATGATATACGAGACGAGAATGGTAAGGACATCGGATTGCGATTCTCGATCGAGTTCGTCTTCGATCGATCTCTCGGACGTGAACGCAAGATCCATGTAGGCCGGTTTCTTCGTTTTCACCCAGTTCTTCATGAAGTTCACGTAAGTTTCCTCCCATTCCATAGCCGGTACCAGCTTCGATTTGTTGTGGTAATTGTTAATGAGGATCGTTAGGATGATAGCCGTCGCCTTCTCGTACGGCGGATCGCGCAGATTCTGTCCGGGTTTCGTAAAACCACCCACGGCGATTGCCGGTTCCACCGGACCACCGTAGTTCGCCAGACATTGTGAGCCGTATGGATTCCTTTGTAGAGAAAAAGAAAAACGTATAATGCATTGTAATATATTTACCTTGTCGCTATACGAGCCATTCATTTTGGTATTTTAACGATTCTACTTTAACGACTTCAAAAAGCCTTTTTCTTTTGACAATGTTTTATACCCCTCGACTATTATACTACCCATCAAAACAACAAAAAAGAAGAAGATAAACGAGCCATTGGGTCATCAAACCAATCATAAAATACGACTCTCATCTCAAGCATCAAAAAAAAGAAAATCACACTTACTGCGTGCACTTCTTGAACGCGTCCAAATAATTGACCGTAAAGTTGTTCTCGTCCTCGCTCGACTCTTCGAACTTGCTAATATCATCCTGATAGTAACCCCAAATGCTCTGTATAGCGCACTGCGAGACTGTCGTAGGGCCGGTATATGGAGCTGACAATGGCGCGAAACAGATATCCGCAAGGGTATAGTTGTTAGGCGTAACGATAGTCTTGATACCCTCCTGTAGTTCCAGTACAGTCTTCAGGAAGTTAGCGTCGAAAACAGGCCCGAACACAATCTTACCATTCGACGTATCGTGCTCGATCTGTAAACATTGAAAATGTGTTTTGTTTTGTTATTTTTTTTTATAATACGAAATTAAACGTACGCGAGAGTATCTTAAAGCGCAAATATATAATGGCGTCGTGTACATATATATATATATCGAGGTACCTTTGAAGTTAATAATAGTATTAGACAGCGCGTGAAAATTGATTCTATATAAAGAAAGGAAGTAGTCTGTACGTATATCCGTGCTGTGCGTTATATAGATGTACACTCACAGCTGAAGGCTATAATATGGACATTCAACGAGGTTTTAAGCAGTACAGTCGCGATCTCGCGTATAATGACTCACACGTGTGACCTGACTATTACTTTTCCTTAAAACGCTGATATGTCAACAAATTGTAAAAAAGAAAAAAAAAATAAATGGTATAGTAATGACTGTACGGTTGTTTTTCTGTCATATGAATCATCGCGCTATATATATGTGACAATGGTACTGCGCAGTGATTAAACAAGCATACATATCACACTATATACTTTACCTAACGTTAATTATCCATAGTCTTTGACAAACAAAACTATAAACATTTCGTTCGCGTATACAACCTACCAAACTACAATGTTTAAAAACTCAAATATTTATCAACAAAAAATATACGTTATCAAAGATATATATATATACACACACGCAGCCTCGCTAGATACATCACTGCTCTTTGGTTAATCAAATATACGATGTCTTTGCGCATGATTATCCTAAACACACACATACACATACATTCGTGCGCGAATCAACCAACAAAAACATGCATTATATCAGTCTCTCTCTCTCTCTCTCTCTGTCTTTCTACCTCAATTATTCAATTTTCGTAGGTCACAAAAGCACACCACGCACTTTCTCTCCCTCATCTCTCTCTCTTGGTACATTCGCACGCACTGACCATACACTTACATATACACAAGGGTCACTGTCGTACTAGCATCCGGTGCACCAGCACTCTCGTTAGAATACGCTCGCATATAGAATATACATCGCTCAATAAATTATGCATATTGAAGTAGCAGCAGTTCGCTCGAAGAATGACAATGATAACAACCGACGATAATATATATATATATATATATTATAATATATTATATACACAACATACCGTTGGCAATCCAACGGACGTAATGATGATTTGCTCAGTCCTGTAGAACGGCTCGAAATGACTATCAAAGTAAGCTCGTTCGACGCGCGATCGTGATGTTGGCGATGCCCAAAGCTCGACTGGATCAGTCGTTACATGAAGGTACTTTATACCATGGCCAACTGCTACGATGAAGAGGAAACCAACGAACAATACTGTCCATGGGTGGCTTGCGCATGCTGCAAAAATAATAATAAGAGGTGAGACGGTCATTTATTTGTTTGTTGTGTGTGTACATATATATATATATGGAGGTCATCGTATGGCGCAGTTGACTGCGATATCATTCGCAATTGATAACACACAAAACAATGACTTATGTGTGTATAGTATATTCGAGAAATAATATCGTATAGTGGTTTGGTAATTATTTAAATTACTTAAGCGGCTATTCATTATACAGCAGCAATTCGTGAAAAAAAGCTCTCTTTGTTTTGACATAAAATACCCGACACTCATCTGCACTATACCGTGAATTATTATTATTATTATTATTATCGTCTCTATGTTCATGATTCGCATACATATAAAAGAGACCTATACAATCATCATCAAGCATTCTACTGGCGTATCGTTAGACTAATGAGTAACCGGTTAATCTCTCGCATACCGAACACGAGACGTTTTTTTTTTACTAAATGAAACCTCTCCGTTTTAACTTCTTCTTCTTCTTCTTTCAAGCTGACGCTTTTATAAAGTGGAAAATTGAAAGGAAGCGCGCAATCAATGATATATTTGCCCATCGTGCATTACAAACGTACCGCAGACATGTCATCGTGATCGTCCCACGGTCTTCTTTATAGTGTCTCCCCTTTAGAAACCGTGACTTTTAAAAGAAGAGAGACACGACGACGACGACGACGTCGCGTGTCGCGACTCATCTTTGCCTTCATTACCGACCCTTTAACGTTTCGTTCATTATTATATATATCACGCGCACGGATATGTGTTTAAAAGATAGAGGAGACAAAGGCGCAATGACGAATAATCGCAAGTTCTTTTTTTTCTTCTTCTTGAAACATCGGCTTGGTTATATCTTGCTTGATATGTCTGTGTGTTTTTTAATATACGAGAGCGTCAAGTTGCGACGATATTATTGAATTTTTCGAAGGTATGCAAGTGCGCGCGAAACGTGAGCTCTCGACTGGTATAAGCGTAAGTAAGATAAGTATGAACACGTACGTTTATACAGTTCTTTTTCTTATACGTTCTTATGAACTTTTGATCGTTTCGATTAGCCTTTATTATATATATGGCCAAGTCTCTGTTAAATCGAGAGGTCAAAAAATAGATTTTCTTGAAACTTTGTGAAAACGTTTAATTTTATGTACCGAGTGTTGATGAATTTTTTCAGATTTTTTAACCTTTATGTTTTTGAGCTGTCCCATGTCAAAGTTGACAATTTTAACATTTTCTGCATTTTTTGCTGATTTTGATTAATTTATAAAATGCTGAATTTAAAGATAAAATAATTATTAATTTTTTGCATTTTCATTAATATTTATTTCAAAAAGGAAGCAGAATTGCGACATATGTTACATAGACTTTTTTTCTCGTAATTTTTCGTAGAATTTAATTATATTTTTTCAGACCTGTAGATAACATTTTTTTTTTAAATCAAAAACTAAATGAATTTTTGTAGGTTATAAAATGATCGCGGCCCATTCTGGGATTTGGGACTTTGTACAATAAAAAGGTATCTCCATGAATTTTTCGGTAGAGATACCTTAGATCGGTTTTTTTTCTGAATTTTAATGTTTCATTTGGAGGTATGTAAGTGAAAGTGTACACGTACAGCTTTGAAAATATTTTTATTGAAAAACTAAGAAAATTTTATTAAAAAAAAGTAGTTTGTGTTTATAGTGAAAAATGCTTCCCTGAGAAGTTATAAATTAATGAAAATCGGCAAAAAATGCAGAAAATGCTAAAATTGTCAACTTTGACAGAGAATCAGCCATATAGATACACTATATACAGTCGATAAATAATGGAAAGAATTTCAAGAGGATATCTTATACACGATGGTTAGACATTTTGCATATATATACGCGTCGACTATATATCAAGCATAATTTTGCTTGCGTAAGGAATGACCTGCGAGAGGTGCTACAGGATATACGTGGAATTTCAAGTATATAGTGGTGAAACGAAAAAGAAAAAACAACACGTTAAGTTTCTGCGATATCACGACGACGCACGTGGTGCGTTTAGAAAACATCTTGATTTCGGATGAGATAAGCGATTCTTCGGTGCAGTTCGACGTCGAGGTTTAAAATTATTGACTGCGAGTAGCAACGCGTGTGTGTATATATATGCGATGCGGAATATTTGCCTGGATTGCTGAAGTTTTAACTGATATGTCCACTGTATGTGTGTGGTTATAGTTGGTTTAAGATTTTTTGTTACGTGTGTTACGTGCGGAATAGGATGTAACTGAAGATTACTGGTAGTATGGTATTAGGCCGCGGGTTGATTCAACGGTATGGAAGTAAAATGGTTGAAAAATATTAGAAAAAAAAGAATAATTTAAAGGTAAAAAGGTATAATTGTTACCGTTAAAATTTTTATAAAAAATAATATAAACATCTTCAAAAGATGATACTAAATACATTCCAGACGCATATAGGTCCACAAGTTATTTCCACTTTGCTGTAAGAAGAATAAGAAGAAAAAAACGGAGAATATGCGACCTTGTCAGAAACCAGTTATATCTACATATTATTTTCTTCCGCGTCTAGAAATTAAACTACAAACACTGGAACCGCGCGATTAATCGACGAAAATCTCATTGTCTCTCGGTTATCAACCCCGATAACCCGATTAATTACATTTCCCCACTCCTCTCCCCGAAAAAAAGAAGATCCTAATCTTCCTCCAATTCGCGCCATTGCAAATCATACGATCCACATCGTCCGTTTCATTCACAGAACAAACCCGCAACGAAAAAAAAAGAAAGAAAAAAATACAACACAACATCCGAGCTTGAAGAGAAATTCACTTCGTACTAATTCACGTCTCGCTGTTAATACGAGCGTGACTCTTTCTATTGGTTCAATTGGTCGATATAAACGAGAGAGATCTCGAAGAATTTAACAATGTATGTGTATATATATATATAATAATAAAAAAAAATAAACTTACCAGTACCCCACCGACAGAAGAACTTTTGCAGGACCTTGTCGGTATTAGCACCGAGACGTTCAAGGAACGTCGAGCTTTCCTCCTCTTGTAGACTGGACGGTAGGTCGTCGGCCGATATCACACCTATTGGAGGAGAGGCAAGGGAGGAACGACGGGGGAAAAGAAAGAGAGAGAACAAAAGAATGCGAACGTTAGTGATTTTTTTTTTGCTTTGTTCACCATATATGGGAATAGAAAGAAAACTTTTTTTTGCGTGGGCGAAAAAGACGATAACTGTGCGTGTCAAGCGCAAACGTATACGTATGTATATAGATTGTGGAGAAAAAGTTTCCATATTGCTTTTATATATATATATATATATATATATATATATAGAGTTTATGTGTAACGCTGGATATGAATTCCAAGGCAAATAACCGTGATTTGTGCGTAATGAAAATTACTATTTCGACGGTTCTTTTTCTGTCTCCGTATATAATCACGGTTATTTTACCATATATATACATAGCATTGCAATGTGGATTTTCACTTGGAAAATTTTTCTCTCCTTCTGGTATATCATTATATAATTATGTATATATACCTCGAGGAGCAAAAGCCAAGCGCTCTCATCATTTCGACATATGTGTTTTTTTTCAAGCGTAATATATGCATCATCATATATACACGTAACCCCCACACACACGGAGAAACATAAGCGAGAGGAAGAATCTGTTTCTTCTTTTATCTCTCACTCCCGGTTATATGATAATATTGTTCAAATATCATCGTATACTGCTGGAAGTTATAGTGCTTATATTATACGTACAGAGAGCGGGTTCATGCAAAGAACAAAAAAAAGCGAATACAACATGCTAAAACACGGCGGGGGAGTTGTCTATATTAAGTACTGCTGTGCATCAGGCGGTATACGTTGGATTCCTATGGCTTTTAGAACATGGTGATGAAAGTGATTAAATATTACGCGTTATGAAAAGCATTAACGTTGATAGCTATTATCATTTTATATATATACACCGTGACTCTAACAATGACCGACAGTTTTTCAATTAACATTTTCCTACCCATATTACTACAACGCGCAACCCTTTCATGTATATACACATCGTCCGACCGGTGCCACTACACTAGTCTCATTAAAAATTAAACAATCCGCTCGGTAAAAGTTCAGCAACAGCAGTATATGTACACGCCGATAATAAAGTTCACTCGACAATTTACGCTAACCGACGGCAACTGGAACGTTCTCTGTGCTGTCTTATATTATACAAGAGTTTTAACTCTTGCTTTGTTGATACGAACTCTAGCATCTCTGTATATATCCAAGACGAATACGTATCGCAACAATTGCCGTTGCGTTATTGCAAATGACCCGTTTGCACGAGCACGAGCGCGAAATATTCCAAAATCATCGTCGTGCGCGCATAAGCATATTATACTAACGTGTAAACGTGTGTGTCTACACGGTCTTGGCCCTGAAAACATCATCACCCAAGCTATTAAAAAAAAAAAAAAAGAAAAAAGTCGCACTATAACTTCCAAGAAGTCGTGTAAGAATCCAGGTCTCTTTCTCTCTTATTCGCGTTTGTTAAATTTCATTTTTTTTTCTTTTATATTTTTTCTCCAACCGCGTGTGTGCTGGTTTAAATACATTCATATATATACGTATACGTATGTACAATATAGCTATTTACAACAGCGGTTACATCTATAGATAATTATAAATAATGTTTATAAATATGTAATGGTTGTGTCAATATATAATGTCTATATGTATGTAATATATATATATACTTAAACAACTAGGCAGGACAGTACAAGACAAAACAGTATAGCAACAGCAAAAGTATGTATAATAATAAATACATATATAAGTATATAAAAAAAAAAAAAGAAAGTAAATTATGCATCAGCAGCGTCATATAGCGCGCTTATGTGTATAATTATGTATACAATATAGGCATGCGCTTCAGCGTAGTTGCGCGGCCGCAAGATGAATTATATTTATGTAAAAGAAGAAGCATCAGCATATATCAGCGTCGAAGCACGAGATAAGACCTCGCCTCTCTCACTCTCTTTTCCTATCTACCGATCATTATTGTTATTATAAAGCTTAGCGTTCGCGCGCGCGTGAGGATATATAATGTGCGCATCGCGCGATTATTTCGCGCGCGACCTTTTTTTCTTTCCACAAGCCCCAGCCAACCGATCAATGCGCGTCGCATTATGTTTGTATCTATATACATACGTCTACAGTTGTATATGTATACACACTACTGTTGTTGATAAGGTCTTATACGCGCGCGTATATATAGGTGTAGATATTTATTTTCGGAACCTATAACAGCTAGGAATATTCGTGAAGACGCGAGCAAGGATTATATACATACACATGCGTCTGCGTAATAGGCTTAAAGAACCAAGGGGACACACGATGTAGCAGCTGACGTAAGTTTTCTAGAGAATACAGCGCATATACATGTATAACGTATAACACATCTATCTATATATATATACATTGTATTTTATAGTAACGAGAGCATGTATGTATGTATATAAGTGTGAGGGTAAGGAGACGAGTGTCTCGATTAGAGCTCGATTAGCGTAACAAGTCGGGCGCGAGATTAAGGCGATCGACGAAGAGAGACAGAGAGAGAGAGAATGAGTGAGGTTCTGAGAGTTACGGGGTCGCTTAAGTGGACGCAAGATGTTACTCGATTGGCGGATTAATTTTGATTGTGGAGAGATTAGGGTCGTCCGATTAGGATGATGAAATATAAAGTGTACAAGGGGTTAATGTAATTTTGAAGAAAAAAAAAAAGAAAAGAAAATTTACAATGGGTTGGGTGAAACTTGTTTTCTTTCGTTTTATTACGTTTTTTTTATTCCTCACTTATCAAAGAATTCGTATGTAATAAGACTTTCACGTCCAAAACGTGAAAATATTCAGAGCAGCATTATATATATATGCAGATATATTCACGTTATAATTACATAAAAAAAGGAAAAAAAAAAATTGTCGCGCGCGGTTTCGAAACAACAACAGCTATAGTTATATATATATTCATCGAGTAATATTTTCATCAATATAACCTTGTTTTCCAACTTTTCGAAATCGATGCGTATAAAACCTTTCCTTGGCAATCTCCTACACTATTTTACCTTTCGTTTATGTATATATATGTATATACACTAATTGTATCGCTAAAAGTGGCAACATTAATACTATTGAATAAATAAACTAATATTCACACACACATGTATATATATATATATATAAAGAACCCTATACCATCATCAATGTCGTATACTATACAGCCTTTGTAAATTCACTCGCGCCTCTACCTTGACAAATATATACCGTATTATACATATACACTCCACCTGCAGCGGAAACGGTGTATAGGCGAAAAAGGAAAAAAAAAAATCGAAAATCGCGATTTATTGCGCAACGTTCATAAACACCGGACGCGTATATATGTACATATATGTATATATAGTAGGAAATGAACAGACATTATTTTATATATAGATATAAGCGTGTGCATAATACACATTGGGCTATACGCAATTATCAAATTGAGGTGTTCGGTGCGGTGAACGCGCCGATTCACGGTATATATTACGTCGCGATGTACACACGAACGCCAACGCGTGTCTTGAATCTCGGCCAATGCGGCGTACCTACTATCACTGGAGTGACGACTATATGTATACACATATACATACAGGACTCGTCACTTTCACCGCGGGAATCTTCGAGAGAGAGAGAGAGATGAATCAGTCGTGCAATTAAATTTTGAGAAGGGGTGAGAGACGAGCAATCATCGCGTGGATTATATTAGTATTAATGTCGTCGTAATGTGATTTAATGGCAATGAGTTGAGTAGAGTTCTTGCTCGCTTCGTGTTTCATCGATCTTTATTGGATCGATAATTAAAGTATTTCGTGTCGTTGTCGTAGTCGTTCAATGTATAAAAGGGGGAATTATTAGCCGTTTAAACTTTTTGACTTCTTCACATACACATATATATATACATATATGGTACTCGGTATGTCTATTGGCTGCGCCGTAACGACAACGACGACGGTTTTATAAACGCGAGAAATTCAATAAAACTCGGTTCAGGTCTGTCTCTCTCTCTCTATATATATATCTGTGCGAGCGAATGGCAGTTATATCAAGGTCACAGTCTTAGTATATTTCCAGATTACCGTGAATCTATATTATATACATATATCTGAATTTATTAGAATTTTGAAGATACGAGAATAGGTGGCCATTTTAATGTGAACAAGAAAAAAAAAATAGGAGGTATAATGTTCCAAGAGTCACGCGGTGTCGATATATACAGATATACAAAGAAAACCCGTGTAACTTCCCTAACGACCTGTTAATACATGTTTTCGGTCCCTCGCGTGCAGTAATACGTACATATATGTAAGCATTCTCTATCGCGTATTATATATTTTCATCGATATTATAGAGCCTGCATTATCCTGCGACATTGTTTATACACACGCGAGAGGCACACATCTATACAATTGTCCTGGATAACTACCGATAACTCGACGCTGTTATATACACCTCGTTATATTAATACGCTTATTACAACACCGTTAATTATTTCTCAACGTAATTTGTTATACACCTTTTTATATGGAGGTTTTATATATATACCGAAAATATTTCCTAGACTATCTGTAAAAATTTCTTTATTTCCCATGATGACCTGCACACACACACACAGAGCAAAAGGATTTGGGCACACGTCTGGTCAAGTTCCAACATTTGCGCTTGGATCGATCTTATATATATTACGTCGCGAGCGCGTTATTCGGTATATATCTTACGCGGTCAAACCGCGCTCTATACACGACGATTCTAAAATTATATGCAAGCAGTGTGCTCACGAGCAGCTCGTCGCTGTCGTTGTGCGAGCGAGTCGATAATATTTACATTGGCATACGATATCTACTACTACCACTACTACTACTATTACGGAGGATTTTTTTTCTCTTTTAGGAAACATTATATAGGTGTAATTTCGTGATCGCATGTGTGTATGTGTCATGCGGTATATATAAGAGAGAGATAGACCATAGGTATATATATACGTATACACAGACAGCGTTGGGTAAGTCTCGAGGAATGTCGGAATTGATTTCCTCACTGTCGTTATAGCGAAACTACTGTGTGTGAATGTGTGTGTGTGTGTGTAGGTATCTGGGTGTAAAAGCGAACGCGGCTTTTATGCAAGACGCTGTAACAGCAGCGTATAATATTACGATAATGTCAAGGCATCTATTAAATCGGTTTAATATATACTTTTACGGGTTGAATTTTTCGTGTATGTATGTATTTTATACAGACGCAGTAGATGTTATACTGTAGCGTGTATAGTTTTATACGATAAGATTTACGCGATACTGGTTTTTTTTTTCAATTTTTTTTTTGCGCTTTTTTTGGTACATTCGAAATGTCGCCAAGTTCATTGGTATCTATATAAAGCTATTTTTGGAAACTGATCGCATATACATTATACGAACAATGATTTATGTGTTGTAGTTGTTACTCATACGCGTGTACACAAACTTCCCTATATATATACGTGAGTCAAAACTGTCGTACGATTTGCTATATACGATCAAACGACAAAAACTTCCGGTAAGAATTTCACCTGTTTCTCGGTAAGATAGAGTTAAATGTCTTGACTAATAACTTGGCATTTTCTTTGTTGTTGTTTTTATAACTCATTTTTATTATACCAAGCGCACGAGTGTATATAGTGTATTGAAAATAAGCTAAAACTTTTATATACTCTTGTCGCGTATATATATACAGAATGCATATAATCATATTAATTTTTGCGCAGGTATTTTAAATGTATACGTTTTTTTTATTTTATTTTCATTACACGTTTGGAGGTAACCGTCTAGGATAATATTCGAGAGCGAATTAAACTCAGCTATGAAGAGGTAGAAGGTCGCACTAAAAATATTTTTGTTTCATTTGCGCGAAAAACATGTATATATATATATACACAGCGCATTAGCTTTTATTTACGACTGTACGATGATATGTATATGTGTGTGTAACAAACGCAGCTTACAAATTCTGCAACTTTATCGTGCCGTGTCATAATGAAAATAAAATGTTCACGATCTGTTTCATTGTATATGTACAGACACGTTCATCATGTGAAACTTATAACTTTTTCGCTATGCATGTGTGTGTATCTATAATATTTTCAAAGCACATAATGCGATTAAAAATAAACATTATTTCCTTTGACTTCACTCATAACAGTGCTAAGCCTGCGCATACTTTATACACAAACACATGTATATATGTATATATATAACCGATAAATCATTCAATACAAAAAACAGCGAGACAGAGGAAAAAAAATAGCTCGAAACTGCTTATCAGCGGTGTATAATATATAAATACACCGGTATACTTGACGCAAAATGAATAGCACTCCCTGGATAGGTATTTTACATAATGTAATAATAATAATCTATGTGTTTTTCCCTTGTTTTTCTCTCCTCTCAAAGAAGGCGTGGCCGTGGGATACAAAATACAAGCGGTCAAAGCACATAGCGCATATGGTAAAAGGTTTGGATGTTAATTAAGTTTAGTTTAACATAGAGAAAGAGATAGAGAGACACATAGGACATGGTAATACAATGACGACAGACACACACATAGATAGATAGACAGACAGAACAGTGAGAGTAGTATATGTAATAAAGTAAGTGAGTGAGTAAGTAATATAGATATAGAGGTATAAAGATGTGCGGCGGCGGCTGCTCTGCGACTGCGGCGGCGGGCGGCGACATACAAAAGGCGTGAGTAACAATAACCGCGCGGAGCGATTCATCATCATACGTGCACCCATGTACGCGCAATGCAATACTGGTAATAGATTGTACATTTAGGAAAAAAAAGATGCATTATATTAAAAAAAAAAAAATAAGAAAAAAAACAACCAAAAAAGACGTGCTAGTGGTAGCGTGCGTATAAAAACAACAACGATATACAAAAGACAGAAATAAATATATATAGTAGAAGTATACAAAAAGTAAGTAAGTAAGTAAGTAGCAATAATAAATAATAATCAACAATAACGAACGAAAAAAGAAGTGTAAAAAAAAAGAAAACAAAAATTCAAAGATGAACAGAACATATAGAGCAAAGTTAAAGACTTTTTTGTCAGAGAGTCACGTACTGGAACGTTTAGACTGGAGCGGGCTGTCTTCCTCGTCGGCTGCTAGAGCGATGCGCGCACCGTCGCCCTGATGATGGAGCCCGGCGGCAAGACGCCTACCGACCTGCCTGCCCACCTCCTCCCCTCGTGCAACTACACATATACGTACACAGCACGCGTACACCATACGTGAACAATTTTTCCTTTTCTTATAACCTCCACTCCATGTTTATTTATTTTTATTATTTTTTTGTTATTTAGTGGTTTTTTTCATTATCTTCTAATTTTTTTTAGTCATGTTGTGTGGACGCGAAGAAAAAAACGTTGCTCCGAGACGAAACAACGACGGTTTTTATCATGTAATTAAGAACGATTATTAATAGGTCTTTGATCGACGATTTCATTTGTGCTCACGTGTAGATAAGTTAAATACTTTGTGTTATCGTATCGGAGCAACGTTTTTATCTAGTATTGGAATTTCAAACGAAAAATTTTTTTTTTTTAGATTTAAAAACAAAAAAGGGAAAACAATAACAAGAAAGAAGTGGAGCTGTGGTGCAGTACACACGTGACGTAAGAGATTATTTTTTGTTTTAAAGAAAAAAAACCAAAGAATTTTGGAAAATTGAAACGAGATGTTGTAGTTGTTCGTCGTCGCGTAATATGTATATATGTATATCTGCGGAAAGGGAAACGTGACCGAGCAAGATTTCACTGGAAATCCGTCGCGCCGGTTATCCACGTAACAGGTTTTTTCATCGCCGGTTTCGCAACAACGTTTTGTCCCCGCGCGTGCACGCGCTTAAACAGCAGAATGGTCATACGATAGATTTTCGTAAAAATAAGCACGCGTAAGTCGAATTTCATTAACCGTAAATTAAAAGAAATAAGAAGAAAAGAAAGAAGGAAAAAAATAATATCATTTATAAGTACTCATGAGTAATATTCAATGCTTTTATTAGTCGCATGCCGCATGCGACGACGAAGACGACGATTAATCGACCGATTAATTACTGTTAATGCCGCGCGATGACTCGATATTCGCGATATATAGAGATTAGCTCGAAGAAGAAACTAGTCTCCGTTATATAAGAAACATATATTAGCTTGGATAGTATGTATGTACGTGCTGCTTAGAGGCAGGAGAACAATAATAAATCTACGATGTTATATATAGCGACGCGCGACTATACAGAGCGAGCAACAAAAATTTTTCACGAGCTATGTATATACGATTAGCAAATTTCTTAACGGGCAGTGGTGGTATACATATGTGGAGATGCGTTATCACTCCGGGATGCGTTATGGAGGTGACAGTAAAAAAATTAAACCATAGATATAGTTAGTAGAACTACAAAGTATAGGGAAAATAATATATAACTATATGTAAGAGTGAAAAAAAAAATTAAAAAGATTAGACCACAACCGATAAAAGGGATAATAAGGTGCATACAAGTCCTTCACCTCCTCATCCTCATCTAATAACAGTGCTAATCATTCGAGAGTTTCACAACGACGCGATTAGCGTGTCGTCGCGATATAAAAAAAAACAGAAAGAAGGGTTTAGAAAAATCACTCTTAGCGTTTGAAAACCTACATCTTTCTCGCTTACAGTAACGTAGCGAGAAACAAATGAAAAGATATGCGTAGTAAAGTAAAAAGTATAAAAAAGGAAAAAAAGTATATTATACGAGCAGTGTGTCTTGTAATAGTCACTCAGTATAGCTGAAGTATTATTACTGGTTCATCACAGAGCTAAAGGATAACGAGCAATAGGTATATTATGGGTAGGGGGAAAAAATAATAAGAAAAGTCGCATAGAAAATAGTATATAGGAAAAGAAAATAAAAATCGCAGAAAGCGTTATAACATTCGAAGAGAATGATTAATAATAAAGGAAAATAATAAAAATTATCGGGCGTATCTGTTCAGCACATTAGGTGCGTGTACATAACTTTGCGTGGCCTGCATTCACAAAGTCGTTGGCAATCCACAGCATATATTATATTATCATAAAATCTTATGGTTTTTAAAGTAAAAGAAAAAAGAATACCCTAATGAAAAAAAAATTATATATAAAAAAGAAAATACAGTGAGAAACGTTCCCGAGAGAGATACTGAGACTTACTTTTACATAACTGTATTACTCCAACCTCGGTAACGTTTCTCACACTACTACGTTTCATTCTGTCAAACCTCGAGTCACTTACCGATCTTCTTGCGATTATTGAAGCAGAGCAGCGACAATATAAAGACAGTGCTACCACCGAGGAACACTATCGTCATGATAACCGCATACCCATCGTAACCCATGAGCTTAAACGGTTCAGGTAAAGGTGGCAAAGGCGGTGGTGCTGGACAACTTTCCTCGCAATCCACACAGCTACATGCCGGCGATTTTGCCTGTAATATCATATATACATATAAACCATCGATCTCTTGTCGTCTATAACAATCCATTGTTCTCTAATATGTTTATATACTAACATTTAGCGCTTTATTACATGGCGTGGCAATAGGATCACGCGGTACGAATTTACCGATCGGCGTCTCACTGGCCACGTAGGTGATCTGGAAGGGCACGAAAGGATTGGTGCTATCGCCAAGGTAGTTGAACCATCGCTGAGGATTGCACCTTGTAGAACCATATTCGCCGCACATCAAGTCCAACGCTAATTCTCCGGAACTTGGCATCGACACTCGGCTACATGATTTGTAGGTATTGTTCAGATACGTCGAAGTGAAGTATACCTCGATACCGTTCACGTACGTCACGTCTGTAGAAGAGACAAATAAAACGCGATTCGTATATATTTACCCTACACATTTAAAATTTACATACTACTATCTACATATTTATTCGATGTATACGTACTGCTATCCTCAGCTTTGTCGATTTCTGTAACGTTAACGAACAACGACTGTTGAGGACTACAAGTAAACTCGCATATCTGCTTGGCAAAGTTGCTCATACAACTCGGACACCGTTTCAATATCGACGAGGCCATACGGATGTTCTGGTCGAGGGTTGTCAGCTGCTTCGTATCGCAGCAGGTTTTAGGTATGGAGTTATCCTTAGGTACCATATGCTGGCAGTACCTAGCGAATATCTTTTGACCTTCCATGTCCAGTTCTTTAGCTGGACCCTCGTATGGGCAGTTCTTTGCGTGGCCAAACATATCGTGGTAGCACTCGCCGTGCCATATGCAGTGGCCGACATCGTCGCCGGCTGCATTTGCCACCTGAAATAATTAGGTATACCAACGTTAAAACCTAACTTCTTCTATACGCATAGTGTACATAATTTATTTAATAGATTAGAGTACATAATCGATCGTTAGTTCTTTCGTTCGTATTGTGTATAGTTTTATTAGCTGAGGAAAGAGATTAGGGATAGACCCGATATATCTATGCGGCTAAGGGAGAGAGAGAGAGAGAAACCGGCGGGGTAAACAAAAGTACGTCGCAGCACACCTGCGCGTGAACGAGATTGCGTCATTATCTAAATTGGAGCGCGAAAAAGTAAGAGAAGAAGAAAAACACGTGTCATTGAACGAGCTGTTTATCACAGGTCGCAGTGGTATGGGAAGGATCGCGTAAGCATATATATATGTATGAGCAAGATTTCCGAGGATAGTTTAAGTAATTAGTCATCATCATTTCTTTCTCTCTTTCCTTCTTTTACCCACACTTTTGTCACGTCACTGATTTAACATTTTTTTTTGTTCCCTCGATACACGTTCGGTAATGAATTATTTTTAGGCAAGTGAGATTGCACGTTAATTGCGATTTCTAATATATATCTTGATAATACATGTACGATTGATTCGTAATGATAGTGTAATCAGTCGTAGGGATGAGTCACACGCGTACATAGCGCGAACTGGTGACATTCGTGTTTTTGTACGAATGATTATAGAGGGGAAAGAAAAAACGAGAACCAATGATTTGATCTTAATAACCCTGTAATATAATGTAATATATCCTCTTTTTAATTCACTTTCTCGTTATACGCATACACGTTATCAATCCTGTACCGTGAGCAATATCCGCTAATGTACAATCTGATAATCTTCGCGATCACATTGTTAACACATTATTATCGTTATAATTAAAGAAAAATAAAAAATAAATCGCAATTGCATTTGCTCTTCCAATATAATCGCCATCACTAAGATATACTACGCCGGATACAATTTTAGCCTCTTCGCATGTAAATATTTACATCGCGCGCGTTGATCGCTGATCCCGCGACGAAAAAAGAACCGCGCATATATATATATAAAAATACACACACATCCGTCTACCTTCATATATATATATATCAACATATACATATAAAAACTACGTTATCATCCTGCCTATATGTTTTTTCCCTTGCCCTCATCCTTCCCATTCGAAAACTGCGCATCCTCCTGCATCTGCGCACATCAGCTCACACCGCACCGTCGTGGCTATCGCTATACTATACTGCTATAACTGCCAAGCGTGTCAAGGAGCCTATCATCGTCGTCCTAAGGGTTGATCCTCTCACACACATACATACATATAAGAAAAAGAAAAAGTGTATATATATAGATATATACATATCCGTTGTTGATAATCGAACGACTGGCAACGACGACTATACGTCACGCATTCCCAAGGCCGGCGGGCTTCCGCAGTGTGTGTGTGTGTGTGTATGTATAGTATATAGGTAGAGAGCGAAAGATAGATTGATGTATATAGGTAAGTTAGGTATACAGGTATGCGCGCTTGTGTGTCTCTACGTATGTTCCACGTTTAACTATATAACCGTGAGCGCGTGATAATGACCTAGTCTCGCCAAACTATGGAAATCTGAGGGTCTTTTCCTGTGTGTATATGGTCTATATACGCACTACCTTGCAGCTGTAACACTGGATATAGTAATACGAATCATGATGATGATAATAATAATAACAACAGTGTATTAAACGTTATCGGCGTGCGGTGAGTTTAAAGACAAAAAAGAAAAGGTTCGCGGTGCCTAAATTAAAGTATAATAAACCTGTCTGGTCTGACGTCACCCACGACAATAAACTCAAACTTTGTGTCGCTCTCACTTGCTCTTACTCATATATATGTATAGAGGTACGCACGCAGTCGTGTGAGAGGGAGAGAACGTGCACAATTCCCTGCGTACTGTGTAATACGCCTACATATATATGCCTATATAATTGTGCATTGTAAGGCTGCACGACGGCGACGGCCGTTAACGACCTTTTAACGCTATATATACACATACACACGTTGTATACAGAGCCTCTCTTTCTTTCTCGCTCCCCCTTTTTTCCCTTCGAACCGCTCCTATATGCTACTGACTACACCCTATAATCATCATCACCCGCGTTTCGTCCTTTTCCCATGAAATGTACGTTACACACTCGTTTAGGTCATAGAAAGGAATGCGATATATATTACAACTGTAAAAAAAAAGAATCAACGTTCTCGTCTTTGTCAGCTCCAAAATAATTCGCGACGTATCAGATACACATATAATACGGAGAAAAAGAGAGAATATATAGGCGTGTGTAGTCGTCATCGTCACGCGCTCTCTCTCTCTTTCTCTCTGTGCGTTACTCCGATACTTCGATAAACAAACAAAAACTCCGCGGTCTGCAAAAATCGACCGTCTACATGTATATTATATATATCTATTCGTTGTAAGTACATATACATACGACTACGTACGTATTGAATATATATGTCTAACTGTATGTGTATACATACAACATAGCGCGTCGTGTGCTATGCAGCGTAAACGGGGCTCGAGAAAGCGCTATATACGCTATATAGAAGAGACACACAGACGGATATACACACGAAGTTTTTGCTCGCATATATACGTATACACACATAAGTTCAACGGGTGTGGTGGTATGAGTGAGCGCGGCGCGGTGTGGCGTGAGAGAGTGAGTACCTATATATACGAGTAAACCCGTATAGAGCGCGGAAAATCCCAAGGCAGGTGTCTTTCTCTCTCTCTCTCTCTCTCTTGTCATTACGATAGCTTGTATATAATATATATGTAGGTAAGATACTTACCGGAGCAACGATGAGGAGGGCAGCAGCGCCAAGGCCCAGCCATAGCGCCGTCGTCGTCATCGTCGTTCTCCTTTCGTTTGGCCACCTCCCCGTCGTCGTCGTCGTCGTCATTGTGAGCGGCCGCGTCTCCTCACCCGCTCTACCTCGTCCTCGTCTTCTGCCGTCGTCGTCGCTGCTGCTGGTTATGTTACTTCTACTTCTCGATCGCCCCGCGCACATATATGTATATTATAC
This sequence comes from Torymus tubicola, assembly GCA_035583055.1. Classification (NCBI taxonomy): domain Eukaryota; kingdom Metazoa; phylum Arthropoda; class Insecta; order Hymenoptera; family Torymidae; genus Torymus; species Torymus tubicola. Next base: position 22,745,572 of record JAWWEQ010000027.1, read on the forward strand.
CTGGGTGTATATGTGATGTATATACACACTGATATAGATAGCTGATGTTATATATACGTATATATCTACACTGACACAAAACACACAGACACACGCGCACACACACTCCCTATATTATCACTCACACACGGGCGGCGCTGTTGGTGTGATCACAGCGCACGGTTGGTTGTACCTCAGGAAGAGGAGCACAGCTCGCGACGACGTTGATGCACCATTTGGATATTATAATATTCTTCCAGTTCCTTCGTGTCTCTATATATAATTATTATTATTATCGCACGTCTTCTTTTCTTGTGAGTCTATATGTCTCTCTCTCTTTTTCTTGCGGCGACGACGACGAGACGTCGTCGTACCTCTTGCCTTTATAGCCTACGACGGCTATGCGCGAAGAAACAAGATGACGGCGGGCGTGCGCGCTGACGACTGACGCACGTAAAATCCATGGAATGCTCTCGCGCCAGCGCCGCGGTGCTGCTGCTGCCTGCTGCTGTTGCGTGTCGCTCCGTCGCCGCCGCCGCCGCGGCTTGCGATCGCTGCGGGTACCTAAGTATATCCCCCACTACCTCTCGTCTCTTTCGACGTTATAACCCAGAGAGCGCAGCACCCGTAGTGTATATAGGTATATATAAGCATTGTGACTCACGCAGTTCTCTGTATATCTATATATATATGTATGAAGCGATATAGATATATATTGTGTATATATATGAGATATCGCGCGAGATGCGCGCGCAACCGACCGCGCCGAGTTTGACTTGTGTGCAGGAGTGACGGTTATATACGTTATATATATATATATATATATATAGGCAGTATAGGTAAATTATTTTTCTTTATTTCTTTTTTCACTGGCGTGTTGTTCGCGATGATGATTATAGAACAGGGATTTGTAAAACACGCGATGGAGAAGGAAACAGTAGGACGTCGAGAGGTTTTTTTTTTCGAGACAGTATAGTAAATGATGGTAACGTATATATATATATATGTTGTGTGGTGCGCGGTCAAGGATGAGGGTTGATGTATACCTATTATGGTGGAATGCGTTCTTTTTAACTGCGGGTATAATATAAGAGGAGAGTGCAGGACGCGCCAGACTGGCCAGACGATGATTTTTTGGCCGATTTTTAGGGAGAACCGGAGGGGCTTTATTGTAGGGTTCGGAGAAATCGTGGTGCTGGATGGGTTTCGCGGCATGCGGGTGTGCGACGAAGAAGACGAGAGAAGAAAAGGAAAGGGTGCGCAGATATTGTGGCGATGTAATATATTGTAGAGAAAGATTGTTTGAAAGATATATTACTTATATAAGTAAAAGGAATTTTAGCGGGTGTATATAGAATTTTTGTTGGTTAAAAATTAATGCGGTATTTCAATTGTTTAATATTTCGGTTCGGTATATGCTATATGTGAAGGAAATCGATGCTAAAATAAGAAAAATTGATATTGTATATATGAGAATAATGAAAAATATGAATACTGTAATCAGTTGTCATTTTTATGGAATTTTCTGTAATTAAATGTAATGTCGAATTATAATAGAAGATTTGTTTTACTCAATTTTAAGAGGAAAACGGAAACTCATGCTTCATTGCATTAGAAATATATGTCAATGAATAATTTAAGTAGCTATATGGCGTACAAAAAATTAAATAGATTCAAACTCGAATTTGTTCTATATTTAGCATACTTTGCAACTTGAAACTATCCACGTTGTTTTTACGTTGCGCAAAGTGAAACGATTTAGAATACTTTTTTGCATGATAAATGAATCAGTATAATCTTTATTTGATTCATTGTATATATAAATTCACAATGTATTCTAGCTGTCACTAAAAATTCATTTCCTCTGTAAAAGGATAGTCAAAGGTTTTATTAAATGTCACTCTTTTGCACTGCTGAATTCTAAAAAAAGCTGGTGATGCATAATCGCGTATAATACCAAGAACGTCGAATCTGCTGATTTTGTTTTATTTTTTGTACGACGCACGGGAGGAAATGCGTTAGCGCGATCGTCGACAACGATAATAAAAATTTGTAAATTATATATATACTGTCTCGGTATAAATCACGATTTATCATAGATTTAACACTTTATATATAAATTATTCTTAAAATCAACATAGATAATAAATATACATAGCGATAAATGAACAAAACAATAGACATACGAACATTTTATTGATTTATTTGCTAAAGCATAGTTCAATACCGTTTGTAGAATAAGGGAATAATATTTCGTTTGTTTAACATTTTTTTTCTTCATATTCCTTGAGATAGCGAGATAAATAAACTGGACTACAAGATATAATGCATTGACATTTATATATTGTGTGACGAGAAAAGCATTTTATGAGCTCCGGGCATTAAATTTTTACGGGATTTCGTGGAAGATGATTTTTAGTTGCTGGACATTAATTCTAATGGGTAGAAGACGAGAATCCGGCCGCTAAATTGACAATTGAGATAATAATGTTCTGTCAACAATTGGATTTTAATTTTTTCTTTTTTATCTGTAGATACCTAATGCGATGTTGATAACATCGCTAATAACATACTTATTAAACGATAGAAAACAACAACATAGTTCAATGAGATATTTTTTTTTTTTTATATAAATATTTGCTATCGCGAAAACTTTTTTGTAAACGCAGTTTGTAAAATAAAGAAAAAGTAGTTGAGAAAGCTTCTTAGGTTTTCAAAGAAATATATCAGTTTCTTTTAAAAAGGAATTTATATAATATATATATTATATATACATTGTACGTTTGATTACATGAAATGAGTTTTAAAGATAACGAAATTGCAATCAGTCATAATCCTATACAGTCTTAATAAAAAACTTTATCGCTAAAATAAAATAGAGGAGATCAGCCTATTATTGAAAATTTAACATTTTACAGCCATAAAATCATTACATAGCGCTCAAAAATTAAACCTACAAAAAACATTTGATAAAATCTTTATATTTGGTTATTGAGATCTTCATACTTGAATAAAGCTGATAGAAAGCACCAACATTAAAAATAATTTTAAAAGTACCGACATTTCGTGTATTACGAAAAAAAATCACACGATGAATACACATTTCAGCAACCTGTCATACAACATTCTAGTTTTCAAGTTTGCATAATTTTCATGAATTAAATTTAAAAAATACTTTCGGAGAATAACAAGCGATTCGTTTTTGTCATTCATACGACATAACAGTAAGCGAAACTACAATACTTTTTGTAGTCTGGCATTTGTTACTAATTTAATTTTATCGAAGAATGCGAGCGTTAAGTAATCATAGCAGTCTATTACGGTAAATAAAAGTGTTTAGCTCGCCAAAACGAATGCAAATGTGTATAAATCATATGGTTAAAAGACCGAATTTCGCCCCATATCGGCCACACCCTAGACTTCGATTGTCTAGTAACATAAGTTTTCTAGTATTGGGCAAATCTCCTCTATATTCTTTAAGCATTATTACATAACTTGCATAATATATAGAACTATATAAAATAAAATATATATTTTTCGAAAAAAACTCTGATTTATAATAATGAACACTTTTTGTGTATAACCAATAACTTTGTTTAATACAGCAATATAAATTTATATATATTTTTTCATAGTATCATTTGGTCTTGTGACATAAATTGGTATCAAATTTGTTTATTTCATAGAAAGTTACTAATTTAATGTTAATGTTCATATATTTATATGAGAATGAGTTATAAATAAAAAATTTTTTTTTTTAATTTGATATTTGAAACTTATTAAACATTTTTACAAAATTGCTCATCTAATGTATGAGAATAAATATGGAATTTGTTATTTCAAAAAAACTATTATTTTTTTGAATATCGTTATTAGCTATATAAATTTTACAAATTTTAATATAATAGATAGATAATAAGTAAAAATTCAACATAACAAACTGTATGTTACATATATCACACAACTTTTAAAATGCATTCTTAAAAATTGCATTTCAAAATGTCTTTATTGCCACATTCTGATACCATTGTTTTCTAGGGTCATTGCTAAGATGGGTTTAAAAGGATGAGGAGCAAATCGACGAGATTTTTCCTCTAAATTAATATTATGAACTACTCTTCCAGTGTCTTTATCCCAAATATGTATATTGTTTGAAAATGTATTACCAGTCAAATTACTACGCACAGCCCCACTGGCTACTATGAAATCACTTCTTGATCCAACAAAATGTGTATTAAATATTACATATGTATAAGATTCTTGTTCAAGACGGTCAATTTCATACGTTCTAATTGGTTCATTTCTTAATGTATTAAATAAGAAAATTTGAGCTTCAGAGTAAGCAGTAAGAATTTCTGTTCCATCATAATTATATTTCACAGTTATGGTGCATTTATGAACAAATTCTATTGGATCCAGAATTAATTTATGGACAGGCTCTGATAAATTTCGGCAATCATATACCCTCAGATCACTTCTCCCAGCAATGCAAAACTCAAAACACTTTGTAGGATTGATATCAATACCACAAATTACATAATAATCAGAAAATTTATGCCTTGCAAACAATAATTCCATAGGTTTTGCCTCTCTTATATCTATATGTACAATCTTACCTTTTATACTACCAGCAAGAACTGAATAAGGAAGATTTGAGTTTACACAAAATTTAAAGCTACCTGAGAAAGAATTTTCTAAACTGCGCATTTTGTTGGTATTGAGATCCATTAGTCGAATGTTTCCATACTGACCACTGGTCACTACTAAATTCTCAGGATCAGCTGGAATCCAATTCACTTGTCTTACTGTAAAATTATGACCTGAACTAAAACATGTTATTCTTCTGCCTGAGGCCCAGTCATAAATTTGAACTGTATCATTTCCCCAGAAGACATTTGCAATTAAATTCCCTTTACAATTGAACTGTATTTCTGAGATCTGTTTATTCTGTAATGCTGGACAATTTTCCAAGACAGTTGTTGGTTTTAAATTTTGCAAAACATTTTGCGTTGAATAATAACTGGATAAGGCTGGTTTAATGGTAATACCCAACTGCTGATTCACTAGATTTTTAATAATAGACAGTTTGAAAAATATCCTACTCGATTTCTCCTCCATTGTCTATAAACAAAAAAGTTGATCGATTACAAAATTTAGCTTGTAAAAAAAGAATTATAATCATAATTTGTACAAACCTTTTGTATTTAAAATTACTTTTTCTAGATTTAAATAAGATGCTTGAATCATCTGCATGGAATAGTTTTTTCCAGACTCTTACAATTATTTCTGGTAAACATAAACAATGCTAATGTTATTTTAACTTCGCAACGATAACACAAAAGACATTCTTGTCCTGATTCAGCAACTACTTACACGGATTATATTATTCATGTTGCCAGTCAACTCAGCTCCGATTCTATTGTTTCACGCTCCAAGCAAACCATTTGTTTATTCCACAACATAACCTGAATATCAACCTTAATCTCAATTAAACTTCCTCGACGGTCCTGTCAATAACCAAGGCTCAAAAGTAACCTTGTCTTCCACTTAAAAACGATTATCACCAAATTGACGAACGCCCAGACTGGATAAACAAAGCCTGACGTTATTAATACGTTTTAGAAAACGAAACAATTTATAAACTTATAAGATACAAGTCGAAGTAGAAGAAAGCAATTTCGTATAGGTGCTGCCTATATAGCAGATGATTTTTGTCGTTGGCATAACTGCGTCGCCACTGCAGACACTGCGTATAGGCCGAACAGCTGGTAAAAGTCGAACTCTTCTATCTCCCTCTTCGTCACACATTTTCATATAAGTAAGATATACACGCGCGGATGGATCCGTCGTCGTGATGATCGCAGCAGCAGCAGCAGCAGCTTGTGCATCATCGTATAACACGCGTGAAGAACCGAGCGAACGAACATCGAGCACTGCCGTATTTTGACACAATTGTTGCCGATTTTTTTCGACAGGATAACCGCGGGTGCAATTAGACATAATATAATCGTCACTAATGATTCTGCGAGTGATACGAAGAACTGCCGAGCCTCTGACACTGTCACTTGTGAGTTTTATTTACCATGCAATAAGTGGCTCGTTTGATGAAACTTTGCAATGTGGCTTGGAGTATAGATGTAACGGTTGAATTTGCATGCGTGCTTGTATGTGTGTGTATATATATGATAGACGCATGCATGTTTGTATCACGTGCAATGAATGTATTTGACAAGTTGCAAAGGAAAAAAGTTTGATATTATGAATGGAACTAATACTGGAAAGTTTTCACTGTTCTACTTTTGCAAGCCTTGTGCTATTTATTTTGAACTTGGTTGTTTTTACTTAATTTTTTTATATAATTTTTAACTTACTTCTTGAATAATTTTAAATTGAAAGAAGTGATTATTTGAATTTATTATTTCTTTTTTCCAGTGGTCCAGGTCACAGAGAGAGCTCAGCACATCGGAAATAGCACAACTGACACCGGAAGCTATTGTAAATGACAAGGTGCGAACAGAATGTGTTAAACGACTGAAGCTAATAAATGTAACAAAGAAACTTAAAGATAATACAAACAAGGCTGCTGTTTTAGTTCCATTATGTATACACAATGGAAAATTAGGTCTTCTCTATACTTTAAGATCAAACAAAGTGAGTACAAACAGAGGACAGGTGAGCTTTCCCGGTGGCATGAAAGATAAAACTGATCCTACCTTGGAGGACACAGCTCTGAGAGAAACATGGGAGGAGTTGAGAATATCAAAGGATAGCGTTGATGTATGGGGTAGTGCAAATTTAATAGAGAGAAAACACGTGACTGTATTGCCTGTACTGGGTTTCATTGGTGAAGTGGATCCCAAAAAACTGCATGTCAACACGCATGAAGTGGAGGAAGCCTTTGTACAGCCTCTGGAAAAGCTTTGCGAGCCAGGTCTCTGTCGATTCACACAATTTAAAGATAATTACACACTGCCAACGTACCTGGGAGGTGATCACAAAATCTGGGGTTTGACAGCTGTAATTACGCATGTGATCCTTAATGCTCTCATACCAGGTGTTTACAAACACAAACTTGTATTTCTTAAGTCTATAGAGCAAGTCAAACAGAACAGTAGTAGTATATCCACATCCAGTGAAGCACAACAATCCTGACTCTTCTATAGCTATCCGGTAAAGAATGAGTTTATAAAAATTCATAGTACCTCGATATTATGCATAAAAAATGAAGAGAATAAGGGAAAACTTTTAAGTCTTTCAATTTATTTAACAAGAACCAAATAATATATATTTTTCTATTTAATCTTGTACAAACTTGTGTTTGTCCGGAAATGTACAATTTGTATAAAACATTACACTTTGTATGCTGTATATTTAAAATTTCACGACATCATTTGACACTTTTACATGTTTTAAACTCGTGCGACATTTAAAAATAAAACGAGTCAATATAAGTTATTATATTAAAAAAACAAAAAAAAAAACAAAAAAAAATATATATAAGAATGAAACGAACAACGAAAAATACTGACATCTCCTTATTACAAATCAATAATACCCACAATAATATCCCACATATCGTCTATATAATAATAATAATCGCCGAATCGTATTATCATCACCATCATCGTTAACGAAAAAAAAAAAAAAAAAAAAAAACTGAGAGGAGAGCAGATACATATATATATTTCATAATATACATCCGAGAATCTTCAGGATCTTTGCGCGTCACTCTCTCGCAAGTCTTGTATATCTCACGTACATATATAATTAATACATATATATATACGTATCGAGTGGAAAATACACAGACGCGGTCGAAAAAAAAATAATAATAAGAATAACATTTATAATAGTAACAATAATAACAACGTCACTCTATAATTTATCGTGTGTGTCTGTGTACGTGTTTATCTCTCTAGCTAAAATAAATTATTTCGTCAGTACGCGGTCTCTCGCATATATAGTATATAGATATATAATTTATGTACGTGTTGTATTTAAGTATGTTAATAAACGGGACGACGCATACTGTGTCACAAACCCCGACTCGTCGTCTCGTCCGTTTGTAATTCATGTACATAATGTATATATATGTATATATACGTGTTAGCACAGCAAGGGATGGTGGTGGTATATGTGTATATATGTGTGTGTCTGTGTTTCGGTGTGTATATTATATAAGGTCCACGCGCGTTCTTCAGTATATATATATTATATAATACTCTCGCGAGGACTTTTCAACAGTTCTCGGGCAGCGGGCCGAACAGATGAACTGCTGGTGTCTTGTCAGTTGAATCGCCCAAGAACGAAGCGTACAGCTCCTGGTAACGCGACAGGGTCAGTCCACCGCGTCGCTTGTCATCATCCTGCGTGTATATATATACATAAAAAAATTGTTTAATCAGTTCTTCTTTTTCTTCGTTTTATAGGTTTTATATAATAATAATAAAGAGGAAACTTACGTTGAGTAGATTTTGGTAAGCTTGATCGATGACTTCAATACTCGCGATCGGGATTCTCGTGACTGCGTTGTATCGGTACTCCTCGACTCCGATTACGCCATCGCCTGCAGTGTGCATGAAAAGGAGTAAGAAACAAAAATTGATACCAGAGTTAGCGTAAACAGGATGTGTGTAATAGCCCGCGGTTGTCCTTTTTTTTAATCGTCAGATTATTTTATATGCAAGTTGTTGTTTGATTTTTTAAACGATGAAAACAAAAATAATTGCTTTTTTTATATTACCTATTTCTCAAAGCTTTTAAAGTTTACCAATTGAACATTATTGTTTTTGCAAATTAGTTTAATTACATATGCAATATTGAAAGACAATGCTCAATTCATCATTGGTATATTCTATAGATAAAGTTTCGTCTAGTCACGACGCTTATCTATACTTTTATTGTTTGAATTATTTCTTGGATTATCTTGAAAATAGAATATATGTACCGTTGGAAAAAATATCGCGATTATGGCGTCATTATACAAAAGCATTATATGCGATTACAATGACATAAATAGGGTAAAACGTGAATCGACTTACGCAAACGTTGTTTAGTAGTAAAATGAAATAAAACTACGGTAAAGTGTTCAATCAAACGTTAAATGTTTAATCGAGCGTTAAGTATAAACAAAAATTTAATTTCAAAATTTGTATAAATTTTTATTTCGTAATTTATTTTCTTTTTTCATCAATTTTTTCCTAAACTTATTATCATTTTTTTAATTAAAAAATGAATAAACAAATATAAATATTAAAATTCTTAACGACTTTAATGATAAAGTGGAAGTGTGTATTAGTAAAACGCAGTAATTTGCAGTCTCATACGTACCGTTCATGTCAACAATTTTAAAGTGATTATCAATGAACATTTTCATGGCTTGAGGAAAGTCAGCATACGACTTGCCGACGCAGCACTTTTTCACGGCGTCTTTGAATTCCTCAGTGGTGACCATACCGTCCTAAAAGTGAAATATAATTGAATTTTAATTTTTTTTTATTTTCAAAACTTTGGTATTCAGCAAGTTCAATAATTTATAATTCGATTATTGTTCTAAAAATATATATTTTTTTCAAATAAAACTTTAAACTTTAGCTTATTCAATAAAACTAGCAGGTTAATTTATCTTTTTAATCATTGATGAAATGACATGGCAAATTCCATTCGTATATTAAACTAATGCTTTCAAATTAAACCATCTTAATTTTTTTTTTCTATTCATACAAAAGAAAATTCAACCTTTCAAAAAGACCTTTTGAACTTTTACTTTCCATTGTACGGAACTTTTCTAATTTTCTTTTTTCCATGTCTCATCGTGATCTTTCATATAATAGCCATCCTTTCACACACACAAATGGAATTTCATTTCTACGAAACTAAAAAAAAGTTTCCTTTGAAAAGAAAAAAGACATTAGGCTCAAAATTAAAAGAAAAGGGCTTCATACTTTATTAAAGTCGGCAATCTGGGAGACCTCGTCCCAGAGCGACAGCATGACATGAAGGTTTTCTTGGTGACGACCTGGGTTGAACGTGCCCTTGCCCTCGAGCACCGTCATCTTCAGGGCCATGCACTCGAAATCATTCTTTTCCAGGACGCCGTTGCTGTCCGTATCTGCATGAAGTATAAAGATTACGTTAAGTTTTTTTTTCGATTTATAATAAAATGCGATACGCTCAACGGTAAAATATGTGTGTGTTTGAACTATAATCGCGGCGCGATATGAATTCAAGTCGTAATGACGTCATTTCTCTCTCTCTCTCTCTATATATATATATATATGTGACACGGGAATTTTTGCTTCGTTTTGGTATCTCATTAGGAATTCCGTTTTGTCCGATGAATTCTATATGTGTCATCTTGTTTGGGTTTTTTTTTTGGTTGTTGATAGTGTATTTTGTTGAGATGACAGACGGGAATTTTGAATAATATAGTGTAACGCAAGATGTTGATACTATATTAGTTTTAATTGCAGATAAAATTGTAAGCGTATATATGTCATTTCATTTTCTGGATTTTCTATTTATATATTTATTCGTATTCTGACTGTATTTCGTATATGTTGTACAAATAATTATTCTGAAGTATTTCCAGCATAGAACTTCAAAATGAATCGACCTGTTACTATAAAAACTGCAGTGAAAAAGCGTACGTGATTTGACATATCAAAATCTCACCAAAGTTGATTAGCTCATTAGGTATTGACTGTACATCGATATTTTTAATAGAAAAAATTTTTTTTTTAATATTATAATAATATTGTATACAACTTTTATATTACATATTAAATTTTTTTTTAATTAAATCTGCTAAAGAAAAATAGAAAATGAACGAGTTTATATAGGAATTAATGGTATAAAAGAAAAAAAAAAGTTGTAAAAGAAGTTTTGTTTTAAAATTATCTATAACTATTACATTTAATATTTTCGTAGAAAATGAAATTCTGTCTCGTAACGATGAAAAATCGATCATTTTTATATTATATCCACTTTTGCGTTTATTGTTCTCAGAAAAAAATTTTCTTAGTTGTAATAGAAATGTATTATTCATACATACTGAAAATTAATTTTTCAACACATTTTATTTGCTTTGGCTTTTTTATATTTGGCAATAAATTTTCAAATTAATCGATACCACCGCTTTATTTTTTTTTTTTTTTTTTGCAATTTTTCAACACAACTTTATTTTCTTCTGGTTTTAAAGTCAGACGAGGTTTTTTTAACAATATAACTTGAATAAACTATGCAAAACTAGAAAAAAAACTGAAATATTATGTAAAATAATAAGAAAAACTATGAATAATCACGAAAATAATTACAAGAAATATTTGTAAAAATTTCCTGCAGACTTATTCTTTCTGTGAATATAAAAAAATCTGACCACTTTCTAGTGGTTCCGATAAGGTTTTGTACATTCTGCATATCTTTAAATAATTTTTTATAGATTTTCCACAAACACTTAGTGCCAATCTTGGCAATCATTCTCTTTCTCGATTTATTTTTCATAATTCCTAACATAGAATGAATATGAAACATTGTTTTTTAATTTAACATCACAAATTCCCAAAATATATGATTTTCCATCAAACCGTCACTTCTCAAAATCATTACTGCGTATAATTCGCTACTTCATCTTATCTAATAACTCGCACGATTCGGTATTCCAGCAAAACAACACTAGGACTCACTATACTTCTGAATACATATCAACCAAAACCGAATTTCCACACAAAACCCACTACAAAAACCTGTATATATATATACAACTACCACACACGACCCCGATATTTTTCCTTCGACAATTTTTTGCCTCAGTACTCGCGCTTGACTTCCTCTCTCGAATCACGGACTTCCCGTCCCCGCATCAGCTGGTAATTCCAACAATAATCCAACAACGGCCCTGGCCACACTTAATCACTACACTGCACACCTGCTGAAAAATCGATCTGTATAGACAAAAGCACGAAAACGAAAAATCAAAATAACCGTTGTATCCGATCATCTTAGCGTAATTAAGAACATTTCTATGTCCATAATCTATTTCAATATTGAGCGTGAAATTCGCACGAAGCTTTAATCATTTCGTCAGCATCATCGTTTACAGGCGATTTGGAAAAACAGAGTGTGTGTGTATATATATACATACGCGTCGATATTTTGATCGTCGTTATGGCGAGATTTTCAAGGCGATGCTGTGCACGAAAGCGGTAAAAGATTATATTGCCTTGGCGAACACGCACGTGTGTATACTGGTGATAGTTTATGCGGCTCGTAAAGATCGTTTTAATATTACAACAATAACAAACAATTCGAATTTGTGTGTGTGTCTGTGTGTAATATATACTTTGCAGTTCGTTTTGTTGCATTGCGAAACATTATTGATGCGTTCTTGTATTATTTTTAATAATTTATGAACATTATTTCCTGGTTAGAATAAGATTTTCGTATATAAAATAGATTATTGAAGTGTTGCCCTGTAATGATATATTTAACGATTCTCGATCAGTTTATGTATTGATAAAGAGTATACAAAGTCAATCGAAACCCTAATAGAAATCTTAAAATCATATTTGAGCTGTAAATTACCTAATTTTCAGAATATCGTTAATTTTAAGCTAGAAATTAGTCTAAATCCCGATAAAAACGTCACGTAAAAAAAATTAACTAGAAATTTGCTATTTTCTGATAACCTTTATGGTTAACTAAAAAAACTTACTATTAGAACCATCACTTGTCTGTCAATATCTCTTTCAATATATAACATTTAACGTTATTTCCTAAAAGTATTTTGATTGTTACGTATAGTTAGTAAAGTCTTGGTTTTAATGTTTTTAATAACTTATCAGTACGAATATCGGGTATTTTACTCTCAATAACCCATTTTTTAATTTCTTTAATTTTTTTTTTATTGTTTAACATCTCCATATAGCTTAAATATCGTTCATCAATATTGCTATCTTTCAAATAATTTATTTAACCAATATCATCTTTGAAATACCTTACTCCAATATCTTTCTCATTACTATGCTCACAAGATTGGAATCAAAATTAGATGAAGTCAATACTCAAACATTTTTTTCGTTTAGTCTCAAAAGTTGATGAGAAGTGATTTAATTCTTGTCAATTTTTTTGCGGCATTACTTAGATCAGTTCTTGCTACCATTTAGATTTTTTATGAAAAATTCCGTATTCGCTCTTCTTAAAAAATACATTTCATATCTATACCAAATCGATATGTTGATTCTGAAAAATCTCGGAAATCACGAAAATTTTTATTTCAATATAGTAATAAAAAAAAAAAATCAATAACCTTACAAACCAAAGCTTAACCAACTCTTAACCTTATTATAGCTAACGAATATCGCTATTGAAATGTTAAAAAAATTACTTTAGCTACAATAAATCAGTTTATTTCTAGCTAAGAAATATAATTAATTCATAGTCGCTTAAGCTCAAAAAAGCTGGTTAAATTTTTATCAAGGTGTAATTGACTGAAACCTCAGGAACCTCCGAATACATTAATTTAAAAAGAAAATCCAGAAAATCCACTACACACTTATCCCACAAAAAAACTTCTCATCCACCCATAATAAAAAGCTCCACACCACCGCGCTCCAACCCAAAACCTCACACTCTCCTCATTCCCTTCCAAACAATTCACATAATAATCTCCGCCAACAGCACTCACATTGTGTTCTTACATATCCCCGCATCATCATCATCATCACATCGCGCCAACAATTGCGAAAATCACAGCGGCACGAATAAAAAAAAAAAAAAAAAACAATAATCGTATCGTCGGGCCAAAGCTTCGCGCGCGCCTCTCGTAAATCAGCCATACCTTATACACACTCACTATAGCTTTATATCAAAATCCCTCATCATGATACATATATTTTGCAACTCGCGCCCTCGACGCGTCGATCGCTCTTGATATAAATATATATATATTTATTCAAATTGCCACGCATTGTATACAATCACCTTGCATATCGTTAAACACGACCGACCGATGCATTATTGTTGGTTGTTTAAAGATCATCATCGCATCATCATCATCATCGTATAGAAGCATAGTAACAGTATAGCAGCGGCCGCGTTACCCATTTTACAAAGATGCGTGTTATATATCTTTGGCCGTGCGCTACACGCACGCGGTGTCGCCCGGTTGGCATGTGTATATATGTGATGCGATACGCAGAGTCTGTGTTCGCGTGTGCGTGTGTGTGTGTGTGCAGGCTAAACCGTAACTCGCCCTACAATTACGACACAGTAGTCTCCTAATTTCGGACAGATATATATCGAGTAGAGAGAGAGAGAGACAGCAACGGTGCAGTGATCGTTGTCCCTCTCACGCTTCTCTCTCTCTCTCTCTTCCTTTGTCTAATTTTACACACCCACGCGACCTTAGCCATGCGTTCGCGAAAAGCTCTTCACTACTCTGATCTTGGCATCGTCGATCAATCGCTTCCGCACCTGGGAACAGCTCTTTCTCTCTTTCTCTCTCTCTCTCTCTCTTTCTGTCGCTCTATTGTTACCCGTATGTATATATATATTCTCGTGAATATCGCTTTGCTATACTGTTTTATTGCACGCTTTTCGACGCTCGGTGTGGCAGGGTAGATTTGTTTTGAACACCCGCGCGTACACATTGGTTTATATATATATGTGAGCTTTATGAGATAGAAGAAGCGTCAGCTTGTCAGTCGCGAGTGAATTTATCGATTGAAGAAGAGAATGCCCGGGGTTCTTTTGGATGAATTGTTGTTTGTACGGTTTAATTGTATGTGGTATAAAAATATATGTGAGGCTATTATTCTCTCGCGAGTGCAGAGAGAGAAAATTTTGAGATTATTTTGAATTATTGTTGTTGTTGTCGCGTATGTGCGATTATGGTAATTGATACGTATATACTGAAAATAATTATTATACGGTTAAGTTAACTCTGTTGAATATATATATATAGTTAATGGTTGGTCGAGCCAAATAATAATACGTGTGTTTTTTTCTTTCTTTCTGTAATTTATAAGTTTACGCGTACGTCTGTTAATTTGATGACTAAATTAATATATATATATATGACTCGTTACCTGTCATATACGCATCAATTACTTTTAATTTCTTGCGAGGTATATATATACATAATCGTCTATAAAATTGCTCGATCGTTAAAATTTCCCTCACTCATGTAGAATGATTATCGTCAACATCTATATATCACGTGTAATGGATAAATATATAAAGAAGAAAATTAATGCTTTCAGTAATTA
The DNA here is from genome assembly GCA_035583055.1 of Torymus tubicola. Lineage (NCBI taxonomy): Eukaryota > Metazoa > Arthropoda > Insecta > Hymenoptera > Torymidae > Torymus > Torymus tubicola. Next base: position 22,760,817 of record JAWWEQ010000027.1, read on the forward strand.
TACCCAGGCGTCTTTCGTGGCTTATTTATTCATTCAACATCATTAGACAACTCAGTGTTGTTTTATTGATTTTCAATTGTACAAAGAAAACTACTACCGCTTCCAGTATATATCTGATCGAAACTGTTGCTGCATAAATATTTAATTCAAAGCGCGCATCAAAACTTTATCGACTCTATACATATTATACACAAATTCCATTATAACTTCAAATGTTTGACATCGTTACCTTTATTATATACCCAAACCCAAAACTTTTTAATCTAAACAAAAAAAATAAATAAATAAACTGACCTCAAACCCGTACACCGTTAAATCGACATCATACATCCACAAAGAAGAAAAAGAAGAAGAATTAAAAAAAAGCTAATAACAGTATGTCACCGAAAGTTCGCGAACCCAAACTAAACTAAAAAGAGCGCATCAATCGTCCGCCCGGCACCACTATATACAACCGTTACGCGTGTCCCGCTCGTTAATGAACGACATTGGCTCGTTTTTCTCTCTCTCTCTCTCTTACTTTTCTTCACCTATACTATACTTTCTTCTCTCCCTCTGTTTCTCTTTCTTTTTTCTTACTTCTTTTCCCACCATCCACGCGCCCCCACGATTATACTTTATTTTCGTCATTCATCCATCTTCAGTGTACATACGAGCTCTGCGCTCGCGCTCTCGTTAAGTTATTTTCATTAGCTACATTATACACTCCTATATATCTACCTACCTACGCACGCGTAATTTGCTACCTCGTATATTTTTTTATAAATAACGTATCTCATATATATATACACGCGTGTATATAAGGCTTTAATAATCTCAAAAGTATATTATGGACAGACAAATGTTGTGTATGTACATCGTACGTAAAAGTTTCACGAAACGTATATATATATTATAGGATAATATAAGTTAAGCGTTGTTACCGTAAAGGTACTTGACGACGAAGTTGCAGCGGTTGTCCCAGCTGTAATTGGCCATCTCAAGATCTCGTTCGCACTTGCCTTCCTTCTCTCACTTAATAAAAGCTCGTTCCCCGTCGACGACGACGACGATATATATGCGCGTATACCTATATACGCAACACTTGGGAGGCAGACTGTCTATCTCTTTCTCTCTCCTCTAGAATCAGACAGAATAGACTAGAACACACAGTTCTCTCCCTCTCTCTCTCTTTCTCTTCACTTTTAAGATTTTCTCGTATAGTATACACACGTGTATATGTGTGTGTGTCTATTATATGCGGATGTAATAATACCAGCTGGTCAGTAGGTACAAGCATGTATGTATAGATGCATGCGTGCGTGTTTAACATACTAATGGTATATATATAGTACACGAGTTAGTACAAGGGAGAGGGTCAAGTGTATTATAAGAATAGGGAGGGGGAGAGAGAGAGACAGAAAAAAAACAACAAGTGTATATATATTATAATAGATCGATGTTTCAAGGGTTGTATGTATGTGTCTCGTGTGTTATAGTATTCGCGAGCGCATTCTTCCGCCGGTCTGACATTGAAATACTATGTTGTTATTGCATATGATGTACCGGAGTAGAGTACATTATAATATAGTATTGGCCAACAACAACGATGACGACGATTTTTTTGATCAACTGTCAATATATACATACATGCGTATATATAGGTACATCATAATCTTAGTTTAATTTATATATTAATGCCCGTGTGTGTGTGTGTGTTTGTAGGACGACGTTAAAATATGAAGTTAATGCGGCGTTAAAGTATACCATTAGAGAGAAGTGTCCGTAGCGAAGAGGAAAGAAGATATATTAATACGCGATAGATATATACTGTATAGCTGTTGAAAAGCCTCCGCGTTATACGGATGAATTTATGTCTTTTTAGCGAGCAGAAGAGAGAATCTTGGAACTGCGCGCGGTGTAAGTGTATAATAACGAGTGAGATATTTCTATGGAATTAATTAGGCGCGGTTTTGGGAAATTTTATGGATGCGTTTATTTTGTTTTGTTTCTATTAGTGCAGGTTGACGAGAGATAATTAGGGTAACAGATGTACATTCATATGTGATTAGCAAAAAATATATATGAGTGCAGGTCAGACGAATAATCTCAAACATTTAGCAGTGTTATAAGATGAATAAAAAATCTGATGAAGTATATTTTTATACACTGCACGACCGGGTTTTATAATGCTTGGTCAATAAATTAACGCGACAGATTCTCTCTCTCTCTCTCTCTCTCTCAGTGGCTTACTTTTTTCCACAGTAATTACAGTTTTAATTAAATACAACAGTGGTTGCGCACGCACTTCACGTGGTATCTATATACCAAAATGTACCTCGTCATTTTTCGAATATCTCAAAATATCACGAAGCTTTCGTCGAAATAATCCGGCCAATTAATTTTTTTTTACACGAGACAAAAAAAAACACCTATCTTATACGCGTAACCGCAAGAGCTTTAACGAAAAACCATAATTCGACAGAATATTCTGCGCGACCCTTTAATTCAAGAACCAACGCTTGCAACCGATCCATTACAAAATCTAAAGGGTCACGCATATATAGCGAAAGACAAACACAGACACGCACGCACATCATGCATATATAGACGGCCGCGGGGAGTATAAAGATTCCTCTTATACTTTTGAAACGTCACGTAACAATGCTAGGCATTCTACTTCTCGCCCATTGGCGATCTCTCTCGCTATATACTATAACTACTACACTTGACCCCCTTATACCCATCGCGGCGTTTACCCCGTGTATACATATAAAACATACATATATATTTACGTATACCGATCATGATACCATCATCGTACACCATGCACATACATATATAGGTCTTCTTCCAACACGTGGAGAAGATATAGATATATATAGGTATATACATATCTCGACTTCATCGCAACTATGACTCGGTGAAGTTGAGCGAAAGGATTTTATATAGGTTTGTAATATACATAGGAATACACACGTGTAACAACAAAACACACACATACACACACCGGCGGTTCGTTACAACAAACCGTTATATATATATCTATATCTAACAGGTATATATACAAAACAAAGTCTCTCTCTCTCTAAACATATATTTTTCTATATACTATTAAGTACAGTCTGTTTATGTTTTTACTAAAAACCTTCGACCGGACGACCCGTGAGATATTCACACACGTACGCCAGTAGAATTAGCACGTGGGGTTGTAGTAGTAGTATCTGCTATTTTTTTCCTATATATATATATTATACGTCTTGCAACAATATACACACACACTGTACTATTTATGTGTATATAATAATAATAATAATGTAAAATGTGTGTACAAGGAAGAAAGATGTTGTTTGCTGCGGCTTTGCTCGACACACTCGCGGCGGCGGCGGCGGACTCTAACGTACTGCGACCGCTCGTAGCCGGGAGCTTCGGCACCTCCGCTCGGTGCCTCTCATGCGCCCTGCGTGATGATGCGGTGCGTGTGACTCTCTCTCTCTCTCTTTCTCTCCCTCACGGAAAAAGAGAGAGAGGGCGAGCGACCGCCACACAGGGGCTAAGTTTAGACTACTTCGAAGATCACCGCGCACACGTATATATATATATATATACATATAAGTGTATGTGTATAAGCCCTCCCTCCCTCCCCCCCCAGGTGACTTGAATCTTTCTTTCTCTCTGTGCGGTTGGTGAGTGAGTATATGGCAATGGATAAGTGTAAGTTATATAGGAGATATAAAAGATTGCTTTCTTTTTTTTTCAGGGTACCAAGTAAGTGTAGGATTACTTAATGAAGAAGAAAAAAATCGTGAACATGGCGCGTTTATAACGTCGGTTATTATATATCTCGATCGCGCCGGTGAGCGCGCGCGGCGAGGGATTTTTGGCGCGTCGAAGAGAATGAGCGAGTGCACGCATATTGGGTTGAGAAACACAAGCTGCGATTGTTCGCGGAATGCGTGTTGTAGCATTGTCGTGGTAAGTATTATTAAGTGTTGAAAAGGTGCGCGCGCGCGTGTGTGTGTATATAGTTTTAAGTATATTATTATTATTATTATTACTGTTGGTGTATGTGACGATGGTGATCTGGAGAAATTTATGGATGTTTTTGAGAGGTATAATGAGCGTTTATATACGAGGAAAGTCGTAGGCTACGGTGTCTGAGATTTATCGTAAGTTGGTTGAAATAGTGCGAATGGTTTGGGATTGATGAGATTTCTTAGATGCTCGGTTGATGATCGTTAGAGAACTATCATCATTAGGGTATTCTAAGTTATTTATATTGTTTGTAATTTTTATCGCGGTGTGTTGAGATCGTAGATAATAAGTTACATTGAATATGTCATATTATTCTGTAGAAATATACATTTTTATGGGTTTTTATTTATTTTTCATTGTTCGCAGTCTGCTTTTGCGTGTGTCGTATACTTCTTCAAGGTTTCTATTGTTATAAGTAGTATAAATGTTTTATTGAGTTATATTATACTTTTATTGATTTTTACACGTATTGAGTATTTTCATACTTTTTGTAGGGATGTCGTTGTAAATTTCTGAATAAATATAGAATTTTAAAATAAAGTCAATTTAAAAATTATATGCAACTGTACCAATCAAAATAATTCTGCAACAAATTTACATTTATAAATCTGTAAATAATTATTAAAATAATTATTAAAATAATAATAAATTTGACAAGATCACTGTAAATGAAATAGATTATTTCTAATTTTATGATTATCGAAAACCTTTTTCTGATTACTTTACGGATTTATGAATCTTTGTAAATTTTCTTTCTTCTCATTCTTTTTTTTTGCAACGTTTTTCATTTATTTCGAATAAAGCTTTGCTAGAATTATCAATAAAATTTAAAAATTTACTCGGTTTAATATGTAATAAAAAAAATGTATCTGTGCGCGTATAATTGTTCAACTTTATCGGGAAAAAATGTAGTAGATTTGATTTAATGTTGAATAATATACGTATGTACAAAATAAGTATTTGGATGTAAGACAATTACAGAGAATGACTAGGGTGTAAATTTAATTATTTTTGAAAATGCAAAAACTATGTATTTATAAAAAAAATGACAAGATTACGAAATGAGACAGTATATCTATATAAAAATATATTATATATTCAACGTCTGTCGAAAATCGAGTTGCACTACTTCCACGTATAAGGACTTTCATTAATCTTATCAATTAGTTTTTCTAGCAAGTATACATCAGATGTTTATTACAGGTTGTACTTCTCAAATATATTTTTTAATATTTTTCATTAAAATATATTACATTATCGCATTTTTATCAAAGTTACTTTCTGACATAAATCTAATTTCTTTCTTATAGCATCTACACACATACAAACCACAATCTTCCCAACAAATATCAACACACAAGGGAGAAGAAAAAACAAACACGAAAACTTTTCCTCGAACTCTCGCAAAATCTCATAAGCCTCCAATTCTCCAAAACTCATTCCCCAACATTTCTCATAAAACTCTCACTCCTCATTCCCTAACAATAAAAAAAAAAACAACAACTACGCTTTCCACGAAGATATAACACAAAGAAATCTTTCAACAGTCTTCCTCTCCTCTATACTCCCTCGAAAAACATCAATTAAACATTCGTCAAGCATGCATCCGCACTCTGCGGTATCTCGTGTCTCGTCTCCTCGCTGCTATAATACCTCTAAGGACTCTCGGTATATCCAATATCGGCTTCTCTCTCTCTCTCTCTCTCCCTGATGCGCTATTAATTTGCCAACGGCTTGCGCTGCGATGCCCGGGCAACTCTTTTATATATATTATTTTTATGCCATGTATATATATACGCGTGCGTACGTCCCCAGGCAGTACGTAGCCACTCTGCTTAATTTACGCATATATTTTCATGTTGCAAGGTCCGACGCATTTTTTTTCTCGTCGCGCATATACTTACAATGCATCTGATCTCCCCGATGCAGTATGAGCAGAAGCGCAGCATGAGTCCGCCGGCCGATCTGCAAAACAGAGGCTCAACTTGTCACTTGTCAAAGTGTCCAACATGTATAACATATATAACTCCTGTCTCTCTCTCTCTTCCTCGCATTGAAATTAATCGCGCGGCTGTCCGCCAACCACACTAGGGTGGCAACATCATATATATATATATACATAGGTTGATGCTACATCAAACGTACTATAAGTCCGTGAGGAGTGAGGGAGGGGGTATGTGAATTTCGAATTTCAGATTTATTCGATTCGCGCGGTGCGCGGGTGTGTAGGTATACATATATAGTGATGTGTAAGAGAAGAAGGTGAGTGTTCTTAAAGAGGAGGAGGAGGAGGAGAGTTTTTCTCGACGCGGCGTGAAATCGAATTGAAGAGAAGCCGAAGGACGCGTGCCGAGATGACGCGTGTTTTAGTATTGTTGTATTATAATACTACTACCGCAGGCTATATACACTATATATAGTGTCTATGTGTGTGGGTTATGTCACGGTTGTCGCGATATTTCGTCGTCGTCGAATTGTTTGATTGTCGTGTGCGTAGGTATGTTGAAGATGAGATGTGTGCGCGCGTGTTTTGTCGTATCAGATTAAATTAAATTTACCCGCGTGTCGTGTGTGTATGTATGTATGTATATATGTATAAGTGTGTAACGAGGTCGCGCCCGTGCAGCGAGCGAGTATGCATGCATGCATGCATGCATGCATGCGCACACACACGAATTGTTGCCGAATAACAATCCGGTACAGAAATAATTTTTCAAGCGATCATTAATCAAATACTATATGCTTATATATGGATCTTTCGCGCGCGGTCTTATAGTGCCGCGGTGGTCGCGCGGTAATGCGGTTTTGTATATACGTATATATATATTGAGGTTGAACGGATGCTTTATTTATAATAAATTGTGTATTGGGGTGCTACGTTAAATTATATTTCTTTCTTTTTTTTTTGGAAAGCTTTTTTTTGGGAATGTAGATTAATTGTGGGGTTCGTTTGAACATATATATAAGTGGTAATTGAGGATGTACGTGGATGTAGTACTACCAATCGGGGTTTCGCATCGAAAAGATGTATATCCTTTTAGAGAAGGTATAATGTAACAAGTTAGAAGTAGCAATAAATCGATCATTGAAGTATCTAAAAATGAAAAATATCATAGTCGTGTTTTCTTTACAGGATATATCACATATATCTTACAATATGGCAAGAAATTGGTATCGATGATTCCAAATCAATATAGACATTGAATAGTAAAAATTCTGCCGTATATGTTCATTAACTCTTTCTAAGGGAAATTGTTTAAGTTATTTTTGGACTGACTACTTAGGCGTTCGATATGCAAGATAAATTTAATTATAAAAGTGGAAATGATAAGTTTGTTATATAAGAAATAATTTTTAACTATAGATATACTAATTTAACTAACTATAGATAAAATAATTTTTAACTAATAGATACCTTGTGGTATACGCAATGACTATAAGATTATTCAAACATAACATTGGCTCACTATAAGAAAAGCATATAGTCGCTATAACTTTTTTTTTAATATGAATTTTAGAACAACAATGCATTAAATTATACTTATATATATTTAACTGAACGTAATACAATGCGTTATTGAATAAAAGATAAACGGGCATAGCTCCAAAAATCTGTTTTCTAGCTCCGAAAACTAATACTGCCCACATCGCCATCTCAATACCTTTCCTAATCGAAAAATGCAATTTGGATTAAATTCTACATCCTTGAAAACCCTCTACCCCTTAACTCTCTACCTTATCTATATCTTTCTCTATCACAAACCTCAGCAATCAATCACACACGCACAACTATATACCTCAACTCGCATCTAGTCGTCAGCAACAATGATACACAGCTTCCTCGAACCCTATATATATACATACCTGCCCGGGTGCCTAGCTGCACCGCGCGGGGGGTGATAAATCTTGGTATAAAGCCTCAATTTCCGCATCGATTTGTTTTTATATATCTTCTCTCTCGCTATATAACTCTTCCTATTGCGAAATATACATAGACAGACAGACAGACAGCCGGTCGTCGTCGTCGTCGTCGGCGGCGCGGGCGCGAAACACAAAACGCGTCTCGGGCTCAGATAGGCGGAACCGAAACACGAAGCGCCGCCAGTCCTTGCTTGATGATTTTGAAATTATCTCTTTTTCCCGCGCGCGCGCGCGCGTCCGCAATGGCCTCGAACTGCATAGTGGCTGCTGCGCCGCGGTGCATATTATATAGAAGTCTTGTGTTTCGCTAAATTCTAATTTCGCCGGTGGATTCTCGCGACTCAGCAGCAGCAGCAGCGTTAACGTTGACCACCTGCATGCTGTGTATATATATATAGCTGGCCACTGTTCAAGCGCGATGATGTGAGATCAGCTGGATGTGTATACAAGCGGATGATGTGGTTTTTTTTTTTTTGGTTTGAGAGGATGAGTAATGTATAGGGATAGTGGATAATGGAGTGGTGGTCGGAGATTGGTATTGTGTAGAGGTGACGGTTGGAGACAGAAAAAGTGATGGGACGAAAAACAAAGATTTTATAGCTATGTAGTAATATATAGCGAGTTCGTTACAGGGAAATCGGATATTCCTTTTACTAAAGCTTGCAGATGAACCACTATAATTTTAATAATAGCTGTATGGAAAATTCGAAATAACCATAATAGCGTATAGTATAATTATTTCTCTATTAAGGTAGTTCATCCCACAACAAATCTTCTTGCAATTTCCACGAATATTAAAACGGATACACATTACATTTATTCATTATAATAGTATATACTCATAAATTATGCTCGACGAAATTAGTCAATACAAATTAGTTAGCGGTAAAAGATTTGAGAAAATGTTTAGAAGTCGAAATGGTAGTAATTCTTGAGACTTTTAACGGGAGTAAGTTAAAAGAATGTTTAATTTTTTTTTTATGGTATTGAAAAGACCAAAACTTGAAGAATTAATGTCTTCCGAAGCTGCCTAACCGAAAAGAAATTTCTCATGGTGATATAATGTCTTAATATTTTAAAAGCTACCAAAAAATGATAATATTGTTGCAATAACATTTTTTAATTAAAAGTCAAGTAACGTAAAGTTTATGTACAACGGATTCCAATATGTTGAAACATTTTCATTTAAATCCAATGAATCAAATAAGTAAATTATCGCGTTAATATCTTTAAAATAAGGCTCTCCCGAGAAACGGTCGTGCCTAATCACCAGTCGTGCTCTTAATCAAGCCTAATAAAATAAGAGATGTTAAAACCACGTGATCGATATGATGAGAAAATGATGAGTTAAATTTGATCCAGGGATCTCTTCATTTGATTCACACAGTATAGGGGTGATCGACTTTTATAGAAAATTATAATTTTACATTGTTTTATATTAAGAACCAATCTATGCGCAACTGTCTACTTATATAATGATATTAATATCTTCTTGTAGAAGCAAGGTATCAGGAGATTATTTAACAATTCGGTGTATAGTTTAACTTCGTCGCAGTATAGTATAAAAGAACATTAGAGAATTTAATATTAGAAATATAGAGATATTATGTTAAGCTTTGACACGTTATTGCCTTTCTCAATTTTATAATAGTAAACATTTTAATTTATAGTAAGAAAACGGTTTTTGCAAAATTAAACAAATATATCTAATAAATAACATTATCGAATGTGTGTAATATATTAAGATAAATGAGACATTAGAAAATAATTTTTACTAATAATTTTTCAAATCTTCGATTATAAACTGAAAAATGTCGGTTGAGAATCACTGAAAGTTACAGACTTATACTTTAATAATATACGATGTTTCTTTTGTAATTTATGATTTACAACTGCTTCGTTGTATTATAATAGGGTTTGTTTATATTGTTATTAGAATAAATTGTCATTATTCACTTTATTTGTTATATATAAATCTTATTATTACTTTATTTCATTTAATACGTATACTTTTTTTTAACTAAATTAGACTAATATGGAGGAAATTTGATGAAAATAATTATCGGGCTTTATTTTATGCTTAAAAATAGAATTTTATCAATATTTGAGATCCCAGTACTTAGTGCTGATGATCGTTAAAATGAAAAATGAAATATCAATGCTTATAAAAATTTCGATTACAACAAAAATTGCCTTTATATATTTTTTTTATACAAAGACTATGTTGTTAAAATATTTGCAAACATGTACATAAAGTTGATGCATAGAGAAAGTTTTTTTGTGTAAAACTATAAATATGCAAAATATATTATGAGACGCATAAGTATGGAGAAAGGTATTTCGATAAGAAACGTTGAAAAGAAGTTCTTAGAAAAATAACATTTTTTAAAACGTTTTCATAAAAGCAAAATTACCAACTATCAAAATAATTATATAAATGTCATTTGTCTGAATGTCTCGCGACAGAATAATGCTGTGAAAATTTAATTAAATATTCATTATTCATTCTGTTGGGTTGGGCGATGATGATTCATGCATCTTAGTCGATTTATTCTCGTTTAAAATGATCTTTGAGAAACTAACTGTAGACGATTGCGCTATACGTTGAATAACTGATTCTTCTTAAACATTAGGAGATGTTCTAGAATGTGCAACTATTTATAAATAAACTTGCAATACAAAGGTTTAATACTCTGAAAATGTTCCAAAATTTTTTCAATCGATAATGACGGTTTCAAACATTATTTTTATAATACTCGGTGTATTCCCGCGCACGCTTGCAGATGTAAATGTGCGTAAAAGTGGTACGTTACGCACGAAGTGTCAACAAATTTATTAGTGCATTTTAGCTTTAGAAAAGTAACCTTGACAGTGATTTATAATTTCTAACTTAAAAAAAAGAAAAAGAAATTTTTTTCTTTAGTTTGACATTCTATTTTTAAAATTTGATGTATGTGATTTATTAATACTGAAAAATTTACTGTTTGCAAGTCACAAAATTAAACCATATAACGGTAATAATAACTCAAGTTCTGGATAGTTTGATCTTTATTTTGGAAAAAATGTCGTACAACTCTTTATTACGATGATAAAAAATAGGAAATAAAATAGAATTAGAGAAAGTGAGCTTCTATTTGCTTTTATAGAATTAAAAGAAATATTAATTTTTTTCAAACATTTGAAAATTAAAAGTTGACCAATAAAAATACTCTATTTAATCCTTATAAATCGCTGTTTGACTTCTCTATAGTTTTATTTTCTCGTTTTGAAATGATATTTATGACTTTTTAAGATAAAATGGTTACTGTTTGAAAAGAAGAAGAATTTAAACATTTTTTTCAAGTGAAACTTTAACAGCCGAAAACAGAAAAGAGTCGCAGAAAAGATCTGGTGAATATGGGATGCTCAACCAATTCGAAGTGGAATTCGTGAATTTTTGCCATGGCAACTAATGAAGAGTGAGCAGGTGCGTTGTCTTGATGAAAAAGCATTTTCTTTTTCTTCATTACGGTCGTTTTTCTCGAATTTCTGCCTTTAACTTATCAAGCAGTGATGCGTAATACTCTCCCGTTATTTTTTTTACCTTTCTAAAGATAATCGATTAACAGAATCTCGTGACTATTCCAAAAAACAGTGACAATCACTTTCCCGACCGATGAAATCATTTTTTACTTTTTCGGAGTAGGTTCCTTCTTTGCAATCCACTGTTTTGATTATTATTTGGTGGTGCAGAGTCTCTGTAAATAACACCCAATTCATCTTTAATTTGAAAATACTCAGACCGACTTACTCAAACGAGTGTCAAACAGCAACTAAGCATTCGAAATGGCTGAAATGTTTAGGGAATACTGGATTTGTAATTTATTTTAAAAAATCTAGTTGATAAATGCTGCTTTAATCTTCTTATTCAAGTCAGGTTGTGATTTTTCTATAGATATGAAGGTAATTATATCATTATAAAAAGGTACATATATAAATAATAATGTAAAAAATACCAGTTTCATGAAAACTTGTATCTTAGATAATTTCTTATTTATTATTTAATGAGTAGGTTTTGTATTATATCAAACTCTAAACGTATAATAAATATGATAAATTAATGGGTAGAGAAAAATAATTATATAAGGAATTAGGAAAAATGATAAACATGAAATTTTAGTAAAAATATTTATTGCAATTTCAAATTTAAGATAAATATCAATGTTGCGTTTGAAAATAAAATTTACAATGCATTACACATGTTTCATTCCGTAACAGTAATTCATTTCGAAATTTTCAGTGTGATGGATTAGACAATTAATTATACAGAACATGGCGCGCGCGATACATAGCTTTGTTCATACATTAGAAAAGTATGAAAAATTCGTCATCTTATGAATTCATTTGAGTTTCCGAATAAATTTCCTTTGAAAAAAAGATTAAGTTTATATTATACTTTCATTGAAAGGAATAAACAGAAAGCTCTAGTTCTATTCGCTCGCATTTGACAAATCAATCAAGTAATCAATCACACAAATATACATTATATATACTCGCTGTAACCCAATCGTCGTTTGTTTTCATTGGCAAAAAAAATCGACTGTATACGTATAATCAATGAAATGTCAGGACTTAGTTAAATTACACTTAAACTAAATAGTGATTCTACCGTGAATAAGGGGGCTTGGTGTAAGTGGGTGGCAGTGTACAACAGTTTACAACAACTACCCTGTACATTAAATCTCTCGAACGTTCGTTCGTTCTTCTTCTTACGCAATAAACTATTTCTTTTTCTCTCTCTCTTTCTCGCACGCGCGCACATAGCCTTTATATATTTAAATTTCCTTCGTTTCATTGTCTTTGCGCATTAATTTCATATTTATTTTCATCTCTGAAACGCGGTCCTTCTTCTATTACAACCGAACGGCACACAAAATACAAAGTAAAGAGCTGGACCACCGCCAAGAACTTTCATCAGATTGATTTTCTTTTTTTTTCTCTCTCTCTCTCTCTCTTTCCCTACCTCTTTTACGCGCGCGCAGGCAGGTCAATACAGGGCGGTGGTGACGTCGTCAAGGTATAGCAGCACACGCGATGATTTCGCTGTTATTCGCAGTGGCAAGATAAGACACCTTAGTCTATATACAAATATATCTATATATATATATTTGTTTTCGGGGGCGAAAAGAGGCAAGAAATGCCGCATAAACGATCGGACTACCGGCGCGAGGAAGGCGATGCGATGAACGCCGGGCCACCCTTGGACTTATCGTTCAAAAATGCCAGCGCGATTGACGGTATGGGTTATATATGTGTGTGTATGCGTACCGATAGATAAACGAGTAGGTTAATGGGTTCAAGGTTCTATACGCGATGCGAGCGTCGACGTAGCAGCAATAAGTTAAAGCCTGTCTGCGCGTTAAATTGTTAGAGGAATGATGTTTTTTTTGGTTCGGCTATTACGATAAACTGCGGAGACGCTTGTTATATTAAAGAAATATTGTATGTTGGTAAACGGCTTTTGAAATTGTTAAAGTAATAATTTTTGGTCGGATGTTTTAGTCGATGTAGTAGTTAATCAAGTGCTTTTGGCACGGTAATCTAGTAAACACGGTCTCTACTATAGTAAATGCTTTTTACCACTCGAAAGATATCTTCAAAAATCATTTTGAAGATACCTTTCGTACATTTATTCAAGCGTATTTACTACAAAACCGATATGGCAAATCCTTTACTTTTTTACAAGAGACCTAGCCACCCACACCGTGCATTCAAGCCGCGTTGGCCGTCTACCTCAAAAGTCGCGCACTGGCCGCTTCCTCACCAGTTCTCTATGGCTGAGCAACAACAGTCTGTCCTCGACTTCGAAACTGGGCGACCTGACACAGCGCTTCCTCGAATGCCCGACTGAGTTACGCTGGCTTGATCTCGCTTACAATCGTCTGCATAACGTCGACGACGAGATTCTCGGGTACCAACGGCTTACAATTCTCTACCTCCACGGTAACGATATTGCCGATATGCGCAGTATTGTTAAGTTGAGGACATTGAAGAACTTGAGAAGTTTGACGCTTCATGGTAATCCAATCGAGAGAATGCCAAGTTATCGTCGTTACGTGCTGGCGATACTACCACAGCTAACGTGCCTCGACTTCTCACCTGTCATCGACGCGGAGAGGAGAAGGGCCTTGCCCGTCGGTTTTTACAAGACTATACAAGTCGATTTATAAACTTTTTTAATTTATTTTTTTATTATCATAATTATCAACACATAATTATCTATCATTGTTTCGGCATTATATTTATCACGGTACAAAAAGAAAAAGAATGAAAGAAATCAGCTGTATAGACTCTCTCCCTCTTTCTCTGTTGCGCATGGTAGACCCACGGTACAATATTATTTACAAGATCATCGACGTATGGGTACGCTGAGAAACATATGCACATACGCGCGGAAATTCATTTAACGGTACTTCTTCATCTTAATATCTAACAATTTTTTTAGATCAACCATTCATAGTTCACCATTATAATTACAAAGTACAAGTGTGTCTCTTCTTATTCCTTGTATTAGCTCAGTGCCGCCTGTGTTTGCTTCGATGTTTGTTGGACTTGTCGAGATCACGATCGCGAGGCGAGCGACTGCGCGATCGGTAGCGTGAGCGCGAGGTCTTATGACTACCAGACCTATGCCGTTGAGTCTTCTTTACCTTCCGCGTGCGGCTGCGGCTACGCGAACGGCTGTGGCTGCGCTTTTTCCGCTTGGCATGCTTCTGCACGTCGCCGCGACTTGGCGAGACTGAGGCTGACTTTGAACGTCTGAAAACATCAGAAATACTAAATGTTAAAATGAGTTGTTAGCGATTATTCAAAGAGAATATGAAGAAAGAATTCTTAGAGTGTCTATCGGGATGTATAACTAAAATTTTTTGTAATTAGAAATTCATGCAACAGATGAAAATGACAATTCCTTTGTAAACCAATTTTAATGACATTAAATGCTTTGTAAGCAGTAACAATATTTCTAATGCAGTATTTTGGTTCTCTATTTGATACTACAAAACACATGTAATTATACCTTTGAAATATATTGATGACTATAATGTTATTCCATAAATTGAAATTATAACAAACTCGAAGCTTTTTATTAAGCATCAAAGAATCAACAGACACCCTATAAAAAATTTAAGCAAATTTACTTACTTCGGCGACTTGATGACCCTCTCGGGCATAGTGTGCGTTCCGCTTCTACTGATGAAGCCACCCCATGCATTGTACTGCTTTGCAAGTGGCGGACTAGGTGTATGCCCATCGGCTTCACCAGTTCTGGCCTTTGTCCTGGCCTCCTCGTACTTCTTCCTGAGCTCCTCGACCTTCTTCTCGAGTTGCTCAGCCTTGACGCGTGGCCTGATGTAAAGCCTCAGTATGCGTCTGCAGATATCGCGTATCGAGGACTCGGTGACCCTGAAGAGCGAGAACCACGAGGGCGCAGTAGGTAGCGGCAGCTGAAGATGCCTCGCTCCCAGGTACACGCAGGCGCATGCTACTGTCTCCGGCTCGTATCTGACGAAGACGTCCGAGCGTAGAGAATCGTTCATGTAGTTCCAGCATTGTTGCATGAGAGCCTTGTTCTTCTCGTAGCCGAGGACCTGCAGGTACATCACGATGATCTTGTGAGGATGCTTGACATGAACGCAGAAACCGAGCTCCTTCAGGACTCGCCTCTCAGCTTTGATCACCTGGTTCTTCAGTGCTACGTAATTCTGGTCAAGTACCACAGGCGTTATTGCTCTGGAAAAGAAAGAGAAAATACAGCAAGGTCAGATGAGTCGAGAATTTACCGGTGCGCAAGCGCGCGGTTGGGTTTTACAGAGACAAGGTGAGTTTGACATGGCGCTCCTTGGGATTGAGTAGAAATGTAATATTCCTCTACTTTATCCAATTGACATACTAAAAAAATACCTTAAAAAGATCAATCATGTAATGATTAGAATGGTTACATCATCACATAATAATAAAAGATATAGTTTTAAATGTTATACAACCTACTTTGCAGTGGGCCACTTAGAAAGATCACAATTATGACTAAACAAACCACTCATTTTATTTTTCTCTTTTTCTGGCATACATATAAAGTTTCAAATAGAAATTCAATACTGATTGAAACAAGTTAAGTGAAAAAAAGGACTTAACTTATTTAATCAAATGACAAATCTCTAGTCGAAAATTCACTTCATTTTCTTTCAAACTTGCATTCAATATTCATCACAATTCACTGTTTTTCAAACCACTTTCACTGAGAAAATTTGCTTTCATTTCATGACTATTATTGGTGCTGTTGCATTTTGTGAATACCGCATACCTTCATTTACCATCTTAAATTATGGATGCTGTAATCTTTTATATATTTTGCTATTGGGAATTTAATGTTTTTATCAAAACAAATTGGGCATAGTATTATATATAATACAAAATATCCACTCAATATCATTATAGGATTATTTTTTCAGATTTTTTCGTAAAATTATTAAATACATATCAATATTGATGAATATATTGCCATTACTCTCACATTTTCTTATTATGTGGTAAATCGAAGTTTTTCATTTAAGTCTGTATATCTATTGACAAAGAAATATTTATGCCGTAATGCAAATTTTATATATGTTCTAGACATATTGTTAAATATTAGTGTAAAAAATAGTTTTAAATTGTCACGTGTAATAATATTACATATATTATCTTGATTCCAATGAAGTAAGAAATTAGAAGAATAGTTACTCAACACCATACATATGCCTATAGAAAATCTCCAATTTCATAAATGTTAAAAACACAATTTTTCATCCATGGCAATATTGTCAACAGATTCATATATACTACTAACATATTCAATAATTTTAGTTTTGGAAAATCTGATAAAATAATCTCTTAACAATATTGCATTAAATTTTAATATTATATAATAATACAGGTTATACTTTCCCATACCAACAAATTTGTCACTTTGTGAATTTTCTACTAAATATATTAGAACCTAAATATTCCACACTCTAGTGCAACATAACTATTGAAACTTAAAGTACGCGCTTTTCATACAGATAAGGCAATCTGTACTCATAGTCCTTTCAATTTCATATCTGCAAGTCGTGCTTTTTGGAGCCTTCGACTACAATCAAGCAAGATGATCTTGAGTGGCTTGAGCTGCTTTTGTTGCTTACATGTTTATATGCTCTGAACAATCCAGAGCGCCTATGCGGAACTCACCCTGTTGAAAATCAATAAAATATTTATATTTGTTCTCAAATGTAAGGAAAAAAGCCTAATTTTTCAATTTTAATAAAGTACAAAAATACTCGTCTACAAGCAATTCATAATATATAACTTGATGCCATATATTACGACTACTTGTAAGTTTGCTAGGAAAGTTTGTTTTCCTCTTACATAGACTTTTTTCTAAAATGATATAGGTAAGTATACTCACTTTTGATTGCAGACTTGTTTAACGTGGTTGAAGACATTAATGACATCTCTAATATGCCTAGGTGCCTCTTCGATTTTACTAGCCAGGCATACGCATGCCATTGCTGTCGTCTCCATGTTATGTCTAACTAGCGATTTGCTATAATAGAACCGTTGAAATATCACTTGGCCAGTAGCCATAGCCACCTGCAATGAAAAATGTTACAATCAGCAAACTTAACTCTAAACAACTATATTGAGTAATGAAAAATCGAGAAAATTCTCAATGCAAACGTTTATAATCATTAAAATTTAAAGGTTAGAAACGTGGATGGCGATGTACTCACCTGAGGCAGCCTCAGTAAAATGCCGGCGGTCTGTATGAGCTCACAGCCAAGGATGCGCAGATCCGTTTCCGTCTCCGCGTCCAGCCCGTCGACGCTCGAAGGCGTTGCGTCGAGCTTATCATCAGGTAGCAGGCAATTTTGCAGCGTCAGCAGGATCTTGCCATAAGGTTTGCTCAGATGACTGCTTGGCGCCGTGGACGTGTTCGTAGTCGTTGTCGTCGCGGCTGCAACCGTAGCAGCGGCCGTTGCGTTAGGTTGCTGCTGCTTAGCCGTAGCCACAGCAGCATTCGTCGTCGACGTTTCTTTTGTGCCCATTTTTTGCTTATTAATCACTGTTTCTTGGTTATCCTTGCTCTTAGGAAAATTCCTCACCACGCAGATTATTCGCACGATTTCGTCACTTTACAATAGGCGTTGCGGTCCACAGAACGCTACGCCATGATGGTGTAGCATATACCAGCCGTAGACGCGCAGTTTCAAGTTTGCTCGGCGTACGTACGTACACTCGTTCGGGAATCGGGAAGTTGTTCTTTAACCGGAGGTTATGTGATGGGTTTTAGATAGCAGACTGTGCGGCTTTAGCTTGCACGGGTTACTTATAGGACACAGTCGGTAACTCGTGGAGGCGCTGCGGCAGCACTGACGCGCGTTTTTTTTAATCACACTTTGCATGCACTTGTGATGAATAAACTTCAAAATCGAAGTGTTCACGAAATGCTGTGTCCGAGAAGATGCACTCACTGACACTGTCAAAGTATGACTGACGATCCGGCACTCATTCCTAGCTATTTATAGGCGGTAGGTAGTAGACAGAACACCAATACTGGCCCAGTATTACTGGGAAGTGGGGGTTTCACATTTTAGGATTCTGCTAGATAAGTGCAGACGAAGAAAATTTATTGCACCTGGAAGAATTTACCGAAACATTTGTATGGAGTGTATAATACCGTTCCCTTATGGCCGCCGTATGCTGCACGGTCCTTTGACCTGGATTAATTTTAGGGGTCGACTCGTGTCGAGACAATAGTACGAGTGTCTGCGTGTGTGTGTATATATATAATATTCGTATACCTGTAGCGCAGGTATATAAATTGCACAGGTTCGAAGAAGGGTCATGGAGTCATAATGGTCGGATTTAGCCGACTTTGTTTTAGAAGTATATAGCCATTACCATTCCCAATGCAAGGGAAAGTTTATGGGTCGACTCGTGTCGAGACAATAATGCGAGTGTGTGTGTGTATATGTATATATATATATATATATATATACATAATATTCGTATACCTGTAGCTCAGGTATATAAATTGCAGGTTCGAAGAAGGGTCATCGAGTCATAATGGTCGGATTTAGCCGACTTTGTTTTATAATTACATAGCCATTACCATTCCCAATGCAAGGGAAAGTTTAGGGAAATCCATTATTATACGTCTATGGGTACGTACTTTAAAATGGAAAATTAATTTTCCAAGAATTATTTGGTTTTAAATGTTTTATTCAGACTTTATTTATATAATTTGTATGTAAAAGAATAATTTTACTTATATAACTTTTCTACTTACTTGAAATTTATAAAATTTCAGTTAATATTTTTTTTCCGTTAGTAGGAATAATGTAACATCTTAATTATAAGCATCCGATGATTGGGATTTTAGAATGTTTTAAAATTAATAAAAAAAATAAATATGTTAGGAACAGACCGACGTAATACTTATTGAATATTAGGTACTTGTTGGGTTTAACAATATTTCGACGTCGTCTATTTTTATGACTATAATATTTTGGAACAATGTTCTAAATCTCTAAATATCAAAATTATTGACGATGAGCATCTCTTAATATCCGCTTAATCGTCTCATTTCCACGTTTTATTTTTACAAAATACGGATACAACTTTCGCATTTGTATATATACGTACACGATAAGGTAAAAAGAGAATGCATTTTAAAAACACCGAGTTTCTTCACTTCACAGGAAACGGAATGAATCCAGGGATTTTTGCAATATCGTTTAAAAATACTTTTTATGTTATAAGGAGTTTTCTACTAACAATTATTATTCAAGGTAAAGTAAAAAAAAAACTTAAGAATCGAGTATTTTAATTTTATTTGTTTTTGAACTATTTACTATTTCTTTCGCTATTAATATATTCATTTTTTAATTATAAAAGCTAATTTACAGCAATAACAATAAATATAATATAACTTGAGTTTTTTTAGAATAACTTTTCTTGTAAATTTTAAACCTAATTTAAACCATGTCTTGCATACTCGGCGAAAACAACATGCCAAAAGAATTTCAAAGTAGATAATAACTTTCTTTTTTTGAGATAAATACAGTTCTCAGTGTATTTATCGAACGAGCGTTAAGCACGTAACAAACCACAAAAAGTAAACATTTTTTTTTACAAAATTACAGGGTATAACAATTTAATTTTTTTTTTAAATATCTGATAATCTATACTATTTTAAAATTTGGTACAGCTGGTAAAGAATAACAACAGAAAAACAATTATAAGCTGAATTCAAACTTTCTCTATTGTTTTTCTTCATTCTCACCGTCCGTCTCGAGTAATCCCACAATATCCCATAAGTAAACGAAAAAAACCTCCTTTCCCACATTTTCTCAACTTCTAATTTTACCCTCGGTACTATAATCCTCTCCGCATTCACAAGTGTGTGTGTGTATATATATATATATATATATATATATATACACTGAGCAAGCTCCAAAACACACACACTACATATCCCGTTTCACCCGTTCCCCCGGAAACCGCATACTTTGCATAATACATCTATATAACTCCAATGCTCCCAGCTCATATAAATACCTATAATACTACAACTTCCATCTTCTCTTTCACACATTTGAGGAAAACTTTTGACAACGACGCGTTGCGCGCGCATGCGTCACACATATCTATATGCAACCTTTATTCGAACATTATCCTCGACCGTACGTATACATATAATCCAACACAGCTGTCGCCACTTAATCTCTCTCGATGATAAATAATTTATCTCGCGCGAAACATCGAAGGCTCCCACACATATATATATATATATATATAATCACAAAGCGAGCGAATTAGCGCGCGTGCGAACTTCTCAGCTCTTACTTGCAGTATAAGTAGTATAAGGCGCTGCGCAACATCATGTTTTATATATATACCTACTACTATGCCTTTTCGGTGTCCTGCCGTGCGTGTGACTCATCTTACATAATTAAGCCGTGTAAACATGAATTAGGCATGAGTCGACTCTCCTTAGAGTCAGTCTACTCTCACTATATATCTTTGCGTAAACTCGAAAACAAATAAGATTATTTCGCCATCAATTAGCAACGCGCTTATTCTAAATTCCAATATATATATACACAATATCCTTATATGAGCATATATACGGTTTCAAGTGTGACCACGTTATATCGATGATATTATAATATGCAGCATTCGATCGACCACTATATATATATATATATATATAATAAAAAGCTACGAGGCCACGGAGTAAAACCACAACGAGCAGCAGCTCTCTTATACTCGCCACCACCGCGGCCTATATTTACAGCAGTCGCAACGACGACGACGACGATGCGATTCCGCGTGCATAATAATGACTCGCGGTCGTCTCTGTGTCTCACTATAGCAACAGGTCACGCACGGAGACTCTCTCTCTCCTCGGCCAATGGCAACAAGTATATTATATACTAGATTCCGTCCGTATACCACCGAAAACAATTAGGTATGCGTCAACGCGCACGCGCAAGATAAGATAATATCAGATAATATATAACCCATAATATACCGTATATACAACAATATATATAACATCATAATACCCCTCCTACACGCTGATATATTTATCTCGCTCTTACTCACTTGCTCAGCTCTATTTTACTCCAAAATTTTGGACTTTCGCGCGCGCGCGCGCGGGCGCATACCAGTGAAGAGGACATAAACATAGCACACACGCGCCGCTCTCTTTCTCTCTCTCTCGCATTCCTACGTGAGTGCTACAAGCACCGTGTGCATATAGGTATAGAGGTAGTAGGCTAGTATATAGTAGTAGTCTGCCTCTGACTCCGTGGTGGGAAAAGCGAGTAGTAAGTACGGTACGACGGTAGCATTAGAGTGGCGACAGAGTCGGAGTGAGAGAGAGTGAGAGAGAGAGCAGTGGTATTATAGTGTATCTATATACAGACGTACGTTGTGCGGTATATAGTAGTGTGTGGGGCCTCTCTCTATCTCTCACTTTCTGTGTGCTGCTGCGTTTAACGGTAAAGTGATGCACCGCGTATTTTCGGAATTGTCGCCAACGTCGTCGTCGTCGTCCTTACTATAAGGTGCGAAGAGACGCAAGCTGCAGCAGAAGAAACAGAGAGAGTTGAGAAAATGTCGGCAAGCCAACAGGAACAGCAGCAGCAGCAGATGAGGCGACGGAGTAGCAGCGGGTGTAGTATTAACGAGGATGGTACAGCAGCCGGGGAGCGGCCACAACGCGATGACGATGAACAGTCGATCATCGATGTATTTGAGTTCGACGACACCGCCGACGACAGATGGTATGATCGCTCGATTATTTATCTATTATACCTGTTTATTGGAGTATACAGAGGTGTAGTCTTTTGTGTTGTACTATATACCTACTGCTTATGTGTATTCGTCCTTTGACGATGTCGTCTGTTGTCTTTGTGTTTGTGTGTCTGTGCATAATGCACATATAACTACTTGTCAATACGGCTTATAGCCGAAGCGGATGGACCTTGACTCGTATTAGGTTGCAGTGTGTGTATAAATGAGATTTATGTCTGTTTAGAGGATAATGGTAGGTTCATTGATTTTAGGTTGTGCTCCATCGGTGCCAGTAGTTCGTCTAGGAGGAACAGTGTGGAAAATAGAATCGAGGACTTGGATGCATGGCTCCATGCGGAAGTGGATGAGATTGATACTACTCCAGTGGATGGCAGTGAGTGTTTATTCTTTATGTTTTCTTTTTGGAATTGTTTTACAAGGTCAAAAGTGGTTGTCATTGGTGGACTGGTATTTGTTTTTAGATTCAAGAAAGACTATTGATACAAGGACTTTTACAAGGATGAAGAGGAAGTCTAATAGATTAAGTTTTGATAATATAGAAGCATCAGTTTCACCAGAAACAATGCCATATTCGTTATCTAATGTGTGGAAAAATCAGTCTATTCCAGAATCTCCTACACAGGTAAATTATTCAGACTTTTTTTTTTTAGTTAATTAATATGATATAGTATGCTACAGCTGGTTTGTTTATTTTTTGTTTTAGACTTTCAATAATAATAATAACAAAGAATACAGTATTTTTAAGGATAGAAGAGATAGTGTACCAATGATGTTAAGGCCAAAAACAAATCAAGTTTTAGCCGCATTGTTGTCTGAAAGTCCATCTTCAATTAGTAGCCAAACAAGTATGGAAGCCTTTATGAATGCTGGTCGCTCAAAGGAGGGACTTAATTCTTTACTCAGTGATATGAGTGACCCAGATCTGAGTCACTTGTTGATGAATATATCTCAGCCTTCACTGCTGTATTCGTCAATAATATCTGATGCTAAAGGAGATGAAAGTGTACATGCAGCGGGACATGATAGCCTTGTTGATTCCCAAATCTTAACTGATTCAATGATGGAAGCAAGTATGTTTAAGGAAGTGCAGGACGCTACTATGATTGCTGCTTTTTTAAAGCAAAACAATGATTGTACAGTTCTTGAGGATAAAACTTTCAGCAAAAGTTTTGATGCCAATGACAAAACGTTTGTTAATGACCAATTAGGTGATAGAACATATCTTAATATAACTGATAATAATTTAACAAGTCCAAATGGAACGTTTGTAACTAGTGAAAATTCTAAAAAGAATAATGAAACATATCTGAGTTATCCTTCACCAGTGAATAAAGTTGGTGTTGAAGCTAATAGTACAAAAATTATATCTTCTCAAAGAAAATTAAATTCTACACAAGTCATCATCAAGACTCCTAATTCGATGAATTCTACACAAGTTATCATTAAGACTCCTAGCCCGTTGAATTCTACGAAAACCATTGCGTACAATCGCGGTACATCAACGAGGTTCCAAAATAAAGACGTTCTATCGAGTACGCAAACATTGAGCAACGATAAAAAGACTGATTTAACGTTTGAATTGAAATCACCATCCCAATCTCCGAATGGAGAACGGTTAGATGCGACGTTCGAGACTTCCAATTTTACTCCTAATCAAATGCTACGATTTAGTGTAAGTACAAATCGCCTGAATAGTCACATTTTAGTATACAGTTAGCATTATGCTAATTATTATTTTAATACTTTTCAGAGTGCGGAAAACATCGGCAATTCACTGGACGCGACATTTGATGCAGTGCCGAATCTACGCGCTGAATTGTTGCAAGAGGTGCAGCGCAGTAGCGGAAATAAATTTGACTCTACCTTTATCAATGGCCCCACGGTGCCAAATATCGAAACGAAGCTCGACGTCACGTACGAGCGTCCGAGCTCAGCTGAGCCGCTCAACGTTAAAGCCGAAGTGCTTGACGCAACTTATGTACAGATGCCATCGTTGCAACAGCCTGAATCTCAAAGTATTAAAAAGAGTCTCGATATGACTTATGATACTGCACAACTTAACTCCAAGTTAGGTAATCCAGCAGCTGGCACACGACAACTGAGGTATGCCAATGGAAATTTTTTACTAGCCAATAACATTTAGTGTTGTATTTTTTATTTATTTTATACTTTGTTTTTAGTTATGGTTTAAAGAAACCTTCAACGGAATCTTCGGCACCTGCGCTAGATCCCAATCGTTTCAACACGTTCAGAAAAGACAGTAAACTTGGCAGTCGTTTATCAAAGATGCTACATCCTCAAGACACCATTCTGAATAATAAACCAGTTGCAGTGGCCGCGCCTCTGCAACAACAAGCAGCAAGTGCCAAAAGTACTGACTATTTGTATCAACAGAGATTCAGCACTTTCTCCAAGAAAACGGCGATGAATCGAAACATGTATGCTGAACGAGACATAGATGAAAATTACGCAGACAATAATAATCCTGCCTTTACGAAACCAGCACCCAGACAAATTCAAGCCCCACGTCAATTGTCAAAACTGCCACATTTGTTCCAGAAATCCAATCCGAATCTCGGTTCAAGTTTGAAGCCACTGAGCAAGGCGGCATCGGGATCCGATGCCGGACTGAGCAAAGGTTTTCAGCCGAATATGTATGCGCTAAGTAGATTCAAGTCAGAGCAACGTCTTCAACAGGTGAAGAACGTCACGGAATTTACGATGACCGATGGTACTAGTCGCTCGATGGAGAGCATCGAGAGTACGGCTAGCGCACACAGTGCGCCTGACCTCGACGACAGACTTAGCATATGCTCCGATAGCAGTCGGGCGTCGTATACAATAAAGCCAAGAAACGTTGAGACGCTTAAGAAAATGGCAAGCATGGAAGAACGAGGTAAGTTATATACAATGATACAAATAAAAAATCAAGTTAATCATGATGAAAAATACTAAATTTTTTTATTTAATGTTTAGGTGGAAAAATCGGCAGATCGACGCCCAACATGAAGGGACGTCAGATCCTTGAAAATACGTGGGTGGAAGACAAGGATTTACCGTCGCCGATTCTTAAAAACGGTGGAGGCAAGGCTTACGCAGAAAGCGGAGACAGCAGGAGTACGTCACCATCGGAAAGCACTGACTTTAATGGAAAGACAAGCTCTCCGCTCACGATTAGCCCTGTTAGTTCCGATCAAGCAATAAACGCGATTGGTTCGTATAAATCTTTGTTTTAATTAAGTCCAATACTTTACGATAGTATCACTGAGATTGCTTCATATTTGTATAGGAAACGACGATGGAGGCCTTGAAGCGGCAAAAGAAAACATACAGGTAGCAGAAAACATTAGACCTAAACAACTCAAGGTGCGTTTTCTTTTAGTAGCATGTAATTCTATTGTAGGGAGAATTTTACTGAATAATAAAATCAACTCCATTGTTTTGTCTTAGGCACCGAGTCAATTACGAAGACCAACCAACTGGACGGGCGCGGCAAATAAATTAGCTAACGGTACTGGAAGTGGAATTCCAAGACCGGCGTCTCGAATTCCCGCTCCGAGGTTCGCGAGACCAAGCCTGAAGTAACTAAACGACCGACTGATTTGTAAAAAGCAAAAGATGAGATACTAATTACGTCGATCAGAGCAGTACAAATTTATCAAATTGTGCTCGTGTATCAAAAAAGATGTTTTTATTCAAATGACTATTTTTCTATTTGAATAATTGTAAATATTTAAAGATGATATAAGGCGCCAGACTAAAAATTTTATAATTCAAGAGGGCTTAAACCGTGTGATCTTGGTATTTTGTATCTCCTTTTTTAAAATATTAATAATACTATTTGCCATTGTGGAAACGAAAATCGTACTATCTTTTTTACGGAAAATTAGACTGCCATTTCGCTCTAATAAGGGAGTATGTGTATAGAGATATCAATTTAGTGCGACAATGGGTATGCGCATCCACGGTATTTATAGTCACCAAAAAATTGTTGCTTGTTGTTTACAGTGTCTTTCTTTTGAAATGATAAGATCAGATAGATGCTGCGGTAGGGAATTGTACTTTTTAAAAGTCGAAAATGTTCAGTTTCTAAACGTCCAGTGTTAGGTTTTAACTTATTAATAGTTTGAGAAATATTTTATACATTTGATTTTTCATACATATGCATAATTGCAAGCGATATACAGTATATTATAATTGCCTTGACACATAAAGATAATATATTAGTTTTACTATAAGCTTATATAACACATACGCGAAACTATAAGTTCAAAATGTCGACTGAAGGTAAATTTTTATATGCAGTTTGAACACCAAAAAATAATTTTTTATTTGCAGACTATTGGATTTTGTATTTAATTGGATTATAAACTTTTTCATTTACTTTCTTGAGTTCAGTTCTGCCAAATTATGATAATAGGCCATTATATATATGAAATTTATTTATTTATTATTTAATAGCTAATTGTTTTAATAAATATTAAATTTCAAATAAACAACATCACTTAATCGTAGTAAAATGCAAAATAAAATTATAGAAAAATAATATTATAAAGAATAGAGCTAAAATTGATTACATATCATCTCTTTTTGGAGAATGATATTATTTAGCTCGGCAAAACATTCTTAATGATATATTTATATAGGGGAATCGTTTATGTCAAATAAATGTATATAGTTTTATAAAATTTTTCACTACAATTGTTATTTGCTGCATAATAATGTATACTGAAGTGCCTTGAAATTGTATGTGGCTCGTGAACAAAAATTGAGTGTTCAAATTAAAAAAACATAAGCTGTTTATCGCCATCATTCAGTTTTCAAAATGTATGAATTTTTTTATATATATCAGAAACATCATTTTATAAATAAAAAAAACATAAAACGCTTATATTGTAATGTCTTATTTTAATTACTTGTTTTTGAGAGTATTTTGTATACAAAAGAATATTATATTAAGTGTAATATACAATGGTTTCATAATTTAATGAGAAAATTAGTAAACAGTAAGGGTTTAAGGAAAACACATGTGGTGGTTATGAAAAAAAGTTTATTGTTCAAGAACACAGTGCTTAATCTGTCTCATGTTGTTTTTAGTAATACAACATATGGAAAACCTAGTGTAAAACATCTGCCATCAAATTCTATGCCATTGTAACTTTTATAGACTAGACACACTGTATGCCGTATTTTTTTGATATATTGCTTATGATTTATGGTATACAATTTGCGTGCAATAAATAAATTTACATAAATTTCTGTGGCAAATGACGTGTAACTTAATTTAGCAAAGGAATTATAGAAAATACTACTTTTCACTCCAAATCCACTCTACACATTAAATGCGTATTGAAAATAGGCAAATGAAATTTTACTTTATCTAAAGAATCAGTGGAATTTTTCTTTTTTTTAAAAAGAGTTTTAACGTATATGCTGTGAGATTGCCATCATATATAACGTGTAACAAGACATGGTTCTTTTCTCAAACTTTATTTACCTTTTCAACTTCATCTTACTAAAACTATTACGCGGTTACGTAGATAACCGCCTCTCGCGTCGCATAATATACAAGATCCTTGCTCAAAGATCAATCCTAAAATTAATTAAGTACATGATAATCGATTCTTTAACAAGATCTTAGCGAAGCAATTTCTCTGAAATTATTTTCTAAGTGTCCTAGAAAAATAAAAAGTTTTTTAAAAGTTTTTTATCTAATAATTTTATAAAAATTATTTGCCAATTTTGCTAAATTTACTATAAATATTACATACTTCATTGAAAATTTTTTAAAAACGTACTAAAGAATTCATTTAATAAATTCCTACGAATTTATAAATCTATATTTTTTTTATTTGTTTTTTCAATAATATCAAAGAATTTCTTTCGCTAATGAAACGTTAGATTTATCCTATGGGAAATGCTGCATGATGTCTCGCTTTCTACAAATAATACTGTACTGTAGGCTCGTTACGCTCGCAGCGAGCGAATTTACATTTGTCACTTTTCTTTTTTTGTTTTAAATTGAACACATAAAGATCATTCTTTTATGTATAGACAAATTTATGTCATTTTTAAAATTGACCGGTAGTTTCTATAAAGCTTGAATGTCACTTTAGGTGCGAATTTATCAAACTTTAACAGCATTAAAGAGAATTGCACAATTCATGTGTTAGCTTAAAATTAGAAACTTTATGGTTTTACTATTCAGAAATATTAAGAATACTAAAACATTCATGTAATAAAAAGTGCTATGAAAAAATTTTTTTTCATCTCATTTTTTCTGCTAATATTTATGAGTAATATTTAGAAATAGAGATATGACAAAAATAGTAAAATACTCATTAAAATTATAGTTAAAATAATAAATAACTAGCATAACTAATATTGTGACACTTTCCCTGAATGGGCAGCTATGCATTACAAGAAACATAACTAATTTATATCAAACTAGTTATTTAACAAGATCAATTCCTTACATAGTAAAACCATTTTGTTTACTATTATTAAGTCGTTAGATAAATTCTTTCCACGAAACCACGACAGATTCGATTTCCTGAAAAAGTGAGTTCTTAAAAATGTTTCGTCGTTGTTCCACTAACATCCAAACGCGATACGTCGACCTCTTTTTTTTCTTGAAAATACACAAGAATATTAATCATCTTTTGTAAATGATCACTTTTAACAAGTTCGACATTGATATGGCCTTTTCACGATTTGCTAATGTACAAATTTCAAAGCTCCGCAAATCGATTTAAAGTGATTGTCTGTCGCGTGTCGCGTTCAGTAACTTGCACTCGTGCCTTGTTGTATCTCTTTGAAACGTATTATTCGCACGCTAGTTTACTGTCGAAACTACTGAGTGCTATGGCAAACGCTTGGAGCGCGCACAGAGGAAATCGATAATCCATTGTAAAAACGTCTTCTGCTACTCGACCGAACTGCATTACCACGTAATCCTCTAAAAAATAAAATATTGTTGCATAATTTTTGTTTGTATTTTATGGAGGAAGGGATATACAATAAGAAAACAGTTTTACATTTGATATGAAAAAAATAAATAATTTGATATAATAACGAGACACATCGAAAAAAGTTATTTTCAATTTAAATTGAAATCGTTTTTTCTTCGTTAGCACACTCTCAGATCTAATAACTATAGACATAAAAATTATATTAATTTTAAAATACCACATGGGGTTAAATTCAGATTGTAGAAAAAATATTTTGAAGTATTTAACCGACTATTATTGAATGATAAATCGTCCGATTTTTATTTCAGGTGATGAGGTGTCTCGTCCTTATCTAAAGTATCGAGATTTCTTCTAACGTCCCGCCCAATAATTTAACAAATTCTTATTACTCACCGTCGGTCTCATGAACTACCTGAAAGTTCTTCACAGAAGCCTGAGTAACGCGGCCGTGAAAATTAAGGACGTATGATTGCGTGTCATCGTTCCACACTGGTGTTTTATTATGCAGCTCTATTAAATTATCCATATTTTTCGATTTATAACATTCTAAAATATAACAAAAGTATTATGGATTTTATTCAAGTAAAAGTATATTCTAATAATTGGTTTCAGTTGAACATCTACCTAATAAAGTTTCTGATTCATCTCGCGGACATATTTCGACCCTTTTTTGATCCGGGGTCATACCGGGGATGATAACTGTCATTTTACGCGGTCCCTTGAAGCCTAAAACATTTGTTTCATATATCACAGCAGCCAATTCTTGTCGAGGATGTGAACGTCGTTCCTCTCGTTTGTCATCTTTCAATTGAGAATAGCCATTATCATATACAGTAAATTGAGTTCCAAGAAATGTCGACCTTAATTTCCCAATATAGGCTTCGCCACCCCTAGATAAATCAGTTGGATCGGTGGAAATTAAATAATTACTTGTTCTACTCCGTTTTCTCTTACGACCAGCCAAGAGAAAAATCTACAAAATATTATTACTTATAAGTCTAAACTGAACACAGAAAATATAGAGGATATGGATATATTTGAAAGAAAATACCTTTTTGCCATAATCTCTTTCTAGGTGTAGAAAGTATGTTGGGTAAAATCCACGATCCATGCCCTTTTTATCTCGAGTTATTCTACATTTGTAATGCATTTTTTTGTTAGCTGGTTGTAAAACAAATTGTTCTATATTTCCTTCTACATTTCCTTCCAGCTCTGGACTCTATTAATAAAGAAATAATACCCATTTTATTATATTTTTTTATAGACTATGAACAAAGATATTAAAGTAATTTCTTACTGAAGAATGATTATCTCTGTTAATAACAGTCATGGGATTATCTGATGGTGCTACTCTGAGTGGAGAAGCACACGCTAGTGTTTCTGTTGGAGATTGCAGTTCTACCGGAGAAGATTCTTCATCTGCTCCATCATAAAAAACACCTTCAGAACTAATATCTAAAAATAAAATTGACAATAACTTTTATTCACTTGTTTATTCATTTTCACAATCTTCTAACAGGCAACATTACCTGTAGTTATATCAGTCTCCATAGTCCTATTTTCAGGCAGTGTATTTACATCAGGATTACCTACAATCATACTGTATTGTAATGGACCATCGTAACCTGTAATTGACAGATAAAGCGAAAAGAAATAAAAAAAATTGCAAGCGACATAACAGCACATCTACAACAATTATTATAAAAGCAAAGCATCAACAAGCATTGCAATTTGGACTATACCATGTAATTCGTTTTGCCACGCTGACGAGCGACCACTCAGTTGAGCACTGGATATGTTCGATGCTTGAATCATTCCTCCAGCTCCAGTTTGCCTCTTTTGCTTCATCTTCTGGGCAATCAATTGCCTCTGAAACAAGCAAAAAACAGAAACCATACCAATCTGGCATAAATGTTCATTCTTAACATTCAATTGCAGCTACACTTCACACTATCTACTCTACAATCTGAATTATTAATGTACATGATACGTACAATTTTCAACAGATTAGACCAATACATCGCGAAGTAGGCCAATAATTTACGTTTCACACGACACGATTTGAATTCTCCGCGGTCGTTTCATCAACTCATATCATTATAAACCTAATAAATAGATCCTAATCGTCGAATTCGGAACAGGGGGTGGCTTGTACACCCTGCAAGACGCATATCGGTACCACCGCGCTTTGTACTTATACGCGCGCGCTCGATCCCCGCAGTTGACAAGCTGAAGCAGAGAATAAAGAGAGAAGAGCAAGCGACTGTCGCGTCAAATATAAAATCGTTACATATTTTACATTAAAATATCGACTGGAGAGCGTGACAGGCCGCGACTCAGCGCGCGCACAAGGGGTGGTTGTACATATATATATATGTATATATATATTGTATTGTGTAAGTATATATCGTGTACTCCCTCTCCCTCTTTGCGTCTCCTGTGCGTATCCGAGAATAATCGACTATTCGAAAGGTTATAGGAGCATGTATATCGGAGGGGTTGGAGGAGGTCGCGCTCTTACTCTTCTTACGCTCGTATAGGAGCATATATATAATATATACATACATATATACACCCGCGAACTTTTCCTGCTCTTTTTCGAATCTCTCCCTATCGCGCGTGGAAAGCAGGTTGCGAGCGCGAGCGCGCGCGCGCGTATGTGTGAGGGAAAATGTTACAGAGAGATATGTAGTTTTTCCTCACCTGTTGCTCGAGCTTCTGCTGTCTAAGGTCCAGCGACGTCATGGTGATGCTCGCGTGTGTAAATTAATGATATGTGATGATCCTCAACCGTGAGGGTTGATTTTTTTTTTTTCACGCGTCGTCGATACGCCGTGTCGTGTGTTTCTCGCACAATGATGTCTCCCCGACGACTAGTGTGTGTGCGCGCGGCTGCGGGGCGACGGAGCGGCGCGCTGTGAGTTTGTTTACGCTTTGCGTTGGACACCCGTACTACTAGTATCTTCTTACTACTACCCGTATTGTATATAGTATATATATATATCGCGTACCGTTGGCCTGAACGCGCGCGCCGCACGATAACCAAGGCAACCGTCGCTGTGTGTCCGCATGCTCCTTTATGAAAGCACACATATATGCGGGCGAATATCTTACATATATATAGGAGCATGAGGCTAGTGACATTCGGTGATTGAATTATATGGGGATATTTTAGCACCGGAGCAGGGGAAAAGGCGTTGCACCGCAAAGCGAGAAATACGAACATGACATACTTTTTGATAATCCATTTATTGAGCTATACATATAAACTTAATAAGCGTTACAGTGATTGAAGTGTTTTGAACATCTGATAATCGCATATAAAAAATAAGATATTTTTTGTTTTGTACAATGAAATAAAAAAAGAAATAAAATAAATAAAACACAATAAATATACTAATTCTTTGTACATTTAGGCACCTTTGGCACTTACATCTGAAGCTCTATCATCTTCAGAATACGAACTTTCTTCAATAGCTTTGTCTCTTAACAAAGCTGTTGGTATTCTTTGCATTAATTGTACTTCAATATTTGCTGCTAATTGGATTCCAGTCAGTGTTGTCAATACAGATCTCTTGGCTGTTCCAATGTCTTTTCTTGGCATAGGAGCTTTCCTTTTAAATTGTTTCTTTTCAGACAGATGACATCTTATGATATGCTCTTCTATTTTTTGTTTTGTCGTTAATTTCTTATCACATATATCACAATGGAACTTTTGACCCATGTGTTTGCTACGAATGTGTTGATCCAAATTTCTCTTAAAGTAATACATTCTGTTACAATCCTCATAGGGACATGGTATAGCAGGCCTTGAATCTGAATGAGTTTTGCTATGATTCTTTAAATGTGCTCTAACTGCAAATAATTTATCACATATAGAACAGGCATATCCTAAAAATAAAAGATATTTATTTTAATAAGTGGTACATAAGTTCAAGAAAAAATAAATTGTTGCATTTCATTTTTCTTACCAATTTTGTGCGCATTCTTTTTATGTTCTAAAACTAATGACCATTTCTCAAATACTTCTGGACAGTTTTCAACTGGACATTTATGATTTTTATTTACATGAATCCGCATATGTCTTGCTAATAGGTAACGAGTTAAAAATAATTTTCCACATTTTTCACATTTAATTTCTGGTGTATTTCTATGAGTTGCTATATGCTCTTCATAACGACTTTTCTTTCTAAATTTTATTTTACATTCTTTACAAAAAAGTTCTTGTTCAGTATTATGAACTCTGTTATAGTGCCGTTTCAAATTACTTAATGTACTTATATTTACATCACAATGTTGGCATCTGAAATTAAATTGATTTTTTTTATAAAAAATAAATAATTTCATACAAATAGTAGAGTTTAATATACTTACTTATATGTTTTAGCAAAGGATTCATGTGTTTGTGAATGACGTTTCAAATGTGATGAATTAGTGTAAGATTTATCACATCCTTCAAATGTACACTTGTAAGGGCGCTGTTACAAAAAAATAATAAATTTAGTACTTAAGCTAAAAAAAGCTAATTTTTACATTTTTATAAAAATGCATTGACTGTAAATACCTTATTATAATGCAAATTTAAATGACGTTTAAGGCGAGATGGTCTTGGAAATATAGCACTACAGCCTGGAAAGGTACATTTATGTTTCACCCCGAAATCTGAATCTGTATCTTCAGATTCAGGCTCATAATTTGTGGCTGATTCCATTGTTGAAAAATCGATGTTGTGGTTAACTAGCCGCTTTGCAATATTTTCCTGCTATTTCAAATTCCCTAATTTGCTGAGTATCAAGATTATTTAATAATTTTGATAAACATATAAAAAATCAACTTCATTACTTATATAAACATTCATTGTAATTGCATTTTTCATTACTCTCCGATGTCCAAACTTCCACGTGTTTTGACACTTCGGTGTTTGCTTTCTATATATATATAGTTCTATACGCAAAATTAACATAACTGTTCCGTGCTCTCTACTTTACCAACACTCGATCACGCAACGAATTTTTATATAGAACAATTTAATTTGTGTTTCGAAGGGGCGCCAGCTATCACTGACGAAGCGGCTCCTGTAACAGTGACTCGCAACTCCGCACGCTTTCCTAACCTGGGACGGAGAGCGTTCAAGACGACATTTAATATTATTGTGGATTAATTTATTGTTGTAAGTGGAAGAAAAATGCCCGAAGCCACGAAAGTCGAGGCTCCGCCGGCCAAACCCGCCGCGGAGAAGAAAAACGAGAAGGATGATGATAAGAATGATTTGGTGAGTGACTTTGGCGTTTTTTTATGTTATCCTATAGGTGCTATTGTTTGCGTCGTTTACCATTTTTCCGGTATTCGATTGACCGTTTACTTTTACGTTTATATTTACTGTGCTAATTTTCTAATAAGACTTGGTTTTACAATAATTTGTTTGTTTCAGTCCGAGGAGGACAAACTGCTGCAGGATGAGCTTAATCAGTATGTGGAGCAACTGCAGGATTCGAATACCAAGTTGTATTTGAATGCCCTAGACTCACTTCGTACACAGATTCGTTCTTCCACCACATCAATGACAAGTGTGCCCAAGCCGCTTAAGTTCATGCGCCCTCATTATGATACAATGAAAACTATTTATGATAAGCTTACAGATCAAAAGTGCAGAGAGCTGTGCTCTGATGTGATTTCTGTTTTGGCAATGACAATGGGCGAGGGCAGAGAATGTCTTAAATTCAGAATTACAGGTATAATCATTTTACATTATTTAAAGCTTTCTTAAACATTTTTGTTTTGTTTACATATGAACAAAGATTAAAAATTAATAAACTTGATTTATCATTGATTATGTATTTTTAAACATTTAATGTTAATAAGCAATTAAAAATAAGTTTATTTTTGTTCAATTGTATACTTAAAAATAAAATATAACACTAATATATACTTTTTTTTCTACAAAAGGTTCTGCACTTAACATTGGTGAATGGGGTCATGAGTATGTGAGGCACTTGTCTGGAGAACTTGCTGCTGAATGGGATGAGCTTGCAATCGAAGGCTCTGAAGATATGCAAAAGAAATTGATTGGACTTGTCCATGAAATTGTACCCTACAATATGGCTCACAATGCTGAGACAGAAGCCTGTGATTTACTTATGGAAATTGATCGTCTTGATTTATTGGAGCAATATGTTGATGAAAGTGCTTATCAAAGAGTCTGCTTATATCTTACAAATTGTGTTCCTTATGTTGCTGATCCAGAAAACAGTGCACTGTTACATGCAGCATTAAAACTCTACAAAAAGTTTAATCAGTACCCACAAGCTATGAGGCTTGCTATGCAGCTCAATGATTTACTTCTCATTGAAGACATTTTCACCAACTGTCCAGATTTGTAAGTATAATCATCAATTTTTTCTTCCTTTATCAAATACAAAAGTTATTCACTAACAAAATGACAACTGACCATAAAAATTGTAGGTCAGTGCAGAAACAGCTAGCATTCACACTCGGTCGTCAACAGATCTTCTTAGAACTTCCGATCTCGATAGACTGGTACGACGATCTAGTCGAGATTATGACTAACTCTCACTTGAGCAACCATTTCCTTAGTCTCGCACGTGAGTTGGACATCATGGAAGCAAAAACACCCGAGGACGTTTATAAATCTCACCTCGAGAACTCTAGGCCACATTTCGGTAGTAGTCCGGTCGATTCAGCCAGACAAAATCTCGCTGCGAGTTTCGTCAATGGTTTCGTAAACGCTGCCTTCGGCCACGACAAGCTCGTTGTCGAGGATGGTAACAAATGGCTGTACAAGAACAAGGAGCACGGTATGCTCAGTGCTACTGCATCCCTTGGTCTTATTCTCCTTTGGGACGTTGACGGTGGTCTTACCCCCATCGACAAGTACCTTTACTCATCTGAGGATTACATCAAGTCCGGCGCACTCTTGGCTTGTGGTATCGTCAACTGTGGTGTAAGGAACGAGTGTGAGCCAGCTCTTGCTCTGTTGTCGGATTACGTCTTGCACAACAGTAACACGATGAGGATCGGTGCTATCGTTGGATTGGGCTTGTCGTACGCTGGCTCGAACAGGGAAGCCGTCCTGAGTCTTCTGATACCGGTGCTCAGTGATCCCAAGTCTAACTGGGAGGTCATCGGAGTGACTGGTCTCGCACTTGGTATGGTAGCTGTTGGCTCTTGCAACGCAACGGTCACTACGGCTATTATGCATGTACTGATGGAAAAGACTGAAGCCGATCTTAAGGTATTAAAATTTAAATTAAATAAGAAAACGTAATAATGTTTTAATGTTCAAATTTAACGTCAACTCAATGTTTTTCTCCGTAGGACACATACGCGCGTTTCCTACCTCTTGGTCTGGGTCTCTGCTTCCTGGGCAAGCAAGAAGCTGCTGAGGCGATAATTGCAGCTCTCGAGGTAATCCCCGAACCTTTTAAGTCTATGTCGATGACTCTCGTTGAAGTGTGCGCATACGCTGGTACCGGCAACGTTCTCAAGATCCAACATCTTCTGCACATCTGCTCTGAGCACTACGAACCCGTAAACGAGAAAGAAGAGAAATCCAAAGACAAGGACAAGAAGGAAGAGAAGAAAGAGGAGAAAGAAAAGGACTTGAGCTCGAGACAAGCTATCGCTGTCCTGGGTATCGCTCTGATCTCCATGGGCGAAGAGATTGGCGCCGAAATGGCTTACCGCACGTTCGGCCACCTGCTGCGTTACTGCGAGCCTGTAATCAGACGTTCTGTACCACTTGCTCTTGGTCTTATTTCCGTATCCAATCCAAAGCTCAATATTCTCGACACTCTGTCCAAGTTTTCGCACGACAGTGATTTGGAAGTAGCGCATAACGCGATCTTTGCCATGGGTCTTGTGGGAGCGGGCACAAATAACTCGAAACTCGCCGCTATGCTTAGGCAACTGGCTCAGTATCACGCTAAGGATCCGAATAATCTGTTTATGGTGAGGATCGCACAGGGTCTCATTCACTTGGGCAAAGGTACGATGACGTTGTCGCCTTATCACAGTGATAGACAGCTGCTCAGTCCAGTTGCACTCGCTGGTCTCTTGGCCGCTTTGATTGGATTCTTGGATGTTAAGAACAGTGAGTATTATGTTTTCAGTGAAATTAATTGTTTTCATATCATATGGTCGGTACCTTAATTTTTTTATACGTATTTTATTCTTTTATTTCACGAAACTTATAAGACGAAATATATATATTTATATTAGAATGTCACTAATTAATTAAGCTTTTAATTTCTAATATTCTTTATGTTTGACGTTAACGGAACTTTAAATATAAAGTCATTTTTAAATATACTAATATTAGCTAAAAGAAATTGTTATTTCATTTTTTACAAAAATTAACGAACAATGCATTTCAAAAACAATAACAAAGTCAACCGAAAAAATGTATTATAAACATTTGGCCGTTTGCCAACCACCAGCTAACTCGCTTTTCTCTCTTCATTCTTCCACAGTCATCCTGGGCAGATCTCACTACCTGCTATACACTCTCGCCGCAGCGATGCAACCTCGTATGTTGGTAACCTTCGACGAGGCGCTTCAACCTCTTGCTGTCCCCGTCCGCGTTGGTATGGCTGTTGACGTTGTGGGTCAGGCGGGTAACCCGAAGACCATTACTGGTTTCCAGACACATACGACGCCAGTGTTACTAGCTTACGGTGAGCGTGCCGAGCTCGCTACCGAGGAGTACGTGCCCCTTACGCCCATAATGGAGGGCTTTGTCATATTGCGAAAGGTCAAGGAGTCGATGTAAAAGATTTTTATAAGATTATAATAGAGAAGAGAACAGCCGCTCGCGTGCGCGATATCATCATCCATTGTATTGTGTATATGTAACAGTTAAGATTCTTTATAATTAAGATTTGTATAATTAAAAGAAGTTTAAACTAATTTGAGAGAAGACTTTTTCGAGTTTGAGATTGTTTTTTTATTGAGTGCAGTGCATAATGTGGAGGATGGATGAGGGCGTCGTTGCGGAATTAGTAGAAGATCGATATTTCGGGGTATCCTTTGACCAGACCACCCTTGTACAACTGGAAAGTATTTTATTAAAATTTTAGAATTCAGAAAATGTCACAGTAAAAATACTTGTGTTTTCAGTCAGCGGTTTCGCGCGTAATTATTGTATGAGTGTATTAATTTTTAGAGATTCATGTTTATAAAAAGCATTCAATTTTTATGGAAACTTAAAATTAATAGCTTTAAAAGCTCTGTTAAGATTTTAATATTGTATGTCAGTAATAAATAGTGAATACTGAATTTCGTACCATCTTTGGTTAAAATGTTTCTACATTGTAGGTGCAATTAATATTTAAACCTCATGAACTATAATAACAAAACGCTCACATTTTATTTAAACTTCCAAAAGCGTTTATTCAAATTTTACGATGTATATCGATATTTTAAAAAATAATTTTTTAGTTTTACCCGATCAGGTGATGGATGTATTTTGTACGATGCGTTTAAATAAAGTGTGATAACAAAAGTAAAGACAACATATTGTATTCATTATTTTTTTACGCACAATTATTTTTACTGTGATAAACAATTAACGTAGGCGTTCATATACGTACCAGACCCGCAGGAATAATAAACATGACAATGCCGAGGATGAGTGTCTCATTGTACTGGGCGTTCTTGCGTTTGAAGCCCTCTTCCCAGGGACCCTCAGGAACCGTCGCTTCGTCCATTAGTGACTTGGGCTTGCAGCAATCTGACCGTTGATTGCGCGATTCGCAGTTCTGCCACGTGTTCATGCCATTTTGTAGCTTATGGGGTTGTGAAAGTTGGCCTGTGTATGATTAAGTTGGTTATTAGTATTTTTATTTGGGTGAATGGAAAATTTGTTGTTAAAGTACCCTTAAAGGCTCGACGGAAAAGCTCGATTCCACGTGCTTTAAAAGCCATCGTTGAGGGTAGCGACGCTTTGTAATGATTTTCTTTTTTGAGATGACGAATAGCCTCGGCAATCAGGTTCTTTGTTCACCGTTTCGAGATCCTCGCGAAGTACCATTGACTTTGACATTTGCTGGAGAAAAATAAAGGAGCAACGTTGCGTTGCGCGCATGCCCAAATATAAGAAACTCGACTCATTGAACCTTCGTCGCGAGATTCAAGGTGAACGACTCGCGTATAAGTACACTTGTGCATGTGCATCGCGCGCCAAAATATATATAAGGCGAATGAGGAAGAGTCGTGTATATATACCTATACGCGGAAATTGCATGCGATCGAGGTTTTACTTTGGCTAAATTTTCTCGGTTAAATTTGAAAAACAGCCGTGATCGGTATTAATTAATTATATATTTTCAGGGCTGAACGATATGGCGTGGTGGGTTGAATAAATAATTGTGATAGGGCATACATATATAAGAAAATATAAGGATAATTGATTGCAACACAAATTTTTCGCTAACCTTGAGGTCATCGATCTACCCGATCATCATTTAGTTCTCCTTTCTCAAACATTAAACTTTGTAACTACAATGAATATTTTTAAGTATATTTGAACGTATTTCATAAAAATTTTCAACTGTTTGGAAATGGGATTATTTTGAAAAATTCAGGTAAATTATAAAGCGGCATATAGTTATAGTTTTCGATTTGTGTTTCATATTAAAAAACGGTACTTAATTTGTTGATGTGGATATAAGTAACTTGTTTTTTTTTCACTGTGCTGCTAAGGTAAATCCGAAGAAAGAAAATATAAGTTCTATATTATTTTGTTGTACTTGTTGATTTATGCACGAAATTGAATTTCATCGTATCGATCTTTCGAGTGTAGTAATTTATCATAAGTAAATATGTCAATCACAAAGACGATTCGCAAAAGTATCTAATTGTCTATTATGCGACCTTCATTCACCTTCTTAGTAAAAAAAAATGTCAGACTGCAGGTCATCGACATATATATATATATATATATATATATATATATATATATATATATATATTAGCCGCACAAAAC